>ML776798.1:941469-955107 GCA_009831015.1 Picea engelmannii
AGCCCGAGACTATAAAGAAACCTATAAGCAGAAAACCTAAGCCAAAACCTACTGTTAATGCCAAGGGTAAAAAGAACGCTAGGCTCATTTCAAGGATGGCCAGGAACAAGCCTAAACCCTCTGCTGAGTCAAAACCTATAATTTTGAGTGAGGATTCAGATTACGACATTGAACGATTCTTAGCCAGCGAATATCCTTACTCACAGGGTTTATCAAGCCTTCTCATCGTTGTACAGGTATGATTTTTTCATCGTTTCAGTTCTATGAGTGACCATGAGTAATATAGTGATTGACATTCTATGTTCGAACAACTCTGTTATATTTTGAAGTGGCTCTGTTATAATGACATTCATCCTGTATACATTTCGCCTAGCTAAAATTAAATGAAATTTCGATTTAGATTCATGAGTTAAGCATTCCCAGTTTAGCCTTTGATAGATTTTTGTCAGATTCAAATGGTTTTTGTTTTGATTTGATTTGATCATGTGTCTGATTGAGTTAACGAAATGGACGTTTTTCTTTCAATTGAATTGGTTTGGTATCTACTTTGAACAGTAAGTTTTTCATGCTCCAATTAGAATGCGATTAAGCTTGGATTAGATTTCATTATGATTCATATGCTGTGATTGGTAAACAATTTTGGTTGTTACGATGTTGTGTCATATGACGTTCTGAATTTAATCATTTCCAAGTTGGAAAGAATTGCTCTGTTTCAAATGATCTTATTCAAACCTGTGCAAGTGCGCCCGAATCGTGGAATGGTTCTGATTCGCAATAACCATGTTAAAACCTTAACTGTCCGATTCGCTCTTACTCTAATTGGATTATCCTGTATCTTGAGTTGGCAAGATCGTTTTATGAGTTGAATTTCGATTATGACTACTGCTCTGTCTGGTTTTAAATTTGTATAATGAATTGGTCAAACCTAGTTATAATTTGTTTGATTGGAAGGATTTTGTTTTGATGAAGGTTAATCAATCCTATTTTCCCAATTTGCAATAACAAAATTATGAATTATGTTGCCAATCAATCGATCCTGTTACGATTTTATTTGAATTGATTTTCGCGCCAATTTGAATTGATCTATTCGTGGCATGAATCGTTTGCCTTATCGACACAGTTATAACAATTTGAAATGATCTTGTAGAATGCATATTTCATGTTGACAAGGTAGCGTAACGGTTGCTTGAAAATTGTTTTGATTATGTTGAATTCGATTTGTTATGAAATGATTGCATTGTTGTTCCACATAATTTTGTCACCCCACTTTGTGGTAACAAACGAAACAGAGTATGCCTATCTCTGTAGCCAGTTAATTGATTCGGATTATGTTTGATTTCGAATAATATAACAAACTCAAGTTAAGTGACTCATTTTCAAATGGCTATTGGATGTCAATTAAATTGAAATCTTTAAAAGATTTTCAATCGATTTTAATGCTGATTATGTGCCTTATTTAGACCAACTACAGAATAAGATGATTCTGTAGCTAGTCTATAGAATTAGATTTTCATCATTTTATTAATAAAAGATCCTTCTAACTTGTTTATTTTTTACCCTTTTCAGGTGAATTCGAATTGCATGGGACTTGATGGACAGTTTAGAGGATATTGGGATATTTTAGTTTTCTAGCTTAGTCAATTTTGGGATATCTTCCCATATTTTATGTAAACAGTTTTATAACTTCCACAGGGAGGTTTTACCCTATGGAAAACTTATAAATACTTATTATTTTTGTAATAAGGATCATCCTCATTCATGGGAGAACAAGGATATGGATTTCTAATACAAACAGAGACAGAAGTTGATGTTCTGCTACAACTTTTGCTTTTCATAATATCAATCTTTTGTTTCATGTTTATGCTTATCAATTTGCACTTGATTAATGACTACTTTAGCTATCTTAGTCTTCTGCAAAGTGATATGATTTAATTAATATGATCCATGTCTGATTTCTTTCAACATTCAAAACACAACAATTACCTGATTCAGTTCATGAATGACATATTTCTTTTCTTCATCAATTGAATTATTCTGTATAAGTCTTTGCATACAGGTTTACCTAATTGTTAAGATTTATAAATTATATGATTGTTGTGATTTTTTCTTGTTTGTCCTGTAAACAAACTTAAAGAGCATTGCAGCTATCGTTTACGAGAAGCTTATGGATTATTCGGTGCGGGTTTCCTGCCTCCAATCAACTTAGAAGATCATCATACACAGGACAAACCTGGAGTGTTTCCAGGTCAGTTTGTTATTTATTTTGTTTAGTATATTTATTAGTAGTGTAGTTAGATATATGTTTAGTTAGATATATGTTTAGTTAGATTTATAGTTAGAATTAGTATATTAGTTGTTTAGTTTAGTTAGTTTTGTTTTATGTCTTGTTCATAAAATCATAAAATCAACAAAAATTCTTTTACTGTCTTAGGGCAGAAGCAAATGAGTTTTTTAGGTTTTATTTAAATCTGTGAATTGTGGATATTGTACATTTTGTGAATAAGTTATATTTCTTTTAGTTGGAGTTAGTATAGTAGTAGTTAGTAGATTGTATTCATAGAATAGTTAGATTACTTAGTTTGTTTTATTTAGTTTTAGTTAGATTAGTTAGTTTAGTTTAGTTTTTTTTTTTTTTTTTCTTAGGACCTTAGATCAGCTAACGGAGCCTCTAAACTCATCAGGGTGGTTCATCCCAAACGGCTTGGGTTATTAGACAACCCCGGACCGGTTCCACTCTCTTAGTTGACGGACGGTCGATTTCGCCCATCAACAAATGGCGCTAGAAGGAGGGCCAACTGACAAGATGGACTTGTAGGAGCCTTTATTTTAAGTGTATTCAATTTCCCCCATGGCTCCCCAAATCATTGTGTTGGAACATGCTTTCAACTTCTCATTACCTGATGTTCCCAACGAGACAGTCTCTCGCTTGTCCAAACTCACCTTTGATGGTGAAGGCAATATATCTGCTAAAGATCACCTTAACAAGTTTTGGTGCAAATGCATCAAACATGACATCTCAGATTTAAGAGTTTTATGCAGACTTTTCGCTTTTACTTTTAGAGGTAAGATCAAACATTGGTTTGAATCCTTTCCATCATGTCACATTTTTTATTGGTTTCAATTTGTAGATGAGTTTCTAGATGATTTTGAAATTTATAATTTTGATCAATTATGTGAAGAATTTCATACTTCGCTAATCAACGACGATTCATCTTCAGAAGGATTTTTGACAAAAGTCTATCATATCCTCTGTAAATTTAATCTCGATGACATGTCATTGGCATTAAATCTCTTCTATGATCCTTCCATCCCCTCCATCCAGTCATGTTCAATCACAAACGAAGAACCAATTGAAAATCCTATCACTCAACTGCAAGAACAATCTTCTTCTCAAGAAGAGAAAAATTATTCCCATAATGTTGAACAAGCCAGGAAGGTAGAATCTATTGATCAGGCTCTTATTGACAACCAAATTGGTTTTTCCTTTGAATCATTGTATTTTCAGTCTAAGACTAGTATGGAAGATGATTCATTTCTGGCTCAAGGTGAATTCCCTCATTCTTGTAACTCATGCTCTAATCAACATTTAAAATCAGTCATTGAAGAACACTTAAGCAACGAAAATCTTATTGAATGTTCTAGTATCCTATGAAATTGATTAGAGAAGAAGAAACCTTAAACCTTCATCCTCAAAATGCACTTTGTTCGCAGGAAAGAATAGATGTTGGTCACATAAATTTTGAATTATCTATAACACAAAAGGTAAATCCAGATGATCATATTATGTTAAGGAACTCGTCACCAAAACAGAGTAAGAGTTTTAAATAAAATGAAGAGAATTGTTTTGAGAATACCATTGTTGAGTATCATAGTTCAAGAGATTCTTTTCATCTGCTTATTTCTCATTCCTTTTATTCTTTATATCCTGATATATTCCTAGATTTTGGTGGACTTGACATCTTACCTACAACATCCTACTCTTTTCCACCACAATCATATCCTTTCGATATGCTAAATTTTGGTGAAATCAATTCCAAACCTAACATTGATAAACTTGGATTTGATGCTTGTTCACTTTCATCACTCACATGGGAAAAGGATATGATATGTTGCGAGATGATTTTACACAGTTTATTGTTGAAAAGGATGATGCATTACATATTATGGAAATCAAACATTCTAAGTTTCATATTCGTTCTTTAATTAGCTCGAATCTCAATGTTTATACTTCACATTTTGAAATGATCAATCTCATCGAAGGAAATATTCAACCCAATGATCTAATTAATTGCACGAATTCTCATATGATAAGTTTCCCATTGATATATTCGTTCATCAAAGTCATGGTTTGCATCCCCATTTTTGTGACAGGATCTTAGGATGGCTTGAATATTCATATATGAAAAATTTTTGCAATAAAGACAAAGTTGAGCTTGCTTTCTTTTTACCCAAGTATCTTGGAAGTAGGCCTGACATATTTCTTTTAGATCCTCCATGTGAAGAAATTAATGAACACTTAGAGAACTGTCAGGAGGATGGGGTATTTCAGCCTTGGCTGAGGGTTATTCCATTTCCTCATAATCCTGACGATTTTTTCAAAACTACTTACACTCACCCATGCCATTATGACCCTTATCACGACAAGATTGCGCAATGGTTGGAGGATTCGTACAACAAGAATATCTGAGGAAATGGTAAGATCATGCTTACTTTGTTTCTATATGTTGATTATGAAGGTAAGCATGATATGTTTCTGTCATTTGTTGATATATTACCATTCTTTTTTATAATGCTTGATCTTGTTTCCATTACAGGGTTAGAGTTACTCCGATGGCTACATTGGAAACATGACTTCATGTAGTATTATGGTTTATTTAATAGTTAGGGTAGATGTAGCAATAGGTTTTCTTGTAGTTTTATTTCTCACTATTTCTCTTTGTAATAATGCAGTCATGCACGCAAGTGGGCACACCACGAGAACCATAATACGACTGTTGTCAGGGAAGTCCCCTTGATCCTTTTTCTCTTTACTTCTAGTTGAATGTTTATTTTCAAAAACACAGTATCATCATGAAAATCTTAAATGGAAAGTAAAGAGATAAATAAATCTAAATCAACCCTGACCCAAGGTACCATGAGTAGCACTGCTTTCCCATCATTTAGTATTTTCCTACTTTCTTTCAGTTTCCCAGGGGATTGTCGCATGAGGTTTTCAGATGCACCTTCTATGTATATTTGTTTTTTGTTTTTGTTGTTTGGATTTCTTTGCTTTCCAATTTTTTCTTCGTTGGTGTGTTTTGATTTCTCCCTTATGCTTACCAGTTTTTGCTTTTGGAAATACACATACCTGTGCACTGAACTATTTAGAAAAAGATAAAGAAATTCCTTCACTGAAATGACTCTTGAAAAATTTGTACAAACATCAATAGTATATTGCTGAAGTTTATATATGTGTTGGAAAAATCTGTTGTTCGAAAGAATATGGTTGATTTTGATCTCTGATCAAAGCTTGTCATGATCATCTATTATCTTTTTACGTTGTCCCTTTTCTGTAAAGGAATGACTCAGAAGATGTCTCCCTGTCTTAGGAAGCTGTGTTTTTTTATAAAACATCTCTGGATCTAAATTTAGGACAGTTCTAAAAAATTTCTGATGAGATCTTAAAAAAAAAAAAAAAAGTGTTAAAATATCAAGATTTTCAGCGTCACCCCGCTCAGCTATATATCTATGAATTTTTTTTTATTATTAATAAGAGCTATGGGAAGTGCTTGTAAACCCGCTGGGATGCTGAACAGGTCCACTGGCAGCGGGTAAATGCATGCATGGCGCCAAGACAACTTCGTCAGGGTACTGAACAGGCCTGCTGACAGCGAAGCAATGTCAATTATATGAAAATTTGTAAAAAAAGAAACCTCTTTAATGTCCTTTATTTCAATCCAGAACTTCTTAACATGATACAGATGTCAGAGTGTGTTAAATGGAAACCCTGTCGAGGCTATGGACGCCTACTAGAAGCAGTGGCTATTCCAACAGTATTGGATATTTTTATCTTTAAAATCGTGACTTGTTGATCTTCAGATTATTATCAGTTTTCATATTTTGGAAACGCTGCTGGAATAATTGGTTAATGATGATGCTTATATGATTTTCTGGTTGTTATTTTTGAGTTGAAATTTTCTTTGCTGTCCTAATCTGAATTTGTTTCTTTTGAAGAGATAACTGCTTCTACCAGTGTGTCGTCATTGTTGACAGCCAACCCACTTTTTTCCATTATCTTATAAGCTGCCTACACCTATGTTTTGCAAACATCATTTTTTTGTCGCAATTTTCTAATGAAAGACATTTTCAATTCTTGCGACACTTGCACATTCTTCTTCGTTTTGTTTTCACGGCTGTAAGCGTGAAAACTTTGCCTTTCGAAGTCGCACTCAAGTCATTATTTGAAATGCCAATATCTCTTTTGTCGATATGCCTATCGCACTTACCTTTTATTTATTATTGTACAATTGGCAAGATCCTTTGATCGATACTCATACTTCGATTGATTGTGTAATTTGGTTTTATTGAGTTTGTGAGGCATTGGCATTTGGATTTGTTTTTATTTGACCTACTCGACCATTGGTTTCATAACAATACATAGGGGTTATGGTTAAATCTTTCATATATATATTTAGTATAATGCTTATGTCTATGTTTTCATAACTATTGGTTTGTTGATTATATGGATACCCATTGGCACATTGGTTAAACTATCGATTATGAGAGTTGATACATTGGCGTATAGTCCATTTTTGGCTTTGATTTATATGTCAGGTGTTTAAAACTATGGCATAACGTTGGCGCGCGTTGGTTTATACATTTGATTTCATCGGCTAGGAAAAGGACTTGATTGTTGAACTACTAATGGGTTGAACAGCTTTGAAAGTCGGCGGTTATACCTTGGCAATAATTGTTATGCATGGCAGAGATAAACTCCACCACCTTCGCACGCTGGCATTTATGCCTATCCCTTGCTTCCCGTTCACTTCTGTTAGCTCGGGCAGCTTTGCTCTTGTGTGTGTTATGATACAAACCCTCAGCTTACCATGTTCTCGGCTCCATGGCACCAGTCATGTGGATCGAACCAAACAACAATCAAGCCTTGTTAATGTTTGACAATGCTCGCAAATACTTGGAGGATAATAGATGGATTACCTTCGTGAAACGATTTGAGGGTTTTAATCTAGCTGTGGCACGACAGTTTTCCATGACTTTCAATGGTTGTAGAGCCAAGGTGGGCGACATATAGTTGGAAATTGATGAGAAATTGATGAGTTCTTCCACAGGGTTACCTGCCACAGGATAGTGGTGGTTCAAAAATTGTAAGGTCGAGGAGGTCCCATGGACACTGCTGTTCCTCTCGCACAAAGTCACCTCCTGTGATAGAGGTATGCCCATCTCTACACTTAAACCATGTTGGCACGATACTTTGATGGTAATCAAACAGTTCGTGACCTGTGAAGGTCGATACGAACTTGTGTTTCTCTACCACCTGCGTTTGCTAATGAATTTTATGGGATACTCGTTGAATATGCCCTTTTACTTTCATCGTAGCCTATATAAAATGTCAAAAAGGTTCAAAAGGCAGCAAGCTGACAGCAGCCTGTTCCACCATGGGCTTATTAAGCTTATCATCATTTATCATTTGAGTTTACATGGTGATAGCTGGATGAATTTCGTCGCTTGAAATGGTTTCGAGGACCCGAACCCGCTCCAGGATGACAAGCCTGTGGTAATTGAAACCAAGCCCGAGCCACCTGTGCCATTCCATATCCTATTGCCTGCTCCTAAGCCTTCGGCCTACCCTCCTATCGATTTACTAGACATCGAAACTGAGAAGCCCGAGACTATAAAGAAACCTATAAGCAGAAAACCTAAGGAAAAACCTACTGTTAATGCCAAGGGTAAAAAGAACGCTAGGCTCATTTCAAGGATGGCCAGGAACAAGCCTAAACCCTCTGCTGAGTCAAAACCTATAATTCTGAGTGAGGATTCTGATTCCAATGTTGAATGATTCTTAGCCAGTGAATATCCTTACTCACAGGGTTTATCAAGCCTTCTCGTCGCCTGTGAGTGACCATGAGTAATATAGTGATTGACATTCTATGTTCGAACAACTCTATTATATTTCAAAGTGGCTCTGTTATAAAGACATTCATCCTGTATACATTTTTCCTTGCTAAAATTAAATGAAATTTCGATTTAGATTCATGAGTTAAGCATTCCCAGTTTAGCCTTTGATAGATTTTTGTCAGATTCGAATGGTTTTCATTTTGATTTGATTTGATCATGTGTCTGATTGAGTTAACGAAATGGATGTTTTGCTTTCAATTGAATTGGTTTGGTATCTACTCTGAACAGTAAGTTTTTCATTCTCAAATTAGAATAGGATTATGCTTGGATTAGATTTCGTTATGATTCATATGCTGTGATTGGTAAACGATTTTGGTTGTTACGATGCTGTGTCATATGACGTTCTGAATTTAATCGTTTCCAAGTTGGAAAGAATTTCTCTATTTCAAATGATCTTATTCAAACCTGTGCAAGTGTGCCCGAATCATGGAATGGTTCTGATTTGCAATAACCATGTTAAAACCTTAACTGTGCGATTCGCTCTTACTCTAATTGGATTATCCTGTATCTTGAGTTGGCAAGATCGTTTTATGAGTTGAATTTCGATTATGACTACTGCTCTGTTTGGTTTTAAATTTGTAAAACGAATTTGTCAAACCCAGTTATAATTCATTTGATTGGAACGATTTTGTTTTGATCAAGGTTAATCAATCCTGTTTGCTCAATTTGCAATAACAAAATTACGAATTATGTTGCTAATCAATCGATCCTGTTACGATTTTATTTGAATTGATTTTCGTGCCAATTTGAATTAATCTATTCGTGGCATGAATCGTTTGCCTTATCGACATAGTTATAACGATTTGAAATGATCTTGTCGAATGCATATTTCATGTTGACAAGGTAGCGTAACGGTTGCTTGCAAATTGTTTTGATTATGTTGAATTCGATTTGTTATGAAACGATTGCATTGTTGTTCCACATAATTTTGTCACCTGACTTCGTGGTAACAAACAAAACAGAGTATGCCTATCTCTGTAGCCATTTAATTGACTCGGATTCTGTTTGATTTTGAATAATATAACAAACTCAAGTTAAGTGACTCGTTTTCAAATGGCTATTGGATGTCAATTAAATTGAAATCTTTAAAATATTTTCAATCGATTTTAATCCTGATTCTGTGCCTTATTTAGACCAGCTACAGAATCAGATGATTCTATAGCTAGTTTATAGAATTAGATTTTCATCATTTTATTAATAAAAGATCCTTCTAACTTGTTTATTTTTTACCCTTTTCAGGTGAATTCGAATTGCATGGGACTTGATGGACAGTTTAGAGGATATTGGAATATTTTAGTTTTCTAGCTTAGTCAATTTTGGGATATCTTCCCAGATTTTATGTAAACAGTTTTATAACTTCCACAGGGAGGTTTTACCCTGTGGAAAACTTATAAATACTTATTATTTTTGTAATAAGGATCATCCTCATTCGTGGGAGAACAAGGATATGGATTTCTAATACAAACAAAAACAAAAGTTGATGTTCCGCTACAGCTTTTGCTTTTCATAATATCAATCTTTTGTTTCATGTTTATGCTTATCAATTTGCACTTGATTAATGACTACTTTAGCTATCTTAGTCTTCTGCAAAGTGATATGATTTAATTAATATGATCCATGTATGATTTATTTCAACATTCAAAACACAACAATTACCTGATTCAGTTCATGAATGACATATTTCTCTTCTTCATCAATTGAATTATTCTGTATAAGTCTTTGCATACAGGTTTACCTAATTGTTAAGATTTATAAATTATATGATTGTTGTGATTTTTTCTTGTTTGTCCTGTAAACAAAATTAAAGAGCATTGCAGCTATCATTTACGAGAAGGTTATGGATTATTCGGTGCGGGTTTCCTCCCTCCGATCAACTTAGAAGATCATCATACACAGGACAAACCTGGAGCATTTCCAGGTCAGTTTATTATTTATTTTGTTTAGTATATTTATTAGTAGTGTAGTTAGATATATGTTTAGTTAGATTTATAGTTAGAATTAGTATATTAGTTGTTTAGTTTAGTTAGTTTTGTTTTATTTCTTGTTCATAAAATCATAAAATCAACAAAAATATCTTTTACTGTCTTAGGGCAGAAGCAAATGAGTTTTTCATGTTTTATTTAAATATGTGAATTGTGGATATTGTACATTTTGTGAATAAGTTATATTTCTTTTAGTTGGAGTTAGTATAGTAGTAGTTAGTAGATTGTATTCATAGAATAGTTAGATTACTTAGCTTATTTTATTTAGTTTTAGTTAGATTAGTTAGTTTAGTTTAGTTTTCTTTTTTTTTGTTTTCTTAGGACCTTAGATCGGCTAACGGAGCCGCTAAACCCGTCAGGGTGGTTCATCCCAAACGGCTTGGGTTATTAGACAACCCCGGACCGGTTCCACTCTCTCAGTTGACGGATGATCGATTTCGCCCGTCAACATGTCTACATCTTCTTCTGTCAATATGAACTTGCATTCTTATGTCAGACGTGATCTCAGATCAGTATGGGGCTTTGCAGGAGAATCCGGTGACATGGGAACTTTCAGCTGACAATCTGCCTACTCAACCATGTTTCCATGCTTTCCATTTATGGGGTGAGATGAGGTTTCAACAACCTCCCCCATTTCCATCAAACACTTTCATTAGGATTGGGATGGAGCTTGACACCCATGAATGTTCCAGGAGACATTCATGATTCCTTCAAGATAGGCTCAACGCCTCGAAACCACACAGATATTCTGATGAGACCAAACGAGCGCTTTTGGCCCTTGGCACAGATCCTATCCATCACTCCTCGCGACCTCGAGCCATGACCTTACACATATCCCACATGAAATTTTAGGATCTCACATTTCGAGAGTCTTCACTCCCCTTGATTTCAAATATTCAAATGCTTGATCCCACGAAACGACCCATCTAGATTGATGGTTGGACTTACTTCGGATTTGAAGGCCATGATGATTTACTTAAAAAATATTAGCTACTCGTTGATCGACAGGTGCTTTCCCTTTCTTTATGGCACTGCTTCCATATGAACACGGGTTGTGATCGTGGGCCCAACTCCCAGGCACATAGGGATTTTGCGTTTCACATTGTATTCCATGCTGAAATATATGAGTCACGAAATCATGATCACTCTTATCGGATGACACACATCTCTTTGCATCGGCTGATCCAAATCATATTGGAATTTTGGGATCTCAGACCATCGACACTTCTCACCTCAGCCTTCCCGAAAAGACTTTCTCTATGGTACAGATCTTGCGCCATGTGTCCTTCTGAAAGGACGACCTAGATCATTTCAAAACTTTGAGTTTCGCGAGTCCTCATGACTCTACCCTTTGACTGCTCCATTTTGTGAGTCAGTGAAATGCTAACCTTGCACCATGTGTCCTTCCCAAGATCGAAAGCTAGGATGGCCTCGTGATTTCAGAACTATGTTTGGCGCTAAAATTCATGTAACTCTATGATCTCGATCACCCGATGGTCGTCGATCCAATATGCCTGGTGGATCTCCACCATTGAAAGTTGATCTTGATCGCTCGCTTTATTTGAGTCCATATCAAACTGCTCTAAGTGATGTGCTTTTTTCTTATGATTGTGGTTTGTGTAAATAAATACTTTGGTGGCTAGTTGAAGGCTCAGGAAAGCAAAGGGTCAACGATAGAGGTAAGGAGGGAAGCGATTGACCTAAGAGGAGACATAAAATCTAGGGCTGACATTTCTTAGGCGATCAATCCATGAAAAATAGGTCTATTAGATGGGTGAAGACAAAAAGCAGAAAACTACAAGCCGAGAGGAAAAACCTATGATCGGGCCTACAAAAGGAGGAAAAACGGGAAAAATTACACACTTAGGTAGAAACCATAACTCACAAGACTTTGTCGAGTTTATGAGCTAACATTGGATGCAAAGGAGATGGCATGCTCCTTATGAGTTGCCAAGAACACACAACTCCAGTGCCTTTGCTTTGGGTTATGGAGTCTCCTACTAAAACAAAATAAACATAAAACATAAACGATATTTACAATGATGGGATGTTGATTGTGGCTTTAAACAAAAAACCTTTTCAGGAAGTGCCCATTTACAGGTCCACCAAAAACTTCTTCACCCTCCAAATTCTGCAACTTGTAAGTATTATTTGGAAACCTCTCAGATATTTTGAAGGGAACGATCCACAAGGCATCAAATTTTCCATTCTTGCCTTGATCCTGTTTGGGCACATCCCATTTTAGTACTAGATCTCCCAGCTGAAAATTATCCTTTCTCATTTTCTTGTCAGAAGCCTGCATGATCTTCTATTGACGGTGATGCACTATGTTCATCACCTGCTCTCTATTTTGCTGGACTTCTACCAGCTGATGAATTCTTCTGATCATATCGTCAGGTTCTCTGTGGCAGTCTTGGAATAATTTCACCACAGGAAGGGCAAGTTGAGAAGGAAAAACTTCTTCAATCCCATATACAAGTTGGAAAGGAGAGATGCCCATGAACCTCTTTGTTGACACTCTATCAGCCCACAAAGCAAATTTGAGATTTGAATCCCATGCTTTCTTGTTGTCCTCTAGCAATATTTTGATAATATTTATAAGGCTCTTGTTAGAGGACTCTACCAATCCATTTCCTTAGGGATAATAGAGGGTAGAGTGGATCAATACAATTCCAAACTTCTCACAAAACTTGATCAATGGTTCAGCCTTGAAGGATGCAACATTATCAGTGACGATTATGTTCGGACAACCAAAACTTTCCATAATATATTCAAGAAAACCAATGATCACCTTGTGAGAGGCACTCCTTGTGGGGATAAATTGTTAAGGTCCTAACCCGCACATAGGTAGATCAATGTATTCGAATGTAATAAAGGTCAATATTAATAAGGCCTTCAATAAAATAGAATAAGGCGGATGTAAGAAGACCTAATAGAAGCTTCCGCTTCTAGAAGGATCTTCCTCTAGATGCTTCTCTTAATAGACATATTTAGTATAAATAAGGGTCGAGGGTATGAAAACCCTAGCTTGGAGATTATTATAACAGAGTGTTGCTCGACTGGAGGTTGCCCCCTCGAAGAGGCCTATGAACATTGCTATCTGAATCAAAGTGCTATTTCTATTGCTATTTCGTATATCATTTCTGTGTATTGTGAAGATTATGCTGGATATTTTACTGTTATTCTGCCATTTCTAGCATTTCATTTCTATTTTGCATATTTTATATATTTGGTATCTTGTAAGTGGCATCAGAGCACTTTCCTTAGCAGAAATTGTGGGTAATTTTTTTTTCAAGGTAGAGACGTATTCTGGCGTCTTTAAGCCACAGAGATCTGTCGTTACACACATAAACCTGCGATTGAGGGATTCATACACGCAGGAAATACAAGTGGTTCTTAAGCGCACATCTGTTGGCCACCCTTGTAACCCCTGTTGGTACCCCTTCGAGTGGTAGCGCATCAGACAACACCTATGTACGAATCG
>ML776798.1:960595-991783 GCA_009831015.1 Picea engelmannii
TAACAGAGCGCTGCTCGACTGGAGGTTGCCCCCTCGAAGAGGCCTGTGAACATTTCTATCTGAATCAAAGTGCTATTTCTATTGCTATTTCGTATATCATTTCTGTGTATTGTGAAGATTATGTTGGATATTTTACTATTATTCTGCCATTTCTAGCATTTCATTTCTGTTCTGCATATTTTATATATCTGGTATCTTGCATAAATTCTATGCATTTGGTGAAATATTCTATTGTAGTTAAGATCCACCTGTGTTGACCACTTGAATGAGGATGGATTTTCCCAATAAAGTCTAGGCCCTACTGTTGAAAGGGTCCTAAAGTTACCATAGGCTTCAATGGTAGAGACTTGAGCTGCTGCTTCCCAGCGAATTTTTGACATTTGATACAAGCCCTGATTTTTGAACAGACATTAGTGAATAAAGTAGGCCAAAAGTACCCATCCTTGAGAATCTTGTAGGTTGTGGTTCTCCAGAAATGATGTCCTCCACACAGGCTATCATGAAAATCAAAAATAATCTTTTGGGCCTCTTGTGGGTCTAAACATCTCAGAAGAACACCCAGAGGGTCTTTCCAATACAATACCTGGTGAATAAGGCAATATCTAATTGCTTTGATATTTAAAGCTCTTGCCTTTCTTTTTCCCATATCATCAGGGGGATTTAACTCTTACAGGAAATGTATAATGTCTTTGTACCAGGCACATTCTACCAATGGAGGGCTATCTTGAGAACCTTTATCAGACAACTCGGCCTGTTGATTTTTTGAGCAAGTGTTGATGAAATTGACCCCCAAAGCTTTACAATTAGATTCAGCCAATACCTTGGCTAAAACTTGGCCTTAAACTAGTTTGGTGGGCTTTATTTCCAGATCAAACTCAAGGACTTTGGCAATCCACTTGATCCTTCTTCCATCTAAGTCAGGCTGAATGAGAATATCCTTCACAGAAGCTGAAGGAACATATGCAATGATTTTTGAATGCATAACATAGACTCTGAAATCTTTTAGGGATTTCACCAAAGTGTAGGCTTGTTTCTTGATGATGTCATATCTAACCTCTGCGTCTCTTAGTGCTCTGCTAAAAAAATAAATAGGCTACTCCAAACCTACATCATTATTTTGTAGTAAAACAATTGCCACTGTATCAAATGAAGCAAAGGAAAAAATCATAAAATCCTTGGAATAATCAGGAATGACTAGCACAAGTGCTTCAGTCAATGCCTTTTTTATTTGGTTGAATGATTCTATGGATTCTGCAGTTACTTCGTTCCCCTTCCTGAGCATGGATGTGATATGCTTCACTAATTCAACAAAAAATGAAACAATCCTTCTCAGAAAATTGATTTTTCCTAAGAAGGATTGAACTTCTTTCTTGGATTTGGGTAGTGATAAGGCTTGAATATATTCTACCTTTCTTGAATCAATCCTGACCCCCTCAGCTGATACAATGTGTCCCAACAATTTTCCTTCCTGCATGGAAAATATAGACTTCTTGGGATTCAGGGAGAGACCAAACCTTCTGCATTTTGAGAAGACCTTTCTCATATGTTGACCATGTTCTTTATCATATTTAGAGAAGACTGTTATGTCATCTAGATAGATGACCACAATGTTTTCTCTTTCTCCAATGAAGGCCATGTCCATGGCTCATTGGAAGGTTTCTCCTATGTTCATCAATCCAAAGGGAATTTTGGCATACATGAATGTTCCCCAAGGAGTGGTGAAGGCTGTCTTTTTTGAAGGAAAAAGATCTGATTGTATCCAGAAAATCCATCAATCATGGAGATCTTGGATGCACCTGTCACCCTTTGCAACATGCGTTCCATCTTTAGCAAAGGGTAGTTATCCTTCTTTGAGATTTTGTTCAGATTCCTAAAATGAACACAGAGTCAGATTTCTTCGCTCTTTTTTTCTGACTGGAACCAAGTTGGCGACCCATTTAGAATATCTCAAAGGGACAATGATTTGGGCATCCAACAACTTCTTTACCTCCCTTTCCATAATAGGCAACAACATAGGATTTATTTGTCTTAATTTCTGCCTAAATGGTTTGGCCTCCTCTTTAAATGGGATCTTATGCTCAATGGTGATTGTGTCGTATGTTATGAGGTCTTCATAGGTCCAGGAAAACACATCAGCAAATTATTTTAATAGCTCAGTATACTTGGCTCTCTGCTCCTTTGACGGGCTACTTGACAACTTGACGAACTTTGGATCCTCCTCTATACCAATATTTCATTAAGCTACATCAACATCCTCAGTTAGGCCTTTAAACTTTACTTCCACATCATTCCCATCGAACAATATTTCTAAAGGAACTAGTCCTTTGGGAATGTAGTTGCTAGGCAACTGAACAATATGGTGATTAGCAATTTTATTTAGAAATACATCAGCGTGAGGGTCACCTTCAGAATCCCAATCCTGATCAATGTCTAATGCAAAGAACCCATCAACAGACTCAAGAAATTTTTTGATCTAAAGATCATCCTCGAACACCTTCTAGTACTTGATATTGTCAGGTATAGAGGGCCTATATCTTACCTCAACATCATACCTGATCTTAGGCAGCAGTAGGATCCTGAAATGAGTTGTTGGGGCAGCCAAAGATTCAACAATAGTATTCTCTTCTCTTGGAATGAATGAAATGTTGAATGCTAAGAAAAAAACTGTCAATCAGGTCCCATACTTCATTTCTATAAGTTCTGAGCATGGGATGTCTAGCTTGATAATTATTTCTAATATGATTAACACTCAATTCAGTAGCCCCAAACACAGATATTTCATTGATCCCCATGTCCTTTGTAGCCCTTAAGCCCAAAAAAAGAGATTCATACTCTGCCACATTATTGGTAGCTTCAAATTCCAGTTTGTAGGACAGAGATATGGTCTCTCACTACGGTGAAACAAAAACCACTCTGGCACCAGCAATATCCTTAGAAGAGCCTCCATCAAAGAACATATTCCAAACATAAGAGATGAGAGGATAATCTTCATGAAAAGTAATAGACTGCTTTCTGAGTTTAAGGGGAGGCTCGAGAGCATCAATGAGCTGTAACAAATTAAAACCCAAATCAGTGTCAAGCGCAAATATAGGGTGGTTGGTGGGGTCTGCTTCATCACTAATAATGTAGGCCAACTGAGCTTCCCTGTATAGTCTCCTATGCTCCCCCCCAAACACAGGAATGGTAGCATATGTGAGGTCCATCTGCAATGTTCCTCTGAGTCTTTTAATCCAATATCTTGACAACAACATGCCGAACTTCGGGGGAACATAAGCTACCATAATGTCCATGACCACACTTTTCATGGGCAGGTTAAAAAAGGTCACAACCAGATCTTGATGAACCCAAGACATTGCACTTTCCTAGAATCAAAAGAATACAAGTCATGATAATCCTTTGTGACTTCTAGTCCCAATTCATCCATGACAGTTTTGGGCATGAGATTATGAGATTCCCCTGAGTCCATCAAACAATTATGCAACATCTTATCATGTATATTTAGGGATGTATAGAAGGGAGGGGATGAATCATATCTGTCTTCTATCATGGGACCTAATATAACTGCTGGATTTTCATCTTGAATTTTACTGAGTCTGTGGAATAATATGAAGGATCAGACTGCAATAGTTTGGAGAGGGATTTCTTGAAATCTTCGTGCTTGAATAGCTCTAAAAGGGGTAGAGGGATCCTAATTTTTGAATTTAATGCTCAAAGTTGAAAGAGGAGGGGGGATTTAGAATTTCTCTTACTTCTAGGACAAGATCTTTGGCTACTGGTGGGAGGGTTTGAATCTCCTTACCTTTGTTGTTGTCTGCTACAACTTTGGCAGTATTTTCTTCTCTGGTAGGCTGATCAGGAACATCAGGCTTTCCTCCTTTATTTTTGGACATGAGGTTGTATCTATTTGGGATTTTCCTGGCCTTATCCCCCTTTCTCAGCTTGTTTAATTGGTTGTCCACGAGAGACTCCTCGTATGTTGATTGAGTTAAGTGAAGAGAAGAGGATGTGTCTTCAAGACAATGGATTTCTGGATCGAAGTCTTCTTCCTCTCCACCCTCATCTGCAACAAGTTTCTTTTGAATAGGGGTATGGACTTTCTGATCATCTCTATCTCTGTTCCTTTGTTACCTTTTCATAATATGAGGAGCATTGTTATTCTACCTCTTGAATTTGCCTCTGTTATCAAAATTTTGAGGATTTATGTATGTATGTTTCCCCTCTACTTCCAATCTTTCCATTCTAGTTGAAAGTGATTTTAGTAACTTGGTTACTTCATCCATTTGAGGGGGGGGAGTAGAGGAACCAGAGGTGGAGGCTTCAGATCTTCCCCTTGGTATGTCCTTATCATCCTTATTCCCGAGTCAGTTAACTACTAATATGTTAGACTCTACTTCCAGGGATGCATGTTGCATATGAGCCAAGGAAATATCTCTTCTCTTTCTTAACATGAGGCAGAAGTTAGGGTCAAAAGTACTAGCATAGGTAATTTTGGCAGAGGCGTTTGTAGGCTTTATCTCAGCAGGGATCTTATTGTATATTTTGTTGAATCTTTTGGAGAATTCAGAGACGGATTCTACTTCTATTCTCTTTAGTGATCCGAACTCTGTAATATAATAAATAAAGTCTTTTTTACCCCCCCATTGTCTCAAGAAAACATCATCCAAAGCCTTAATCCCATCAATGGATCCAGGGGGAAATCCCCTAAACCATTTCCTAACCTCACCATCAAGGCTCTGGACAAAGACTCTCATCCACACATCTTCATTTTCAATATTTAGATTGTCTGCATAACTATAGAAGGAAACAAGGTGTTCTTCAATAATTACATCTTCTTCTCCTGTGAACTTGGGCATGTATTTCAGGTAATCTCCAGTAGGGAGGGCATTCACTGGATGAGGTAAAATTAGAGGGGCATACCTTGTAGCCACTATGTCATCCATTTTGTTCCTAGGGGGATTAGCACCTGCCATTGGGATGTGAGGTGGAGGAGAATTAGGAGGGGATGGAGTTCGAACATGGGAGACTGGGGGTGTGTTTCTGGGAGGAAAGGGAAACAACAGAGGATTTGAGGAAAAAGTTACAGGGCTAGAGGGAACAAAGGTTTCCCTCATTGTAAAAGCAATAACTGTGATAGGAGGAGGAGTTGTGAAACTAGGAGTGGGAAAATATTATGAGGTTCTGGTTTTAAACCAGGCTACAACTTCAGGGGAGATAGGAGTGACAAATATTTCTCCCTAAAATCCAAGACCAGGAGGGGATAAATCAACAGGAACACTCCCAAACTTTAAACTTTGGAAAACTCCAACATATGGTATAATAGGAGAATGAGAGACAACTACTGGAGTTTCAAAAAGAGGATGGTGAAAATCATCAGAAATACCTGGTTCAATAGTCAAAGTACTTCCCTGAGGGGTCTTTTGTCTTCTGAAAAATTTATCTGGGTCAGATTCCAGTGTTGCTAGAGGCATTTTTGGGGTAGGCCTCATGTGTTTGCCTCTAGAAGCCACAATTGAACCAGTGGAGTCACTTAGGTGCACAGTTGCAATCTTTAATGTTCTGAGTTCTGATGCACCTTCAGAACCAGTAAGCTTTGTCTTTCAATCCTAGGGAAAATATTCAATTCATCCCTGACAACAGTGCCATAAATGTTAGCACTAGAAGTCACCTCTGGATTGTAGAAGAGGTAAGCCCAGTACCCATCAGTTTGTATGTCACAATAAATAAATTAAAGGGGGTCAAATGGGCACATAATCAATAAAATATCACTTTAACTTAGAAATCCAGACCAGGCAATGCGTGAGAAAGTGAGGTCTTGATTTAAATTCATACAGTAAGTTTCAGTAAAGGGTGAGTGGGGGGGAGAAATTGAGGAGAGTGAAGAGGTATGCTATGGACATCCGGTCTGCTAGCATCCTAAAGAGGAAAAACTCAGAAGACAATATCCTCTTGGTTTAGAGTTTTAAGGAACTAAATGAAATTATCACTGAACTAAAATCAAATATACATCACAATTCAATAACAACAACCTGACTGGATCATCCATGCCTGAGTCATTTAGCCTTGGAGGGAAAAGACAACACAGAAACTGATTAAAACTGGCCGCGATTTCACTGTGATCAAACCTACATCACAAAAAGATAACTACCCTCAACTGGATCCTCCATGCTTGAGTGTTCTAACACAACTGTTTATAGAGATATGCAAAGAAGTTGAATTACATTAAACAAGAAGTCTCAAATATAGATACACAACCAAAATAACCAGAGCTTCATTAAAACGTTACAATACAAGAGCCTAGCTCAACCATTGACCATAACAAAATATCAAAACTGAGTATTTATACTCACAATAGTTGCCATCACCAGGAGTGTGACCTGGTCACTACAATCAAAGCCTTGCATTTTCATATTATTCTATCAATCTACACTTGCATTCTTCTGTCAGACATGATCTTAGATCACTATGGGCTTTGGAGGAGAATCTGATGATAGGGGAACTTTTAGATGACAGTATGCCTACACGACCATCTTTCCATGCTTTCCATTTATGGGGTGAGACAAGGTTTCAACAACCTCCCCCATTTCCATTAACTACTTTAATTGGGATCAATATGGAACCTCACACCCACAAATGTTCCAGGGGACATTCATGACTCCTTCAAGACATGCCCGATGCCTTGAAACCACGCAGATTTTCTGATGAGAACAAAATGATCACTTTTGGCCCTTGGTAGAGCTCCTATCCATCACTCCTCATGACCTCGGGCCATGACCTTACGCATATCCCACATGAAATATCAGGATATCACATTTCCAGAGTCTTCACTACCATTGATTTCAAATATTGTGATGCTCGATCCTGCAAAATGACCCGTCTAGATCGACAGTTGGAATTACTTTGGATTTGACGACCACGATAATTTCCTTAAACAATATTAGCTTATCGTTGCTCGATAGGTGCTTTCCCTTTCTTTATGGCCCTGGTTCCATATGACCGTGGGATGTGATCGTGGGTCCAACTCCTAAGTGCGTCGAGATTTCGCATTTCACGCTGTATTCCATGATGAAATCTCTAAGTCGTGAAATCATGATCACTCAGATTGGGTGACACGCATCTCTTTGCACCAAACCTCCCATATCATATCAGCATTTTGGGACCTCGGACCATCGACACTTCTCACCTCAGCCTTCCTGAAAATACTTTCTCTACGATGCAGATCCTATGCCACGTGTCCTTCGGAAAGGATGGCCCAGAGCATTTCACAACTTCGCATTTTGTGAGTCCTCATGAATCTACCCTTTGACTGCTCCATTCTACTAGTTAGTGAAATTCTAACCTTGCGCCATGTGTCCTTCCCAGGATCGATGGCTAGGATGGCCTTGCGATTTTAGAACTTTGCCTGACACTAAAATTTGTGTAACTCTATGATCCCGATCGCTCGATGGTCATCGATCTGATATTCCTAGCGGATATCCACCATTGAAATATGATCTTGCTCTCTCTCTCTTGATTTGAGTCCATATCAGACCGCTCTAAGTGGTGCACTTTGTGCTCATGACTGTTGCATGTGTAAATAAATACTTGGGTGGTTGGTTGAAGGCTCAGGAAAGAAAAGGGTCAGTGACAGAGGTAAGGAGGGAAGTGGTCGACCTTAGAGGAGACAAAAAATCTAGGGCTAACATTTCTTAGGCGGCCAATCCATGCAAAATAGGTCTATCAGATGGGTGAAGACAAAAAGTAGAAAACTACAATCCGAGAGGAAAAACCTATGATCGGGTCTGCAAAAGGAGGAAAAATGGGAAAAATTACACGCTTAGGTAGAAACCATAACTCACAAGACTTTTAAGAGTTTATGTGCTAACAAGTTGTACAACACGTCAATGTACATTTTTCATATGACCCCTTCCTAACCAACCTAATTTCTTCATGAGACTGATTATTTCAGAGAAGAAAATTGATCATCTACTAGAATTTTTTCTATGCAACATCATCCTCATTGCCTTGCCTTGAATTTCATTATCATGCCTTGCCTTAACTTTTCTTTCCTATCCATGCCTTGCCTTCCTTCCGTTTCCATGTCTACCCTTTCCTTGCCTTGCATTTCCATGCCTTTCCTTGCCATGCCATGCCTTGTATTTCCTTGCCTTGCATTGCCTTACCTTGCCTTGCGTAGCCTTGCCATGACATGTCATGCCATGCCTTGCATTGCCTTGAATTGGATTTCCATGCCATGCCTTGCATTGGCTTGTGTTGCATTTCCTTTCCATGCCATTCGTTGCCTTGCCTTGAATTTCCATTCCATGCCATTCGTTGCCTTGTCTTGCCTCACCTTGCTTTTCCATGTCTAGTCTTCCCATTCCTTTCCTTGACTTCCAATTCCATGTCATGACTTGCATTGCCTTGGATTTCCTTTCCATGCTATTCCTTTCCTTGACTTCCCTTTCCATGTGATCCATTGCATTACCATGCCTTGCATTTCCTTGCAATGCCTTGCCTTTCCTTGCAATTCCATGCCTTGCCATGCCATGCCATTCCATGTCTTTCCTTGTAATGCAATGAAATTCCATGAATTACCTTGCCATGCCTTGATTTCCCATTCGTTGCCTTGAATTTCCTTGAATTTCCATGCCATTCCATGCCTTTCCATGCCATGCCATGATATGCCATCCATTTCCTTTTCATACCATGCACTGCCTTTCCATGCCACACTTTTCCTTGCCTTCGATTTCCATTCCATGCCTTGTCTCTCCATGTGATTCCTTGCATTTCCATCCCTTGCATTCCCTATCCTTGACTTGCCATACCTAGATATAGACCCATACCTAGACCTTGCCTTGCAATGCCTTGCCATGCCTTGGATTTCCTTTCCATGTCTAGCCTTTCCTTGCCTTGCCTTCACTTTCCATGACATTCCTTGCCTTGACATTCCATGGCTTGCCTTGAATTGGATTTCCTTACCTTTCCATGCGATGAATTACCTTGCCATGCCTTGCCTTGCCTTGCCATACCTATGCCTAGACCTATACCTAGACCTTCCCATGCCTTGCCTTGTAATTCCATGTCTAGCCTTGCCTTGCCTTGCATTTCCCTACCTTTCCTTGACTTTCCATGCCATGCCTTGCCTTTCCATCCCATACCTTTCCTTGCGATGCCATTCCATGCCATTCCTTACATTATCTTGCATTGGGTTTCCTTTCCTTTTCATGCCATGTCATTCCACGTCTTCTCTTTCCCTGACTTGCCATGCCTTAACTTGCCTTTCCATGCCTTTCCTTGCCTTGCGATAATGAGACCTAGACCTTTCCTTTCCATGTATAGTGTTACCTTGCCTTGCATTTCCTTTCCTTACCTTGACTTTCGATGCCATTTCATGCATTGCCTTGCCATGCCTTACCTTTCCATAACATGGCTTTCCTTGCCTTGAACTTCCATTCCATGCCTTGCCTTGCCATGCCTTTCCTTTTCTTTCCTGGACTTCAATTTCCATACCTAGACCTAGACATATACCTATACCTTTCCTTCCCATGCCTTGATTTCATTGACATATCTATCCTTGCCTTGATGTGTCTTGCCCTACCTTTCCTTGATGTGAAAATCCATGCCTTTCCTTTCCATGCCATGCCTTGCATTGCCTTGCGTTGCATTTCCTTGTAGTGTATTTCCTTTCATTTCCATGCCATGGCATGCCATGCCTTACCTTGACATGCCATGCCTTGCCTTACCTTCACTTTCCATGCCATGCCTTGCCTTTCCAATCCTTCCCTTTCCATGCCATGCTTTGCACTGACTTGCCTTGCCTTGCCATGACATGCCATCCCATGCCTTGTATTTCATTTACTTTCCTTTCCTTTCCTTGCAACTGACATGTCATGCCATGCCTTGTCTTACCACATCATTCCATGTCTTTCCTTGCCATGTCATGCCTTGCCTTGCATTGACTTGCCATGCCATGCCCCTCCTTGCATTCCCATGATTTTCATTTCCTTGCCTTGCCTTTCCATACCTAGACCTTAACCTTGACCTAGACCTTGCTTTTCCATGCCTTGCCATGCCTTTCCTTGCCTTGCCATGTCTGAATTTGCCTATCCTTGACATGTATTTCCATGTCTAACCTTGTATTTCCTTTCATTGCCTTGCATTTACTTCACTTGAAATGCAATGCCTTGCCTTTCCATGCCATTCCTTTCTTTTCCGTGCCATGCCCTGCATTGCCTTGCCATGCCTTGCCTTGCCCTGGCTTTCCTTGCCATGTCTAGCCTTGTCTTGCCTTGTGTTTCCTTGACTTTCCTTGACTTTTCATTCCATGCTTTTCCTTTCCATGCCTTTCCTTTCCTTGCCATGCCTTTCATTGGCTTACCTTGCCTTGCCTTGGCTTGCCTTACCTTGTGTTTCCTTACCTTGACTTTTCATGCCATGCCATGCCTTACATTTCCTTGCCTTGCATTTCCATACCATGCCATACCATGCCTTGAATTGAATTTTCATGTCATGCCTTGCCTTTCTTTGCCTTGTCTTTCCTTGCCATACCTAGACCTAGACCTATACCTTGACCATTCCTTGCCATGCCTTGCCTTGCCTTGCCTTGCATTTTCCTGCCTTGACTTGAATTTCCATACCTTTCCTTGCCACGCCTCACATTTCCTTGCCTTCCCATAGTTATACCTATTCATATACCTAGACCTTTCCTTATATTTCCTTTCCATGTATAGCCTTGCCTTGGCTTGCATTGCCTTATCTTACCTTGACTTGCCATGAAATTCTATGCCCTGTCATGCCTTGTCATGCATTGCCTTGCATTTTATTTCCTTTCCTTGCCTTGCCCTCCCTTGCCATGTCTTGACTTGCATTGTCTTGACTTGTCTTTCCTTGCCATTCCTTGCCTTGCCACGTCTAGCCTTACCTTGCCATGCCTTTTCTTGCCTTGCCATGTCTTGCCTTGTTGTTCCTTGTGTTGCATTGTCCTTTCATGCCTTGCCTTGCCTTGGTCTGCCTTGCCATGCCTTGTCTTTCCATGGTCTAGGTCATGGTATAGGTTATGATCATGGTGTAGGTATAGGTCTAGGTCTAGGTCTATGTCATGGTATAGTTCTAGGTCAAGTTCTATGTCATGGGTCTAGGTTTAGGTCTAGGTCTATTTCTAGGTCTAGGTCATGCCATGTATAGCCAAGCCTTACCTTGCCATGCCTTTCCATGCCCTGCATTTCCTTGCCTTTCCTTACCATACCTATACATAGACCTTGCCTTGCCATGCCTTGCCTTGCCTTGCCTTGATTTTCCAATTGTATCCTTTCCTAGCCTTGTCGTTTACTTGCCTTGCCTTGCCATGTTGTGCCTTTCGTCCCATGCATTGCATTTCCTTTCCATGCCTCAAATTTACTTGCATTCAATTTCTTTTCCTTTCCATGCCATGCCTTTCCTTTCCTTACCTTACCATACCTTGCACTACCTTCCCTTTCCTTTCCGCTTAGTTTAAATTTTATGCCCACAGACCAAATTACCAACATGTCCCTGAATGGCTTGAGGAGAAGAGTTGCAACTCATGATAAATATCTAATCAGGCCTTGTCTTGCCATGCCTTGCCTTGCCATGTCATGCCATACCTTTCCTTTCCATACCATGCCTTTCCTTCCATTGAATTTCCATGCCATGTATTGCCTTTCCATGCCTTGCCTTGCCTTTCCTTGCCATGCCTTGCATTGCCTTGCCTTTCCTTTCCACAAATAGACCTAGACCTAGACCTATACCTAGACCTTGCCTTACCATGCCTTGAGTTTCCTAGCCTTTCCATGTCTATCCTTACCTAGCCTTCCCATGTCTTGCCTTGATTTTCCCTACCATGCCTTGCCATGTCTAACCTTGTCTTGACTTGACTTTACATGTCATGCCTTTCCTTGCCATTCCATGCCATTCCATGCCATGCCTTGCTTTGCCTTGCACTGAATTTCCCTTCCTTTCATTACCTTGCCTTGTGTTTCCATGCCATTCCATGCAATTCCTTTCCTTTCCATGCCATGCCTTTCCTTGACTTAATTTTCCTTGCCTTTCCTTGTCATGCATTGCCTTTCCTTTCCATGCCTTGCCTTGCCTTGCCATGCCTTGCATTGTCTTTCCTTTCCTTTCCATATCTAGGCCTAGACCTTCCCATGACATGCCTATACATTACTTTCCTTGCATTATCATATCTAGCCTTGTCTTGCCTTGCATTACCCTACCCTTCCTTAACTTTTCAGGTCATGCCATGCCTTTCCATGTGTTCTCTTTCCTTTATATGCCATGCCTTGCATTTCCTTGCATCACATTGCCCTGCCTTGCATTTCCTTTCCATGCCATGCCATGCCATGCCTTGTCTTGGCCTGACTTTCCATGCCATGCATTTCCTTTCCATTCCTTGCCATGCCTTTCTATAATGATACCTGGACCTATACCTAGACCTTTCCTTGCCATGTCTCGCCTTACCTTGCCTTGCCATGCCTTGCCATTTATATCCTTTCCTTGCCTTGCATTACCTTTACTTTCCTTCAGTTGAGATGGAATGCATTGTCTTTCCTTTCCTTCAATTGAGATGGAATTCATTGCCTTGCATTTCCATGCCTTACAATTCCTTTCCATTCCTTACCATGTCTAGCCTTATCTTGCCTTACGTTTCCTTGCCTTTCCTTGAATTTTCATGTCGTTCTTTGCCTTGCCATGCCTTGCCTTTCCTTGCCATGACTTTCATTGACTTTCCTTTTCTTGCCTTGCCTTTCCTTTCCTTTCCATGTCTAGCCTTGCCTTGCATTGCCTTGCCTTGACTTTCCTTGCCTTGAATTTCCATACCATGCCTTGCCTTGAATGGCCATGCCGTTCCTTGCCTTGCCATTCCTTGCCTTTCCTTGCAATGCCTTGTCTTGTCTTTCCATACCTAGACTTAGACCTATACCTTGACCATGCCTTGCTATATCTAGCCTTTCCTTGCCTTGAATTTCCATGCCATGCCTTTCCTTCCCTTGCCATTCCTTCCATTGTCTTGCCTTTCCATACCCAGACCTAGACCTTGCCTTGCCTTGCTTTTCCATGTCTAGCCTTTCCTTGTCTTTCCTTGACTTTCCATAAATGCTTTACTTGTCATACCTTGTCTTGCCATGACTTGCCATATCTAGCCTTTCCTTTCATTGCCTTGCCTTGCCTCGCCTTGCCTTTCCTTTCCTTTCCATGTATTTCCTTGCATTATCTTTCCTTGTCTTTCCATGCCTTGCTATGCCTTGTCATGCCTTACCATGTATATCCTTGCCTTGCCTCACATTTCATTTATTTTCCTTGTCTTTCCTTGCATTGAATTTTCTTTTCTTTCCTTCTATTGCATTGTCTTGTCATGCCTTGCCTTGTCATGAATTTCCATGCCATGCCATGCCTTGTATTTCCTTCCCTTAAATTGTCTTGCCTTGGCATGACATGCCTTGCACTGCATTGACTTTCCATGCCATGACTTGCCTTTCCATGCCTTGAATTTTATTTCCTTGCCTTTCCATAACTATACCTATACCTTTACCTATAACTTGCCTTTCCATACCTTTCCTTTCCATGTCTATCCTTGCCTAGCCTTGAATATCCTTTCCATGGCTTGCCTTGACTTTCCCTGCCATGTCATGCCTTGCCATGTCTAACCTTTCCTTGCCTTGCATTGCCTTTACTTGACATGTCATTCCTTGCCTTCCCATGCCATGCCTTGCATTGCCTTGCATTAACTTGCCTTTTGTTTCCTTGCCTTGCCTTGCCATGCCATGCCATGCCATGCCATGCCTTGCCATGCCATACCATACCTTGCCTTGTCATGCCATGCCTTGCCTTTCCTTTCCATGCCTTTCCTTTCCTTTCCATACTTATTCCTAGACTTACACCTAGATATTGTGTTTCCTTGCCATGTCTAGCCTTGCCTAGCCTTGCCATGCCTTTCCTATCCTTTCCATGCCTTGCCTTGAATTTCCCTACCATGCCTTTCCATGTCTAACCTTGCCTTGCCTTGCATTGCCTTGCCTTGACTTGACATGTCATGCCTTGCCTTTCCATGCCATGCCTTGCATTTCCTTGTCTTGCATTACCTTGTCTTGTGTTTCTTTGCCTTGCCATGCCATGCCATGCCTTTCCATGCCATGCCATTGTTGATTAAGGTTGGTTTTCATTGATGTCAACCCTTGAAGAAAGAACCATAGCACAAAGGTTTGGGTAATGGACCCAATATTGTTTGATGTAATTATGACTCATTATTGTTTTTTTATGGTTGATAAGAAGTAAATATGGATGAACTCCAAAGTGGTCCCCTTATGGTGAAAGCCCTCACGGGAAGACGATTTGTGGAGTAAGAGAACCCATGATTAATTGTGGAATAATGAGATGAAGAAAAGTGAATTTGTCAGGGAAAATATCCTATATGGATAGTTCTTGTCATGTCATTTCCGGTGGTATGTGGAACATCACATAATTCCTCATGGTTAGAGAGTTATGGCCATGAGAAGTTGGAGACCCCAGGTTTGGGTAATGGAACCAAGTTTGTTTGATGGGTAATGGTATGAGTTATGATATATTTTTAGATAATACTATTCTATATGGATAGTACATTTCATTCCATTTCTAGTGGTATGTATAACGTCACATAAATCCTCACGGTTTGAGAGTTATGGCCTTACGAAGTTGGAGGACCCTCATATGTCATCTAGAAGCCCTAAAAGGTCAAAGTAATCAAAGTGGTTTAAGAGATTTTAAAAGGTAAATAATAAAGTGAAGTGTTTCGTGTATTATAATTCAAAGTGAATACAAAATAAATTATTTCAATAATAATTTTAATGGAGAAATTAGAAGTGGACCCAACCCTAAAATAAGGAAAGTGGGGCCAAGTGACCTAGAAGATGTTTTTAAGGAAGCTACTTGGAGAGTATAAATAAGAGGCAAGGCTCTCTCATTTGAATCACACTTGAGCATATTGAATATATATAGGTGTATGAGGTATAAAAATTATATCTAAGCCAAAATTCTGAGGAAATTGAAGAAAATAAGGCCGAAATGCAAGGAAGGATAAATTCTTTTGATGGTGCTTTCTAAGGTATGTTATTTTCAGGTCATCTCACCATTTTCGCTATACATGTTTTTCTATAATGATTCAGATCCTGAAATTGATATGAAAGTGAGAAAACATATCCAAGTATATGTGGTTAAAAATTCAGCTTGTGGGTCATTGTATTTTGGGAGTTACACTCTGTGGACAATAGGGTTTGTGGCCAGTCCTGAAACTAGTCAAAATCAGGTGTTTCGGGTAAAAACGTCATAACTTCTTCCTAACAGATCCAAATTCAGTGAGACAAAATGTGTTGGTTAGGTTATAGTCTGTATCATTCTTCGTAATATTTTCATATCATTTCATCAAACATTTTGTGTGGGGCACGCTCTACAAGGTCGCTCTCTAGAATAAGCCAGAATTCAACAAGGTATGCCATTTTTTCTATAACTCCTTTTCTGAGAGGTTCCAAGTAGTGCCATTTGGAGGAATTGCATAAAAAACATTGAATAACATTGTGTATCAGTTTCAGATATTTGTACATTACAGGTTCAAATTTTTGATTACTTCAAGTTAGGGTTGTTGACTAATCCAAAACGAGGCATGTGAGACTAAAGAAAAGTTTAATGAAAATGTTAGTCTCTTGTTTTTAAATTTAAGGAAGGTTTGCAGGAATGTGATCATATACACCAGGTCTATTAAAGCTAAAAACCAGATTTGGATGATGAAATTGATGAGGGATTTTGGTTGTGGCACATGTTGAGTACATGGTTGAGACAAGTAGTTGACGAGTTGACACATACATGAAGTGTATAGTTGATGATGTTGGTACATATTGATGATTCGTAGTTGATGAGTAGTTGACACATGATTGGAACATACTTGGCATATGGTTGGATGCACTTGTTTCTGGTACAGGTTGATTATAGGTTGGTGCATGGTTGATGCACTTGTTTATGGTATAGGTTGATTACATGTTGGTGCATGGTTGATACACTTGTTTATGGTACAGTTTGATTACAGGTTGATGCATGGTTGATGCATGGTTCAGATTTATTGGTATAGGTTTACAGCGGCATATCTCACAGTGATAGTGTGACATTGGTTCCATCATTCTACCTCTACTTGAGGGTGGCAGTATGGGGCAAGGACAGGTGGTTGTAGCCACCTTCCAGTTGTAGCTAGAGAACATTGGGGGTTGTAGCCTCCTTCTGGTTGTATCCATAGATTTAGGGAGTTGGAGCTTACCTCAGGTTGTAGCCTGAGAAACTAGGGGGTTGGAGCCTCTTTCCAGTTGCAGTTGGAAAACAAAGGAAGTTGGTGCTTCCAGTGAATGTAATTCTTCAATACATATAAGAAAAAACATTCCGTGGTTTTCTCCCGATTTGGGTTTCCACGTAAAACACCAGTGTACTATGTATGTGTGTGATTGTTTATTTATTACTTCTCATTATTGGATAATAATTATACATTGATATAAGATTTGAAGAAAAAGGATTGTAATTACGTTATTACTGATTCACCCCCCCCTCTCAGTAATCCAACAGCCATTCCTTGCCTTGAATTGGCTTGGATTTCCTTTCCATGCCTTGCATCGCCTTGCCTTTCCTTTCCATACCTAGTCCTATACCTATACCTATACCTTCCCATGCCATGCCTTTCCATTACTTACCTTGGATTTCCATGTATAGCCTTTCCTTTCCTTCCATTTCCCTACCTTTCCTTGACTTGCCATGTCAGGCCATGCCTTTCCATGCCTTGTATTTCCTTTCTATGCCATGTCATGCCATGCCTTGCATTGTATTTCCCTTCCTTGCAATGCCTTGCCTTTCCTTGCCATGTCATGCCTTTCCTTTCCATTCCATGGCTTTCCTTACCTTGACTTGCCATGTCATTCCTTTCCTTTCCATGCCTTGCTATAATGAGACCTATACCTATACCTAGAAATTTCCTTTCCATGCCTTGCCTTGCCATGTCTAGACTTGCCTTGCCCTACATTTTCTTGCCTTTCCTTGACTTTCCCTACCATGCCATGCCTTGCCTTGCCGTACCTAGAACTTACCTTTCCTTGTCATTCCATGTCTATTCTTGCCTTGCCTTGCATTCCCTTTCCTTTCCATGCCATGCCTTTCATTGTCTTTATTTACCTTGCCTTGTCATGTCATGTCTTTCCTTTCCATGCCATTCCTTACATTTACTTGACATGACATTCCTTTCCTTGCCTTTCCTTGCCTTTCCATAACTATAACTAGACCTATACCTAGACCTTGCCTTGCCATGCCTTGCTAGGACTTTCCTTACCAGGCCTTGCCTTGCCTTTCCATGCCTAGCCTTGCCTTGCATTGTCTTTCCCTACCTTGAATTTCCATGCCATGCTCTTCCTTGCCATGCCTTGACTTTCCATGTCTATCCTTGTTTTTTCATGTCTTCCATTGACTTTCCTTCCCTTTCCATACCTATACCTAAACATATAGATGGATCTTGCTTTCCCATGCCTTTCCATTCCTTCCCTTTCCTTGCCATGTTTATCCTTGCCCTACCTTGCCTTGAAGTGCCACACCATGCCTTGTCCTACCATGTTATGCCATGACTTGAATTTCCTTCCATTGCATTGCCTTATCATGCATTGCCTTGCCTTTCCTTGCAATTCCATGCCATGCCATGCCTTTCCTTGCCATTCCATCCCTTGCCTTGCCTTGAATTTCCATGCCATGCCTTGAATTTCCTTGCAATTCCTTGCATTACTTTGGCTTTCCTTGCCATACCAAGACCTTTCCTTACCATGCCTCACCATGCCTCACCTTACCTTACCATGTCCATCCTTGCCTTGCCTTGCCTTGCCATACCCAGACCTAGTCCTAGAACTAGACCTTTCCTTGCCTTGCCTCTCCATGTCTAGCCTTGCTTTTCATTTCCTTGTATTTCCTTGACTTTCCATAAATGATTTACCCTATCATGTCTTGGATTGTCATCTCTAGCCTTTCCTTGCATTTGCTTGCCTTGCCTTGCCTTTCCTTTCGTTTCCTTTCCTTGCCATGTCTTTCCTTGCATTATCTTGCCATGCCATGCCATGCCTTGTCATGCCTTTCCATGTCTATCCTTTCCTTTCCTTGCCTTGCCTTTTCTTGCCTTTACTTGTGTTGCATTGTCTTGTCATGCCTTTCCTTTCCTTTCCTTGGCTTGCCATGAATTTCTATGCCATGCCTTGTATTTCCTTCCCTTACATTGTCTTTACTTTCCTTGTCTTTCCTTGGAATGACATGCCATGCCATGCCTTGAATTTCCTTGCTTTGACTTTCCATAAATATACCTAGACCTATACCTATACCTTGTCTTTCCAATCCTTGCCTTGCCTTGCCTTTCCATTTCTAACATTTCCTATCCTTTCCATGCCTTTCCTTGACTTTCCCTTCCATGCCATGCCATGCCATGTCTAACCTTGCCTTTCCTTTCCTTGAATTGACATGTCATGCCTTTCCTTTTCATGCCATGCCTTGCATTGCCTTGCACTGCATTTCCTTGCCTTGCATTGTGTTTCCTTGCCTTGCCATGCCATACCATGCCTTTCCTTGCCTTTCCATGCCATTACATGCCTTGCCTTGCCTTTCCATGCCATGCCATGCCATTCTTTTCCTTGCCTTACCTTGCCATGCCATGCCTTGCATTGAATTTCCTTTCCATGCCATGCCATGCCTTTCCTTGCCATGTCGTGCCTTGCCTTGCCATGTCGTGCCTTGCCTTTCATTGAATTTCCATGCCATGCCTTGCATTGCCTTGCCATACCTAGACCTAGACCTTGTTTTTACATTCCTTTCCATGCATTTCCTTCCAATGTCATGCCTTTCCTTTCCATGGCATGCCATACCTTGCCTTTCCATTCCATGCCATACCTAGACCTAGAACTTGATTTTCCATGCCATTCCTTGCCTTTCCATGCCATGCCATACCTTGCCTTGCCATGTTGTGCCTTTCCTTGCATTGAATTTCCATTCCATGCCTTACCTTGCCTTTCCATTCCTTGCATTACCTTACCATACTTAGACCTAGACCTAGACCTAGAACTTCCTTTTCCATGCCTTTCCTTTCCTTGCCTTGTCGTGTCTAACCTTGCTTATCCTTGCCATCTCTTGCCCTCCCTTTCCTTTCCATGCCTTTCCATTTATAACCTTACCTTGAATTTCCTTCACTTGACATGCCATGTCTTGCTTTGCCTTTCCATTCCTTTCCATTTCTCACCTTGCCATGTATAGCCTTATCTCGCCTTGTGTTTCCTTGCCTTTCCTTGAATTTTCATGTCATGATTTTCCATGCCATGCCTTTCCTTTCCATGCCTTTCATTTCCTTGCCTTGCATTTCCATGCCTTGCCTTGCCATGTATAGCCTTGCCTTGCATTTCCTTACCTTGACTTGCCTTGCCTTTCCATGCCTTGCAATCCCTTGTCTTTACTTTCCATACCTATACCTAGACCTATACCTTGACCGTGCCTTGCCATGCCTTTCCATATCTAGCCTTTCCTTTCCTTGAATTTATATGCCATGCCTTTCCTTGCCTTGCCTTGCCATACATATACCTAGACATAGAACTAGACCTTGCCTTGCCTTGCCTCTCCATTTCTAGCCTTGCCTTTCCTTGCATTGCCTTGTTTTTCCTTGACTTTCCATAAATGATTTACCATGTCATGCCTTGTCGTGCCTTTCCTTGCCATCTCTAGCCTTTCCTTGCATTGAATTGCTTTGCCTCGCCTTGCCTTGCCTTGCCTTGCCTTGCCATGTATTTCCTTGCATTATATTTCCTTGTCTTGCCTTGCCTTGTCATTCCTTTTCATGAATTTCCTTTCCATGTATAGCCTTGCCTTTCCTCACATTGCATTTCCTTGTCATGTCTTGCCTTGCCTTGCCTTGCCTTGTCATTCCTTGTCGTGACTTTCCTTTCCATGTCTAGCCTTGCCTTTCCTCTCATTGCATTTCCTTACCATGTCTTGCCTTGTCTTGCCTTGTGTTGCATTGTCTTGTAATGCCTTACCTTGCCTTGGATTTCCTTTCCATGCCTTGTCTTGACATGGTCTAGGTCATGGTGTAGGTATATGTCTAGGTCTATATCATGGTTTAGGTCTAGGTCTAGGTCTATGTCATAGTCTAGATCTAGGTCATGGTCTAGGTTTAAGACTAGGTCTAGTTCTAGGTCTAGGTCATGCCATGTCTAGCCATTCCTTACCTTGCCTTGTCATGCCTTGCCCTGCCTTCTCTTTCTATGCCTTAATTTTCCTTCCCTTTCCTTGTGTAGCCTTACAAAGCCTTTCCATTTTTTCCTTCCCTTGCCTTCACTTTCCATGTGTATCCATGCCTAGCCTTGCCATGTGTTTCCTTGCCTTGCCTTTCCATGTTATGCCCTTCCTTCCCATGCCTTGCCTTTCCTTGTCATGCCTCATATTGACTTGCATTTCCTTGACTTGAATTCTCATTCCATACCTTTCCTTTCCATGCCTTGCACTGCCTTGCCTTGCCTTGAAGCTCAGTTTGGATTTTATGCCCATGGACCTAATTTCCAACATGTCGTTGAATGGATTGAGGAGGCGAGTTGCAACACATGATAAATCTCTCATTGGGCCTGATATTGATGAACCATTGATTTCATTAGATTTGGGGCACCTAGTTTCAACTAGGGGACCCCTATGTTGTCATTCAGTTTCTCAAAAAATATTTTGCTGGAGGATCTCTGAAACTATAGTTTTTCTCAGTGAGCCAGAGTGCAATTTTTGAATAAGTGGTATATTTTGAAGAAAATCGTGTCAAGAGACTATGGCTAGCATGGTCACGAGGGCCTTGGAAAAACAGACGTGTAGGAGCTTAGGGAAATTCATTATGTCACTCGGTTTGGACATTATAACCTGGACCAAATTGCCAACATGTCTTTGAATGGCTTGAGGAGGAAAGTTGAAACTCATGATAAAAATCTAACAAGGAATCGAATGGATAAACCATCAGTTGCATTGGATTCAGGGCACCGTGTTTCAGCTAGGGGGACCCCTCTACCATCATTTCATTGCCCGAAAAAGCATTTTTTTTAATATATGGAACTCGGGTTTTGCTCAAAAAGGCACAATGGAATTTTTGAACAAGTGGTCCATTTTGAAGAACACTTTGCCGGACAATTGTGGATAGCGTAGTTGCATGGGCCTTGGCCAAACATAGGTGCAGTAGATTACTAAACTCTGCTATGTTGTTTGGTTTCGATTTTATTCCCCTAGACCAAATTGCCGACATGTCCCTGAATGGAATGAGAAGGCGAGTTGCAAATTGCAACTCGCAATAAAAATCTAACCGGGTCTCAAATGGAAAAAAAAATCGGTTGCATTAGATTCAAGGCACATGGTTTCATCTTGGGGGACCCCTCCTTCGTCATTATGTTTCCCATAAAATCATTTACTTGAGGATCTTCAGAACTAGGTTTTTTCTCAGTGAGGCACAATGCAATTTCTAAACAAGTGGATGATTTTGAAGAACACTATGCTTGACAATTATGGGTGGTGTGGTCGTGTGAGACTTTGCCATGTCTAGCCTTGCCTATATTTGAATTTCCATGCCATGCCATTCCGTGCCTTGCATTTCCATGCCATTCCATGCCTTGCATTGCCATGCCATGCCACGCCTTGCCTTACATTTCCATTCCATGCCTTTCCTTGACTATCCATGTCGTTCCTTGCCTTACCATTCCTTGGCTTTCCATACCTATACCTAGACCATTCCTTGCCATATCTAGCTTTGCCTTGCCTTTCATTTCCATGCCTTTCCTTTCCTTTCCATGCAATACCTTGCCTTTCCATGTCTTGTATTGCCTTACCTTTCCACACCTAGACCTAGACCTAGCCCTTTCCTTTCCCAAGGCATTGGGATTTGGGAATTCATTTCTAAGTTCAATTAAAACTAAATTTTCAGAAGCATCAACTTGCCTAATCTTAAGAATATGAAAATTTAAGGAGTTGGGCCTATTTTGGACTATTTGTCAAGATTACATAGTAGATCATGCCTTCTACAGAATAGAAACGAAGGAATTGGGATAATTGATTTCTCACAAGATGGAACAAGGACTCATCAAAGAAATTATTCTCCCTAAGAAAATAGTTGGACAACACATCAATGGACAATTTTCACATGACGCCTTCCTAACCAATCTAATTACTTCATGAAACTGATTTATTCTGAGAAAAAAAATCATTATCTACTAGAAGTTTTGTTATACAACATTATCTTCATTGCCTTGCCTTGCCTTGCATTGTCTTTCCTTGGCTTAACTCACCTTTCCTTGCCATGCCTTGCCTTTCCTTCCCTTCCCATGTCTACCCTTTCCTTGCCTCACATTGCCTTGACTTGCCTTGACTTACCATGCCATGGCTTTTATTGCCATGCTATGCCTTTAATTTCTTTGCCTTTCCTTGCCACGTGTTTCCTTGAATTTAATTTCCATGCCATGCCTTTCGTTTCCATGCCTTTCCTTTCATTTCCTTTCTTTGTGTTGCCTTGCCATGTATAGTCTTTCCTTGCCTTACATTGAACTTCCTTTCCTTGAATTCCAATTCCATGCCTTTCCATGTCATGCCTTGCATTACCTTACGTTGCCTTGACTTGCCTTGCCATGCCTTGAATTTCCATGGAATCCCTTGCGTTGCCATGCCTTGTCATACCTAGACCTAGAACTACACCCACACCTTGACATGCAATGCCTTGCCTTGCATTTACCTGCCTTTCATTGACTTTCCATGCCATGTCTTTCCCTTCCATGCCATGCCTTTCCTTTCCATGCCATGCCTTCCATTGCCTTGTGTTGCATTTCCTTTCCTTTCAATGCCAAGACTTTCCATGCCATGCCATTACATGTCTTGTATTTTCTTGCAATGCCATTCCATCCCTTGCCTTGCCATGCCATGCCATGCCTTGCCTTGTGATTCCATGTGATGCCATGGATTGCCTTTCCATGACATGCACTGCCTTTCCATTCCATGCCTTTCCTTTCCATGCCTTTCCTTTCCTTTCCATGCTTTGCATTGCCTAGCCTTTCCTTTCCATACCTATACCTAGACCCATACCTAGACCTTGCCTTGTGATGCCTTGACATAACTTTCCTTTCCTTGCCATGTCTAGCCTTGCCTTGCCTTGCCCTGCCTTTCCTTGAATTTCCATGCACTGTCTTGCATTTCCATGCCATGCCTTTCCTTCCCTTGCCATGTCTAGCCTTTCCTTGCCTTGAATTTCCCTACCTTCCCTTAAATTTCCATGCCATACCTTTCCTTTCCTTTCCTTTCATTGCCTTGCCTTGTCTGGAATTTCCTTTCATGTCCATCCCTTTCCATGCCTTTCCTTTCTTTACCATGCCATGCCATTTCCTACCTTGATTTGCCATGCCATGTCTTTCCTTGTCATTCCTTTCCTTACCTTCCCTTGTATTACCTTGCCATGCCTTGCCTCTCCTTTCCTTTCCATGTCTAGCCTTGCCTTTCCTTGAATTTCCCTACCTTTCCATGACTTCCCATGTCACTTTGCCTTTCCACACCATGTCATGCCATGCAATGCCTTCCATTTCATTTCCTTGCCTTGTATTATCTTTCCTTTCCTTGCCATGCCATGCATTTCCTTTCCATGCCATGCCTTGGCTCGCCATGCCTTGTCTTGCCTTGCCATACCTAGACCTATACCTAGACCTAGACCTTTCCATGCCATACCTATCCATGCATTTCCTTTCATTTCCATGTCTAGCCTTTCCTTGCCTTGCATTGCCCTACCTTTCCTTAAATTTCCATGCCATGAATTGCATTTCCTTTCGTTTCATTGGCTTGTCGTGCATTTCCTTACCTTGACATCTCATGACATGCCATGCCACGCCTTTCTTTTCCATGCCATGCCTGGAATTTCCTTGAGTTTCTATTCCATGCCTTTCCTTACCTTGTCATGACTTGCATTGCCTTTCCTTTCCTTTCCTTGCCATAACTATATGTACATCTATTTCTAGACATTTCCTTTCCATGCCTTGCCTTGCCTTACATTTCCCTGCCTTGAATTCAATTTCCATGCCATGCCTTTTCTTTCCATTCCATGCCATCCCATGCCTTGTATTGCATTGCCTTTCCTTTCCTTGCCTTGGCATGAAATTACATGCCTTGCCTTTCCTTCCCATGCCATGCCTTGCCTTGAACTAACTTTCCATGCCATGCCTTGCCTTGCCATGCCTTTCCATGCCTTTTCTTGACATGCCTTTCACTGCCTTGCCTTACCTTTCCATAACTAGACCTATACCTATACCTAGACCTTTCCTTGTCCTGCCTTGCGATGATTTTCCTTGCCTTACATTGCCATGTATATCCTTGCTTGTTCTTGTAATGTCTTTCCTTGCCTTTACTTTCCATGTCATTCCTTTCCATGTTTGACCTTGCCTTTATTTTCCATTCCTTTCCATGTCTGACCTTGCCTTGAGTTGACATGTCATTCCTTTCTTTTCCATTCCATTTCTATCCTTTCCTTTCCTTGCATTACACTGCATTTCCTTGACTTCCCATGCCATGACTTGCCTTTCCATTCCATGTATTGCATTTAATTTCCTTGCAATTCCTTTCCTTTCCTTATCATTCCATGCCATTCCTTACCATGCAATGTCATGCCTTTCCTTGTGATGAAATTCCTTGCCTTACCTTGCCCTACCTTGTCTTGCATTGCCCTACCTTTCCTTGCAATTCCATGCCTTTCCTTTCCTTGTAATGCAATTCCTTGCATTACCTTCCCTTGCCTTACCATAGCTAGGCCCAGAACTCACATTGTCTTGTTTTGTCTTTCCTTTCCATGCCTTGCATTTCCTTGCCATGCCTTGCATTACCTTTCCCTTCCTTGCCATAGCTTGCCTTGCCTTGCCTTACCTTACCTTGACTTGCAATTCCATGTCATGTCATGATATGCCTTGCCTTGCATTTCGATGCCATGCCTTTCCTTGACTTCCAATGTCGTGCCTTTCCTTGCCATTCCTTTCCTTGCATTTCCTTGTCTTTCCTTTCCATACTTATACCTATACCTATACCTAGACTGTGCCTTGCCTTGCTATATCTAGCCTTTCCTTGCCTTGCCTTGAATTTCCATGCCATGCCTTGCCTTTCCATGCCATGCCTTGCCTTTCCATGCAATGTCTTGCATTTCCCTTCGTTTCCATACCTATAGCTAGACCTAGACCTAGACCTTACCTTTCCCAAGGCATTGATATTTTTGAATTCATTCCTAAGTGCAATTAAAACTAAATTTTCAGAAGCATCAACTTGTGTAATCTTTAACATATGGAAATTTAAAAAGTTTGGCCTATTTTGGTCTAATTTTCAACCTTAGCTACTAGATCATACCTTCTACAGAATAAAAACTAAGGCATTGGGATAATTGATTTCTCAATAGGTGGAAAAAGGACTCATTAAAGAAACTCTTCTCCCCAAGCAAAGAGTTGGACAACATGTCAATGGAAATTTTTCATATGACCCCTTCCTCACCAACCCAATTTCTTCATGAGACTGATTTCTTTCAAGAAAAAAATTCATTATCTACTAGAATTTTTACTATAAAACATCATCTTCATTGCATCACCTTTCCTTCCCTTTCCTTTCCTTGCCATGATTTTCCTTTCCTTCCCTTGCCATGTCTACCCTTGACTTTCCTTGCATTGCCATGTCTTTCCTTGACTTTCCATGCAATTCCTTTCCTTGCCATGCCATGCCATGTCATTCCTTTCATTTCCCTACCATGCCATGCCTTGCATTTCCTTGCCTAGCCTTGCGTCACCATGCCATGCCTCACCTTGACATGCTTTGACTTTCCATGTCATGTCTTGCCTTGCCTTGAATTTCCATGCCATGTCTTGTCTTGCCATGCCTTTCCCTACCTTGCCTTGACATTCCTTTCCTTTCCTTTCCTTGACTTCCCATGCCATGTCTTGCCTTGTGATGACATGGTTTGCATTGCCTTGCATTACCTTGCCTTTTATTTCCATTCCATGCCTTTCCTTGCCATACCATCCCCTGCCATGTCTTTCCATGCCATGCCTTACCTTTCCTTGAGTTTCCATGCCACCCATTTCATTTCCATGCCCTACCTTGCCTTGCCATGCCTTGCATTTCCTTTCCTTTCCTTGATATACCTAGACCTAGAACTATACGTAGAACTTTCCATGTCTAGCCTTTCCTTCCCTTGCATTGCCCTACTTTGCCCTGACTTGCCATGCCATGCCTTGCCTTGCCATTCCATGCCATTCCATGTCTTTCCTTGTCAAGCAATTCCATTCCATGCCATGCCTTGCCTTTCCATGCCATTCCTTTCCTTTCCTTGACTTTCCATGCCATGCCTTTCCTTTCCATTCCTTGCCTTGCCTTTCTATGCCTTGCATTTCCTTTCCTTGTCGTTCCATACCTAGACCTTGCCTTTCCATGTCAAGACTTGAATTGCCTTCCATTTCCCTACCTTACCTTGACTTTCCATGTCATGCCATGACATGCGTTGCATTTCCTTACCTTGAATTTAATTTCCATGCCATGCATTGCCTTTTCATGCAATGCCTTTCCTTTCCATTCCATGCCTTTCTTTTCCTTGTATTTCCATGCCATGCCATGCCTTGCCATGCCTTTCCTTGTCTTTCCATGCCTTGTCTTGTGATACCTAGACTGAGACCTATACCTAGACCTTGTCTTTCCTTTTCATATCTAGCCTTGCATTTCCTTTCTGTTCCTTTCTGTTTTTCTAGAGTTTATACTTAAGGATTGAAAGTATAAAGTCTAGGCATCCAAAAATAAGAGGGTATATGATATAAAGAAAGGAAGGACAAATCTTAAGGGAAAAAGAGCTATGGGTGATTTCTAAGTTGTCTTTGTCTATCTTCCAACTGTTCCTAGACACTGATGTCCTGCTCAACGAATGCCCATGAACGTTCAAGTTCAACCCAGGTGGTAGAAGTTTTTAAGATGGTGTTAAAAAGAGTTAAAGCAATACTAGTTTAGTTTGTAAGACTGGGTTCGATATTGGGCTGTCTCATAATTGGTACAGTCATGGAGGGAAAAGAGTTTTAAAACTTGTTGTTTTTTAGGTTGTTGTTTCTATTTAGATTATGTATGAAAAATTACCAAATTTAAATTAATAGTATAACAAAATCAAAGGTCGTTTCCTGTATCTGAGTTAAACTGAAAAGCATGCATGAAATGAAAAAAAACATAAAGTTGTGGAACAAGGTGAAGCATCAACCAAGGAAGAATCTCACTTTGTGAAAGAAGAAGAAAATAGACAAGAAAAACTTTAATGAAGCATAAGATATAGAAATCTAAATAATTCAAAGGTCTTGTACTTGTTGATAGACGATACAGAGGAAAAACTGTAAACGATTAGATGACTAAAATAATCAATCACCACAGTAGAGGTTGTACTAAATTGTAGTTAATCATTCATCAAAGATATATAAGAAATGATGTTAAATATGAAATAACAGAGGAACACATAACTCAAACTTGAAGGGATCTGGAGTCTTCGATTTGCATTTTGTATTAATTATGGAAAATGAAAAATTTCTCTGCTGCAATTGGCCAAGAAAAAATCCCCTGATGTATCATTCAAAATTGTATTTATACAAAGAAAATAATCAACCCTAGACGGTCATGTTGGCAGCCAATTCAATTTTTTCCATTGCCCTATAAGTTGCCTACACCTATAACTTCTGAACTTCAAATTACCATCGCATTTTGAAAATAGACGATATTTTCATCCCTTGCGACATTTGCAAATCGGTCTCCATTTAGTTTTCACGACTGTAAGCGTGAAAACTCCTCCATCGTTATTTGAACTGTCATGATATTTGCATTGATATTTTGAGTGGCACTTACCTTTGGTTTATCATTAAGTGGATGTAAGGATTTTCGAACTATGCCTATTTGCCTATTCTTACTTTGATTGCGCAACTGGATTTTATTAAACTGGTAAGGCATTGGGCATGAAAATTTATGTTTTTGAGACTTGCCTAGTCATTAAATTACATAGGGGTCATGGTTTTTTTTTTTTTTATGTATATTATGTGATCCTTAATATGGCTCTTGGCTTGTCAATTCTATAATTATCGATTGCCACAATGTTTTAAACTTCGATTACACATTATGCAACAAGCGCATGGTTAACATTTGGGTTTGATTTCACATTGAATATTCATGGTTTGATATATTATAATGGCGCATTGGTATGTCATCCACCATTTGATTTTTATGGCCGAATGATAAGGTTTTAAAACTATGCTATGATTGATTCAACAGAAGGTTAAATTCGCCGGTTGTACTTTTCCATTACTATTATGCATGGCGGTGATTAATCCCACCACCCTCACATGCGCACATTAATGCTTCCCTTTTGATCGTTCGTAACTGTTAGCCCAAGCGACTTTGCTCCTGTGTGTTGGCGATTTCGACCCAAACCCTTACCATGTGCTCACACCATGGCTCCAGTCGTAAGGGCTGAACCCAATGGTAGCCAGGCTCTGTTGATGTTCGACAGTGCCCACAGTGACCTTGAGGAATTTGGATGGCTCTCGTTCATACAAAATTTTGATGGTTTTAACCCCTGCGTTGCTTGGCAATTCGCTTTAACCTTTGATGGCTGTCGAGCCAAGGTTGGGGATGTTCAATTGGAAATTGACGAGCAATTTCTCAGTTTAGCTACCGGTTTGCCTGTCACTGGACAACGATGGTCCAAGAATTGCAAAGTGGAAGAGGTCCCTTGGACACTGCTCTTTCAGTCGCGTAAGGTTAGCTCATGTGACAAAGGTTTTCCCGCGAATATGCTCAAGCAACGTTGGCACGATTTGTCGATGATAATCAAACAGTTTATCACCTATGAGGGTCGGTATGGGTTTGTTTTCTTACACCACCTTTGTTTGATTATGGTTTTCATGGGCTATGAGCTTAATATGCCTTATTACCTGCATAGAAGCCTATTTAAAATGTCTAAGAGATACAAAAGGAACCAGGCTGATAGCAGCCTTTTTCACTTCGGGCTAGTTAAAATTATTGTTGTTTATCATTTGGGGTTACACAGAGATTGTTGGAACAATTTCCTGGCTCGCAATGATTTTGAGGATTCAAATCCTCCACAGGTTGACAAACCTGTGGTGAGCGAAGATAAGACTGTACCCCCGGTACCCTACAGTATGTTGTTACCTAAACCCTTACCCGACTCACCTATAGACCTACCCCACTCTGTGACCAAGGATGTCCAGACTGTTAAGCCCGTGGGAAAGAAACCTAAAGCCAAACCTACTGCAAATTCCAAAGGCAAAAAGAATGCCCGTTTAATCTATCAAATGGCAAGAAACAAGCCGAAACCTCCTGTCAACCCTAACCCTATCATTTTGAGTGGAAATTCCGACTTGGAAGTGGAACATTACTTGGCAAGTGAATATCCCTATTCCGAAGGTCTGTGTGCCGAACCCTCGTTTGACTTCGTTTTGAATCTACCACCTTGCTTGCAAAACGACCCTAACTACCCAGGCATTAAGCTGCCTTGTCAAAACCCCGGTCCTTCATCAAAACCCTCTCCTGCTTTTCCTAAGTCTACAGTGCCACCCTGTGATCAGTGTGGCTCGTGGTTAGAGAGGTATTATCTTGATGTGCCAATGCTACAGTCCAGAATTCATTCTTTGGAGGATCAAGTTGCAAGGCTTACCAGTCAAAAGGCTGAATTGCAAGTCACTGATAAGAAACAGAGGACAACAAGTTCTATTTTGTTTAAGAATGTGGATTCAACTACAGCGGTCGTGAATTCAAAATTGGCATAATTTGAGCAGCCTCACTGGTATGTTCTATCACTTGTTTATATAACGAATTCAAATTCTTTCGAATAGCTATGTTTACAGCGTGATTTTGCTCTGTCACATTATATGCATTAAGTACATAGTTATGTTTTGATTATTAAAATTCGTTTTCCCAGTTTAGTTTCGATTTGATTCTTTCCTCGATTTGATTGGATCTTAGTATGGATTTGATTGGTTTCATTTAGCTTAATTTGGGATGTTCTGTTGCTAATTGAAGTCGTTGTATCTATTATAGACACAAGTTGTTTCGCATTTCAATTTTGAACACAATCAAGTTTCGATTCGAATTGGTTATAATGTATACGTTATGGTTGGCAACAATTGTGATATGGTTAACTGTTACATGAATACAATTCGGATTATTCTCAATATGATCCCATTAAAATACATCCAAAACAATTCGTAACAGTTATGTAAAAAACCCAGCTGGTTGATTCGCGTTGGTTTGATCGACCCTGCTATCAGTTGAATTCGTATTTACGATAGATATTTTGTTTCAAGTGGATTTGTGAAACGAGATTGATTCATGATTTGTTTCTATATTAAAACCTGTCGCGACTTGTTTGGAATTAACCATTTCGTTCAAATCCAATAGAGTTTATTTGTACATTTTACCAATTATCACTTATGTCAATTCTATAGTGATTGTGGTCAAAGTCGAATCAGTTTGGTTATGATTTTGTATGATTTGGTTCACGTATCTGTCTGAATTAATCCACCTGTGGTGCGAACCGTTTGAGCCATAACAGTTATGATAATTGTAAAACAATCCTATTTTGATCTAATCGTATCTCCTGTTTTGGAAAAACACAACGTTGCATATGATTTGCTTGATTGCACTACTTTCGAATTGGATGTGAAATGATTTGTAAAAATGTTAAGTTTCGATTCTGTTTACCCGACTATGATGGAAATCGAAACAGAGAATACTTGTCTCTCTATTTATTTATTTTATTTTGATCTTATTTGATTTTAATTGGATATGGAACAGTCTTGTTACTGTTTGACCCGATTTTATGGTAAAGGAAAACAAAGTATTCTTACCCCTGTTTTCGATTGAATCACTGTTGATTTTGTTTAATTTGAATGATAAAGTCATATGAACCATTAGTGATTCGTTTTTAATGTTTATTGAAAGAAAATTGGATTGGATTATTTTGGTGAGATTTGATTTGGTTTTTATTTTGATCCTGTATGCTATTTTAGACTAGCTACAGAATCAGATGATTCTGTAGCTAAGTCTGTAAGATTAGATTTTTATTGTTTTGTTAATGAAATATCTTTCTAACTTGATATTTTTGGT
>ML776798.1:1003539-1071607 GCA_009831015.1 Picea engelmannii
CAGGTTTATCTTCTTCATAAGTTGAATTATCAAATATAAGTTTTTGCATAACAGGTTTCCCTTATTGTAGAGATTTATAATCATATAGTTGTTATGATTTTTTATGTCTTGTTTGTCCTGTAAACCACTCAAAGAGTAGCGCAACCAATCGTTTACGAAAAGCTTCTGGATCAACCGGTGCGAGTTTCCTTCCTCCGACCAGCTTCGAAGTCATCATACACAGGACAAATTAGGAGCGTTTCCAGGTTAGTTAGTCATTTGTTTGCTGTTTTTATTAATAGTTTAGTTCAGATATTAGATATATGTAGAATCAATATATTAGATTGTTTAGTTTCAGTAGTTTTATTTCTTATTCATAAAATAAAAAAATAAAAAATATCGCTGGCTGTCTTAGGGCAGATAGCAAACAAGTTTTACAGGTTTTATTCAAATCTGCAAGTTGTGTATATTGTATATTTGTGAATAAGCTGTAATTCAATTATAAGTTAGACAATTAATTATTAGAGTTAGTGTAATAATAATTAGTAGAATAGTTAGTGTAATTTGTATTTAGTTTTAGTTTATATAGTAGTTTGTTTCAATTAGATTAGTGTATTAGTTTGTTTTATTTTATTGTTAGTTAGTTTAGTTTCTTTTATTTTATATTTTAGTTAGTTTGTTTCATTTAGTTTTAGTTAGTTTCTTTTATTTATTTTAGTTTGTTTTAGTTAGTTTTAGTTAGTTTTATTTGTTTAGTTAGATTAGTTAGCTTAGATTAGTTTTCTCTTTGGTTTTCTTAGGACCTTAGAGCGGCCAACGGAGCCGTTAAACCCATCAGGGTGGTTCATTCCAAACGGCTTGGGTTATTAGACAACCCTGGACCGATTCCACTCTCTCAATTGATGGATGGACAATTTTGCCCGTCAACAGGTCAGTATTCTCCTAATATCCTAGGTTCTAGCGGTTACAGAATACAAAATTCAAACCATTTTTCTCACTTACTTTTTACTTTTCTACCAGTTGGATGAAAATGGGCACACATGCGTTGCTTCATCATTTCTTTGAAACGCTTCCTTCGCTCGATCCATAGCATTCAATGCACCTGTCTAGAAACTGCACCGAAATCTTGGAAGGTTCTATTGTATCCTTTGCTTCAAACATATACAACTTCCTCTGAATTTGGGGCATCCTGTATTCAATCTTTCCCTTTTCAAACTTTGTCGACAGCAACTATAGATTCAAATTTATTAGCCACTTATCTATTTGGGTGATATCAAGATGTTTCAATTGTGAAATCTCAAGTTGGGCTTCATTTCAACTCTCCTTGATATACAGTTGATGCCTTACAACATTGATCTATCCTAAAATCCCAGGACAATCACCTTTACCAATGCCCAGTGTTTTTGTATCTAGATGATCAAACACTTCTTCACATTCTTTCTTAAGTTCTCTTGCCATTTTCCTTCTTTCGACAATATTGGTTTCCCATGCTTTTAATATGATGTCTCCCCTAATCTGTTATTCTATAGTCAGATTTGGGATGGCTGGTACTTCCTCTCTAGCCAAAAACACTACAGCCTTTTGAAAAGTAGCACGAGTTGCTATAGCCTCTTTTTCCATGAAAGAAGTGTTATCCAGTGAGTGGCTTATTTCTAGGAAGTAGTTTTGAACGATTTCTATTTTAGAAAGCATGTTTTATTGTTCTTCTTGTATTTTCTCATGCACCTCTAGTACTTGGGATTGAAATGTTGTTATATTCACAACTTGTCCTTCAATAAACTTCAACTCAACCTGTAGCTGTCTCACTAACTCTTCTTGTCTAATAACCTGTACTTGACTCATTTTCATCTGCTTGTTCGCTTCCTCTAAACTAGCCTTCAACAATTGCATTTCCTGCTTGTCGACAGTTTTGGCATGTTCATCTCTTCGATTTACCTCCTCTTGAATATTATTTTATGTGTGCTTTATTTGGTCCTGCAACTGAGCTATCATTTGATTTTTTTGTTTCAACCTTGTTTTTAGAGAGTCAACTGAGAATAAATTGGTCGTTGCCAAAGCTCCCATATAACCTGCTACTTTCGTGGCAAAATCTTCCTCTTCTAGGTTTTGCCCATCTACGAGCACTCTGTGTTTCTTTACCATTGCGTCTCCTTTCAAATGAATTTCTTGTTTCACTACTTCTTTCCTCTTCTTACTGAAAAAGTAATAAGAGGAAGGTATCTCTTCTCTAGAGATGGGAGTGAGGTAACTCACATATATGACTTCCGGATGAGGAGTCCCAAAAGTTGACTATAAAGGAGTCATTGATGTAATAGGGCTACCCAACTCTGTAGATTGATTTTATCCTATTGTTTTAGGGATATCAATAGGAATAGTTGATGATAAAGGAGGAATCATTTGAATCAACTTTGAAGGAGTCTCAGATTTGGAACTCATTTCAGACCCTAGATTCTTTGATTGTGAAGCTTCTTCTTTTTGTGAAGACGCTCTAGCCTTCTCTGGATTTCTTCTACAGTCCCTTTATCATGAGCCTCTGATCCAAAACCTAGGGGAGTACTTCCCTGAGATGGAGGAGGCGTCATTGATTCTCCCTGCAATATCTTCGGAAAACCACTTTGCATGTGCTTCTAGAAAGTCAGAAAGCTAGTCTGTAGGTTGGGTTATAATGCCTGAACTCTGTCTAATATTTCCTCATAAGTTCTAGCTCCCTTGAACATGTTTCCACAGGGAGAATATTCATGTTCATACATCTTCATATTTCAATGAACAAGATGATTCCCTACAATTTGATAAGGGTCATGTTTTTTGAGTTCAAGATCTACCAACTTGATGTCTTCCAGTGCTACAACTTCAACCTTGGAATGACCCAAGTTAAGAAGTGAACACTTCCCAATCTTTATAGGAAAAAGTGGCCAACACTTCTTCTAAGATGATTTCAATTTTGTGTCGATGCAACCTATTATTATTTGGTAGGCCACCTCCCTGCACACCAGTCTATCGGGAAGGAATTTCGGAAGTGTGTGAGGAGGAATCGAACACCTGAAAACCCTGACATAGGAGAAACCCTCTTTAATAAACTAATCTGTGATCGCCTTAAGGTTTCCCACGATTGACTCTGAAATACAAGGGGGTGCATAACCATACAAAATTTGGTGCAAAGGTATCACCACGTAGTGACAAATTTCATAAAATAAATCTTTAACATTCTCCTCCCATAGTTTAGAATGATAAACATGAATGCTCTCCATGTAGGCTAGGTTCCAGCTCCAATCCATCAAGGGGAAAGGAGTCATGTAACAGATAACATCCATAATATATGCATACATGTAAAAATATGCAAGTCGACCATTTGATTTTTCCGTTTGGTACTCTGCAATCTCCTTAGTTAGATTATCTGATAAAATTTTACCCCAGTTGAAACTGTAACCTTCGGCTACTTTGTGTATAAGTGGCACCCATTATGTAGGGAAATGGGTAGGGTTTTTCTTCCTGAATAGTCTGCATAGCATCAAGGCTATATAAACCATGTATTCATTTAACGAAGCTATGGCATAACTTCCATGGGTATCAACTCTAAATCTCGTTGGAATTCCCCACCATTCTTTGATTATAGATGGATATGTTTGATCAAATTTTGTACATTCCTTTCTTTGAAATTCTGCTATGAATTTGACATTATAAATGTATTTAGAAGTAAGGGGCAGTTTATACATTACTTGGATGTGCTCAGGTCTGAACGAGCCGACGACGCCCCCTTGGCTGTTTAGAATGCTCCTTATTTGAATGTTGGTTTTCTCTAAAGCCTAGCTTATCATGTCATTGTATGGCATGAGTCTTGGTTATGTGGCTATTTTGTGAAGCTCAGACTCTTCTATGTATCTGAGTTTATTTTCAGTCCTTTCATTTTCGAAATCGTTGAGGCAATTCCTGATCTCATAGTCTAAAGTTTCAAAAATCTACCTCCAGGATTTGATTGAATCCATAGCATGTGGCGTAGTGTCAGATATAACATCTCCATCTAGATTCGAGCTCTTGCCAGCCTCCTCATTCTTCTTAGGCATTTTTTTGGGTGCCATGATGTTTGTGCTAAAATGAAAACCTGTGGCAGAGAAGAAATGCGTGAGTTCTTCTGAGTGTAACTCACTCCTAGTCTGAAAGTAAGAATGAAATTCAAAATAAACAACCTTTATTTTCCTTTAACCAACCTTTATTTCCCTTTAACCTATGTTAAATTTAGTGTACCTATACAGGTGATAAAAATTAAATTATTTGATAGGGATGGTACGCTTGGAGATACACACCTTATGTTAAAAATATATCTCCATTAATCCATTATAGATACTGCCACATATTGACGATTCAAAACTGGGATTTTGAAAGGAATGTCATCAAAAACTCCCGAACAACGAAACGCAAAAAGTTATTTAATACACTTAAAGATCATTTTAAAATTAAGTTAATTATGTTTAAGTGCTTAATTCTTTCGAGATTTCGTGTTTCAGAGTTTCGAGCATCGTGTCCTCAAGAAGTATGAAACAAGTAAATCCCAAATCCCGAAACCGCGATGAGATTTATTTAGGCACTAACCACTTGTTTTAACCCTTTAATTAATAGTGATCAAGGTTTAGTATTTACTTTTCATGGATTGGAGTATCGAGACTCCCATGAATCTTTAATGCAAGAAATCCCAAATCACAAAATCGCGATGGGATTTATTATCATTAAACCTTCTTACTTCTTAATAAACATAGCATTAGCTTTTAAGAATTTCACGACTTCGGGGATCGGGGTTTAAGGAGACTCAAGGTTGACTCTTTTATTTCCCGAATTGTGACTGATTAACAATATATTAAGTATGTTTTAAGCCTCAATTAATCATGATTAAAAGGTATTTCTTGAAAAGCACATCAGGACATTTGAAATTCTGCTTAAGTTGAGATGGTTGAAAAAGAACATGTGAAAGTCTTAGAAAGTCGTTAACGTTTTTAATTATTACTTTAAAATATGTTCAATTCCTTTTAAACAATCACTTTTTTGAGACTTCGGTACCGGGACTTTGGGGTTGTTATTAAAAAACATACTTTGTGAATAGACAAACCCCGAAACCCAAAAATCCCGAAAGACCTTTTGACCCCTTTTTAGAACTAAGGGGGCGTCTGTAACCAAAGAAAAAGGAGACATGGGTTTAAAGGAGAAAAATAAACTTTGTTTCAACACTTTCCATGACTTTACATGCCCTGCCTTTCCTTCCCATCCCTTGCCTTACCTTTCCCTGCCATCTCTAGCCTTTCCTTGCCTTAAATTGCCCTACATTTCCTTCACTTTCCATTCCATGTCTTTCCTTTCCATGTCTTGCCTTGCCATACCTTTCATTAGATTTTCTTGGATTGCCTTGCCTTGCCTTGCCTTGACTTGTCATGTCATGCCATGCCTTGCCTTGCCATGCCATGCCATTTCTTGGCTCGACTTGCAATGCCATGCCTTTCCTTTCCTTTCCTTGTCTTACCTTGCCATTCCTTGCCTTTCCTTTTGCTTCCATGTCTAGCCTTGCCTTGCCTTGCATTTCCCTTCTGATATTTGACTTCCCATGCCATTCCTTGCCTTGCCTTTCCATACCATGAAATTCCATGCATTTTATTCCTTGTTTACCTTTCCTTTCCTTTCATTTCTATACCATGCCATGCCTTTCCTAGCCATGCCAAGCCTTTCCCCTCCTTGCCTTCCCTTGACATGCCATGCCTTGCCATGCCTTGCCTTGCCACACCTAGGCCTAGATCTATACGTAGACCTTCCCATGGCATGCATTTCCATTCCTTTCCTTGATTTTCCATGTGTAGCCTTTCCTTTCCTTCCATTGCCTTGACTTTCCTTGACTTGCCATGCCAGGCCTTGCCTTGCCATGCCATGCATTGCTTTACCTTTCCATGCATTGCCTTGCATTGCATTTCCTTGCCTTGTCATTCCATGCCATGTCATGCCTTGCCTTGCCATGCCTTGCCATGCCATGCCATTCCATTCCATGCCTTGTATTTCCCTTAATTTCCATGCCATGCCATGCCTTTCCTTTCCATTCATTGCCTTTCCATTCCTTTCCTTTCCATGCCATGCCTTTCCTTTCCATGCCTTTCCTTGTATTTCCATGCCTTGCATTGAATTTCCTTGCCTTCCCTTGCCATACCTAGACATAGACCTTTCCTTCCCATACCTTGCCATGACTTGCCCTACCTTGCCTTTCTCTACCTTGCCTTTATGTGTCATGCCATGCATTTCCTTTTCATTCCATGCCATGTTATGCCTTGAATTTACTTACGTTGCATTTACTTGTGGTGCATTTCCTTACCTTGCCTTGCCATGCCTTACCTTGCCATGCCTTGACTTGTCATGCCATGCCATGCTTTGAATTTCTATGCCATGACTTGCCTTGTATTGACATGCGATGCCATGCCTTACCTTGCCATGCCTTGTCATGCTTTTCATTTCCTTTGCATACCTAGACCTAGACCTTGTGGTGCCATGCCTTGCCTTGCCTTGCCATGTCTAGCCTTGCCTCGGTTTGCATTGGCCTACCTTTTCTTTACTCTCCATTCCATGCCTTACCTTTCCATTCCATGCCTTTTATTTGCTTGCCTTGCCTTGCCTTTCCTTGCCCTTCCTTTCCTTTCCATGACATTCCATGCCATCCCTTGCCTTGCATTGAATTTCCATTCCTTGACTTGCATTGACTTGCCTTGCCTTTCAATGCATTTCCTTGACTTGCCTTCACTTGCAAAGCTATGCTTTTCCTCACCTTTCCTTAAATTTCCTTGCCTTGCCATGCCATGCCATGTCGTGCCTTGAATTTCCTTGCCATGCCATGCCATGCCTTGAATTTCCATGCCATGTATTATCTTGCCATGTTTTTCCTTGCCTTTCCTTACATTTCCTTGCCATGCCTTGCATTGCATTTCCTTGCAATGTCTAGCCTTTCCTTTCCTTGCATTGCCTTTCATTTCCATACCTTTTCTTGACTTCCCATATCATGCCTTGCATCACCTTGTGTTGCATTTCCTTTCCTTGCATTAACTTTCCTTTCCTTGCCATGCTATGCCATGCCACACATTGCCTTGAATTTCCTTGCCATGCCATGGCATGCCTTGACTTTCCATGCCATGCCTTTCCTTGCCTTGACTTTCCATGCCATCCCTTGCATTTCCATTCCTTGCCTTGCCTTGCATGGCCTTGCATTTCCTTTCCTTTCCTTTCCATACCTAGACCTAGACCTATACCTAAACCATGCCATGCCATTCCTTGCCTTGAATTTTCATGTATAGACTCACCTTTCTTTGCATTGCCTTGCCTTTCCTTGACTTTCCATGCCATGTATTTCCTTGCCATGCCATGCCTTGCCTTGTCATGTCATTCCTTCCATCGCCTAGCATTGCATTACCTTGCCTTGCAATGCCCTTCCTTGCCTTATCATGCCATGCCTTGCCATTCCAGGCCTTGCCTTGTCATGAAATGCCATGCTTTGCATTTCCATGCCATGTGATTCCTTTCCTTAACTTTCCATGCCATGCCTTGCCTTTCTAGACCTTGCCAAGATTTCTCTTGCCTTGCATTACCTTTCCATTCCTAGACCTAGATCTATAACTAGAACTTTCCTTACCTTGCCATGTCGAGCCTTGTTTTCCTTGCATTGACCTGCCTTTCCTTGACTTTCCATGCCTTCCCTTTCCATAACATTCCTTGCCTTTCCTTACCTTCCCTTTCCTTGAATTTCCATGCCTTGCCTTGCATGCCTTTCCTTGTTTTTCCATGCCTTCCCTTTCCTTGTGATACCTAGAACTAAAACTATACCTGGACCTTGTCTTCCCATGCCTTTCCCATCCTTTCCTTTCCTGCCACATCTAGCCTTGATTTGTCATTCCTTGCCTTGCTTTGATGTGCCATGCCATGCATTTCCTTACCATGCTATGCCATGCCTTGCATTTCCTTGCATTGCATTGCCTTGTCATGCCTTGTCTTGCCTTGCCTTTCCATGCCATGCCTTGCCTTACCATTCCATGACTTTCCTTGCCTTGAATTTCCATGCCATTCCTTGACTTGCCATGCCTTTCCTTTCCTTGTCATGCCTTACATTTCCTTGCCTTACATTTCCATTTATTTCCTTGTGATTCCTTACATTTCCCTTCATTTCCATGACATACCTTTCCTTTCATTTCCTTGCTTTGCGTTGCTTTGCCTTGCCATGTCTAGTCTTGCCTTGCATTGCATTGATCTGCCTTTCCTTGATTTTCAATGCCATGTCATGACTTGCATTTCCTTTTGTTGCATTTACTTGTATTGCATTACCTTACCTTCCCTTTCCTTTCCTTTCCATGTCATACCATCCCGTGCATCGCCTTGAATTTCCATGTGATCCCTTGGATTGGCATGCCTTGCCTTGCCATAACTAGACCTAGAACTACACCTACACCTTTCCATGCCATGCCTTGCCTTGTATTTCCATGTATAGCCATGCCTTACCCTGCATTTCCCTATCTTTCCTTGACTTTCCATGCCTTTCCTTTCCATGCCACACCTTGCCTTGCCATGTCATGCCTTGCATTGCCTTTTGTTGCATTGCCTTGCCTTACAATGCCAAGCCTTGCCATTCCATGACATTCCATGTATTGTCTTTTATTGCAATGCCATGCCATGCCTTGCCTTTCCATGCCATTCCATGCCTTTGTTTTCCTTGAATCACCATGTCATGCATTGCCTTGCAATGCCATGCACTGTTGTAATGTTCCTAACTCGGCTAGTCTAGGAAACACTACTAAACTGTCAAATCCACTGTCTGATCTGATACTCTAGGAGTTTCTAGATGCTTTTGATTTAATGTTTTAACATGATTGGTGATTTTTTCATGTGTGTTTGATTCAATTAATGTTTAGGTAGAATATATGATGCATAAATAATAAGGAACAAACACCATCTCATTCACATGTATTATGAGGTAAAATAATAGGAAATATAGTAATATGTTGAAAGTAGATGAAATCGTCAGCTAGATCTCGTGTATAGTCACTGGAATACAAATATAAAATACCCATGATCATATGATGAAGGCAGATCTGCGCATGCACGGATAGATCGACAAAAAGATGTAGTTCCATAAACTCACGACAGTTGTTGCAACTCTGGAAAACTCACCCTGATGGCCATACTAGTAAAAATCACTTGGAAACTATCCCAAAAGGAGTGCCCTGGCATCTAGGTTGCTACTGATGACTGATGGACTGAAGATCAGATGCCATAATATCTAGACGTCATCCCCTATGGGGGTTGCGCATCTCTTGGGCTCAATGAGTGTGCCCTAATGATTCCACCGACAAAATATGCTGCTATATGGCTTGAAATGTGTGCCCTGACCAATGTTGAAATTGGTCAAGAGGATTTCCTTGGATATGACCCAGAACTCCCTCTAGAACCCTAAATGTCCCTCTTCAAGATATGCGCACTATCTAGCTGTCTGTTGTGCTCTGAGAGATTCCATCGTCAGAATCTGATGATTGGTGGCTCAAAATATGTGCCCTGGCAAGTCCTCAATTGGGTCGGAAGGAATATGCAAGATAATCTATGGCCTCGTGCAACTACACAAAACCCTTTCTAACCCTTATGCCCTCACTAGCTGAGCTGTGAAAACACTGCAAAATGGATACTCATGAATAACACGGTGAAATACTTGGATGGTATCTCCGATAGGCTAGGTTGTGTCTCTCAACACCAAAACCGATCAAGGTGGTGGTTTCCTCCAGAAATCCATAAAACAACAGAAAGTTGATTCTCCTCCTTTGGAAACTCTCTCAACATCAAATAATAGCATAATGAGGAATTAGGTTGAATTCCTCCCTTTATACCCTTCCTAATATCATTCTCCATTGACATCACATAAGATAAACACTTTTCCTCCTAAGGTGAGTAATTAATTAATTAAGTCTCCCCCTCGACACCTTTTCTTCTATTTCTCCATTGAGTTTAGCTTAAGTGAATTTTCCTATGATTTTTGGCTTAATTCATCATTTAGCTACTAATTCACCCTTATTTATCCTCTTGTTCCATGTCTTTGCCTGACTATAGTCTACAGGAACAAATAGACTACTAAGTCACTCCTTGTTGGCCTATTCTTGGGAACGAGACATCACAATTTCCTTTACATTCCATGCCTTTCCTTTCCTTGATTTACCATTCCATACCTTTCCTTTCCTTTCCATTCTTTTCATTACCTAAACTTGCTTTTCCATACCTATACTTAGACCCATACCTAGACCTTGTCTTGTGATGCCTTGCCATGAATTTCCTTTCCTTTCCATGTCTAGCCTTGCCTTTCCTTTCCCTTCCTTGCCTTGAATTTCCATGCCCTACCTTGCCATGCCATGCCTTTCCTTTCCATGCCTTGCCTTGCCTTCCCTTGCCATGTCTATCCTTTCCTTGCATTCCCTTGTCATGTCTAGCCTTTCCTTGCCTTGAATTTCTATACCTTCCCTTAACTTGACATGCCATGACTTGCCTTTATATGCCTTTTCATGCCTTTCCTTTCCATGCCTTTCATTTCCTTGCCTTGCCCAAAATTTCCTTTCCTGGCCATCCATTTCTATGCCTTGCCTTGCCTTACCATGCCATTCCATTTCCTTCCTTGAATTTCCATGCCATGTCTTTTGTTGCCATGCCTTTCCTTACCTTCCCTTGTGTTATCTTTCCATGCCTTGCCTCTCCTTTCCTTTCTATGTCTATCCTTCCCTTACCTTGCATTTCCCTACCTTTTCTTGACTTCACATGCCACCTTGCATTTCCACGCCATGCCATGCCTTGCATTTCCTTGCATTTAATTGCCTTTCCTTGAATTACCATTCCTTTCCATTCCATGCCATGCCTTGCCTTTCTTTGTCAAGCCATGCATTGCCTTTCCTTTAATTTCCATGCCATGCCTCGCCTCTCCATGCCTTGCCTTTCCTTGCCATACCTAGACCTATACCTATACCTAGACCTTTCCATGCCATCTCTTTCCATGCATTGCCTTGCATTTCCATGTCTAGCCTTTCCTTGCCTTGCATTGCCTTGCCTTTTCTTAAATTTCCATGCCATGCCTTGCATTTTCTTGTCATTCATTTACTTACCTTTTCATCTCATGCCATGGCATTCCATTAATTGAGTTTCCATGCCTTTACTTACCTTGCCATGTAGTGCATTGCATTTCCTTGTCTTGCCTTTCCATACCTAAATATACACCTATTCCTAGACATTTCCTTGGCATCCATTGACATGCCTCACCTTGCCTTATCTTGCATTGCCCTACCTTGACTTGAATTTCCATGCAATGTCTTTCCCTTCCATACCATGCCATCTAATGCCTTGTGTTTCCTTGCCTTTCCTTTCCTTGGCATGACATGTCTTGCCTTTCCATACCATGCCATGTCATGCCTTACCTTGCAATGCCATGCCTTGCCTTGCATTGACTTTCCATGTCATGCCTTTCCTTTCCATGCCATTCCATGCCTTGCCTTGCCATGCCTTTCACTGCCTTGCCTTGCCTTTCCATAACTAGACCTAGACCTAGACCTATACCTTTCCTTGTCCTACCTTGCCATGCCTTTCCTTGCCTTGCCCTATGTTTCCATGTCTAACCTTGCCTATTCTTGACATGTCTTTCCTTGCCTTTCCTTGCCATGTCCTGCCTTGTCTTGACATGCCTTTCCATGCCTTTCTATGTCTAACCTTTCCTTTCCTTGCATTTCCTTGACTTTACTTGACTTAACATGTCATGCCTTTCCTTGTCATACCTTGCTTTTCCCTTCCATTTCTAGCCATTCCTTTCCTTGCATTGCATTTCCTTTCCTTGACTTCCAATGCCATGTCTTGCATTTCCTTTCCTTGGATTACCTTTCCTTTCCTTGCCTTGCCTTGTCATTCCATGTCTTCCCATGCCATGTCATGTCTTGCCATACAATGTCATGCCTTGCCTTGTCCTACCTTGCTTTGCAATGCCATGCCTTGCAATTCCATTCCTTTCATTGCCTTCCCTTGCCTTCCCATAGCTAGGCCTAGACCTTACATTTCCTTGCCTTGCCTTGCCATAGCTTTTCTTGCCATGTCTAGGCTTTCATTACCTTACCATAGCTTGCCTTGCCATGTATAGCCTTGCCTTTCCTTGCCTCACCTTGACTTGCAATTCCATGTCATGCCTTACCTTGCATTGCCATGCCATGCCTTTCCTTGATTTCCGATGTCGTTTCATGCCTTGCCATTCCTTGCCTTTCCTTTCCATGCCTTGCATTTCCTTTCCATACCTATACCTATACCTATACCTAGACTGTGCCTTGTCATGCCTTGTCATGCCTTTCCTTGCTATATCTAGCCTTGCCTTTCCTTTCATTTCCCATCCTTGCCTTAACTTTCCATGCCATGCCTTGCCTTTTTGTGCAATTCCTTGCATTGCCCTTCCTTGCCTTACCTAGACCTAGATCTAGCTCTTGCCTTTCCCAAGGCATTGATCTTTTGGAATTCATTCCTAAGTGCAATTAAAACTAAATTTTTGGAAGCATCAATTTGCCTAATCTTTAACATATGAAAATTTAAAGAGTTGGTCCTATTTTGGTCTAATTTTCAACCTCACCTACCAGATCATGGCTTTTACACAATAGCAACTAAGGCATTGGGATACTTGATTTCTCAATAGGTGGAACAAGGACCCATTAAAGAAACTCTTCTCCCTAATAAAAGAGTTGGAAAACATGTCAATGGACATTTTGGATATGACCCCTTCCTCACCAACCTGATTGCTTCATGAACCTGATTTATTTCAAGAAACAAATTCATTATCTACTAGAATTTTTTCTATAAAACATCATCTTCATTTCCATGCCTTGCCTTACCTTTCCTTTCCTTTCCATGCCTTTCCTTGCCTTCCCTTTCCATGTCTTCCCTTGCCTTGACTTGTATTTCCCTACCTTTCCTTGACTTTCCATGCCATGCTATGTTATGCCTTTCATTGCCATGCCTTGCATGTCCTTTCCTAGCCTTGCCTCACCTTGCAATGCCATGCCATGCCTTGCCTTGGATTTCCATTCCATGACTTGCCTTGCCTTGAATTTCCACGCCTTTCCTTGCCTTGACTTTCCATGCCATGTCTTGTCTTCCCATGCCTTTTCTTTCCTTTCCTTTCCATTCCTTTCCCTTCCTTGCCTTGCCTTGCCATGTCTAGTCTTGCCTTGCCTTGCCATGTCTAGTCTTGCCTTGCCTTCCATTGAATTGCATTTCCTTGAATTCCCATGACATGACTTGCCTTGTGATGACATGATTTTCATTGCCTTGCATTGCATTACACTGCCTTTCCTTTCCATGCCATGCCATGCCATGCCATTCCTTCCCATACCATCCCATACCATGCCTTTCCATGTCATGACTTTTCTTTCCTTGAGTTTCCATGCCATCCCTTGCATTTCCATGCCCTTCCTTGCCTTGCCATTCCTTATATTTCCTTTCCTTTCCTTGATATAGCTAGACCTGGAACTATACCCAGACCTTTCCATGTAATGCCTTGCCTTGCATTTCCATGTCTATCCTTCCCTTCCCTTTCATTTCCTTGACTTTCCATGCCATGCCTTTCCTTTCCATGCCATGCATTTTCTTGCCATGCCTTGCCTTACCTTTCCATGCCATGCCATTCCATGTCTTTCCTTGTCATGCAATTCCATGCCATTCCTTTCCTTTCCATTCCATTCCTTGCCTTTCCTTAAGTTTCCATGCCATGCCTTTCCTTTCCATGCCTTGCCTTGCCTTTCCATGCCTTGCATTTCCTTTCCTTGTCTTTCCATACCTAGACCTAGACCTATACCTAGACCTTGCCTTGTCAATCCTTCCCATGCCTTGCCTTGCCATGTCTATCCTTAACTTGCCTTGCATTTCCATTCCTTTCCTTGACTTGCCACGCCATGCCTTGCCTTGCCATGTCATGCCTTTCCTTTCCATTCCATGCCATGACATGCCTTGCGTTGCCTTGCCTTTCCTTTCCATGCCATGCATTTCCCCTCCATGCCATGCACTACCTTTTCATGCCATGCCATGCCTTGCCTTTCCTTTACTTTCCATGCCTCTCCTTGTATTTCCATGCCTTTTCTTTCCATACCTAGACCGATACCTATAGCTATACCTTGCCTTTCCATGCCATGCCTCGCCATGCCTTTCCTTTCCTTTCCATATCTAGCCTTTCCTTTCCTTTCTTTTCCTTTCCATGAATTTCCATGCCTTTCCTTCCCATCCGTTGCCTTACCTTTCCCTGCCATCTCTAGCCTTGCCTCACCTTACATTGCCATTTATTTACTTCACTTGTCATTCCATGTCTTGCCTTTCCATGACTTTCCTTGACACACATTTAATTGGATTGCCTTACATTTCCTTGCCTTGCCTTGCCTTGGCTTCCCATGCCATTATTGAAATATTGTAAATACGAAGAATATTATATTTATTATTGAGTTAATGTTATATAGATCAAATCCCTTTTTGTGGATTGGTCATGTTAGGTATTGTGTATGACCAAATCCCCTTTTGTGGATTGGTCAAACCATGTTTATATGGTGGTAATTAAGAATTTGACCCCTAGGGATAATTAAAGTGGTTATTGGTTCATGGGAAAACTAGGGTTTAGTTCTAACAACACACCAAAAATCCCTAACTACTGGCCCTTTAAAAAACACCTGTAATGCAGTCTCACCCAAAGTAGCTATAGGGGGTTGCAGGACACAGGTGTCTACAACTAGAGGAAATGCAAAGTGGATCTAGGGAAACACTCTCAGACATATATAGTTATTCTTTATATTTATTAATCCTATTGTGCAAACTATATATCAGATCTAACACAATATTGCATTAACAATATATCATATATCATAAGAACACAACATCAATCACGCAAAACAACAAGGTATACATGGTTCACCCTCTCCCTAAAGCTATGTCCACAGAACTATGCTTTATGATATATTATATGAAATCATACAGTTCTATTTGCACTCTTATCTTGCAAATCTCTTTCTTTCTTTCCCTTATCCTCTCCCCTCCTTGTGCACCTAGCTGTAGGGTTGTTCTTCAAACCCAGCTGAAGATATTACTACACAGACTTCTCTCACCACACAATACTTCTCTCTCAACAATAACAACAATCACTCATCATACATAATCTCTACCCCATCCCAGGTCCTCTTGACCTCTATTTATACATTACAATGACTCTCGAACAACCTTAGGCCAAAACCTAGGTGTCAAAACCCTAAATACCAAAACCCTAGGTGTCTAAAACCCTTGGTCAACTTGCACCGCATTTTCAGGGCTTCGCCAACTTGTCTTTCCTTCTTTCTTGCAAGTTTCTCCAAAGAATATATTGGTGGATTTTTCCGCTTGCTGAGTCATCCATGATCCATCTTCCTTGTTGATATGTCTTCCTTGATATCATTGTCCAACGAATTTATTTCTCTTACTTCGCTCTATCTTTTCTTCTCTTTTTTCCACTTCGACCCAATCTCAGTCAACCTATTTTCCACATAGTTCACACTTTCAGGGCTTCGCCAGCTTGTCTTTCCTTCTTCCTCGCGAGGTGCTCCAAAGAATCTGTTGACATATTATTTTTCTTGCTGAGTTGTCCACGATCCATCTTCCTTTCTGATATGATCTCCTCGATCTCCTTGTCCAAATAATTTCTTTCTCTTACTTCGCTCCATCTTTTTTGCTCTTTTTCTCACTTTGACCCAGTATCAGTCACTATGTCTTCTGCGCACTTTTTATTTTGTATTTTCTTCCTTGATATTTTCTTGCTTCCATAACCAAGGGACAACAAGCCCCCAATACTCACACGTGACTCATCCCAAGGCACTTCAGGTCTAAACCTTCTATTTTCCTTCATCTTCAGACTGTACAGGCTGGCCTATTCTTTTTTTCTCTATCCCGCCCTTCTTTCCTTGTGCAGAATGTCTTTTTTGTGTCTAGTACCCAGTTTCAACTGCACCTAGTACCTAGACCTGTTTTCTCATGCTTCTACTGAGAGTTGCAAGGCCACTGGTTGTCATAGTACAATTTCAACCAGCTCCCATTCACCAAACCTTCCTTCCATTATCCATTCAAAATTTTCAACTGCGCATCTCCTCCTTCTGTAACGTAAGCAACCTCATATGGCCCAAGACAATGTGTCCTAAACTTCCCTAGATGCTTCATGAACTTGCTATCGTATACCAATATCAGATCTCCTTGATTGAAAGATTTCTTCTTGATGTGCCTATCATGATAGGCCTTTTCTCATTCCTTTTGTACCTAATGATGGACTCCTGTGATAAATCGATCTTCTTATAGTTCTACCAAGTACACAAGCCTCTCTCGAACAATGCTAGTGTCATCCATATCTGTGAATGATGGAATTCTAACACTAGAAACCAAATTTTCCATAGGGACAACTGCTTCTAGTCCATACACCAACTTAAAGGGGTTCTGCATTGTTAGCTTCTTGCAAGTAGTTCTATAGGCCCATAGCACTATTGGTACTCTCAAATCCTAGTCATCCCTGTTCACATTGCAAATATCCGTCAGTGCTTTCTCCAATATATTGTTGAAAGGTTCGACCATCCCAACAACAGAACCATTTGTTGGTTCATGGGGGAACCCAGGGTTCAGTTATAACAATGCACCAATAAGCCCTAACTACTGGCCTTTTCAGCAACACCAGGAAAGTAGATGCAGTCTCACCCAAAGTAGCTATAGGGGGTTGCAGGATAGAAGTGTCTACAACCAGAGGAAATGCAAAGTGGATCCAGGGAAACACTCTCACACATATCTAGTTATTCTTTATATTTCTTAAGCCTACTGCACAAACTATATCTCAGATCTAACACAATATTGCATTAACGGTATATCATAGATCAGAAGAACACAACATCAATCACACATAACAACAAATTATATGTGGTTCACCCTCTCCCTAGGGCTACATCCAAAAAACTGTGCTTTATAATATATTAGATGAAAGCATACAGTTCTATCTGCACTCTTAGCTTGCAGATCTCTTTCTTTCTTTCCCTTCTCCTCTCCCCTCCCTGTGCACCCAGATGAAGATATTACAACACAGACTTCTCTCACCACACAATACTTCTCTCTCAGCAATAACAACAATCAATCATCATACATAATCTTGACCCCATCCCAGGTCGTCTTGACCTTTATTTATACATTAAAATGACTCTCAGACAACCTTAGGCCAAAACCTAGGTGTCAAAACCCTAAATACCAAAACCCTAGGTGTCTAAAACCCTAGGCCAACTTGACCCATGTTTTCACGGCTTCACCAGTTTGTCTCTCCTTATTTCTTGGGAGGTGATCCAAATCATCTATTGGTGTTTTTTTTCGCTTGTTGAGTCATCCACGATCCATATTCCTTGTTGACATGTCTTCCTCGATATCACCATCCAACGACTTGATTTCTCTTACTTCACTCTGTCTTTTCTGCTCTTTTGGCCACTTCGATCCAATCTCAGTCAAGTCGTTTTCTATGTAATTCACACTTCATGCTTCTTTCCTTAATCTTCACAACCTTCATAACCAAGGGCCAACAGTGGTTCTAACCACTAATTGGAGAAGTCAAGTCTTCTTGATGAAGAGACACAACCCTAACACCTCCCAACCAATATAAATAAGAGATGATAGCACCTCATTCTCTCACTCACTCAAGTCACTCATCTAGTGTGCAAGTATTGAAGGAAGTTGTAGTTAGAAGAAGGATAAGAGAGAGGTGCATGCTTAGCCTTGGATATTCTTGGTTGCTTTGTCTTTAGTGTTGGCATTGTATTGGAAATCTATATTAAGGAAGTTTTTGGTGGGTTTTCTCCCCATGAGGGTTTCCCAGGATAAAATGTTGTGTATTTGTGATTGTGTTTCTCTCAATGATCTTGCTTATTCTATTATTGTCTGGTAAATTGAAAAGAACTTAATAGCAGCTCTAAATTTAACATGGAATCAGAGCTAGACTGAGTCGAGCATCTTTCACTTGGTAACAAAAAACGTCACTTTTTTCGTACAAGAAAATTAGGGATTTTTGTTGGAAGGGAATTTTTTCCTAACAACCATCTAGGGAAGTGCACCCTAGGCTAGCAAACTCATTGGAAGATTGAGTGCACATTTTCAGTGGCCAAAGATTCTGGAAAGTGAAAGCCTATTTTTTTACTGGTACCAGAAAACCAGAACCAGTTCCAAAAGTACCAGTCCAATTTTTTGCAGATCAAGTTTTAATGGGTAAAAATTGGAATTTTCGAAAATAGACAACTCCAACCTACTCACCTCAACCCAACACATCTAGTCCCTGGATCATAATTTAAAAATTTAAATTTTGAAAAATTAGGGTTTACTCATAAAACCCTAAGTTGCAGTTGCAGTTGCAGTTGAAGTACCAGTTGCAGTTTCAGTTGCAGTTGCAGTATCAATATCAGTTGCAGTGCTAGCTCCTTCATACCAGTTGTAGTACCAACACCAACCAGAGTACCAATTGCAATGAAATAGTCAGGACTGATTTTTATTGTCCTAGTGCACCTTACCTTATCAAATCTCCAACTAACCTTGCAACACCCTTGAAGTTTTTAAAGGTTTGGTATCTATTATCGTTGCTACTAGATCATGCCACTACCCACAAATACTATTAGAGGTATGTACTTACATATGTTTAAATTGTTAATCTTTAAAGGGTATTTGGAGGAGAAGGGATCTTTTTCCATAGATCCAGAAGGATCTCATATCCAACACATTCAGAGGAATAATGCACCCCAGGTTTGATTATTGTGATATGCATCTATTTGGTATGAAATTATGAGCATCTAGATTGTATGATGAAGTTATGACATTCATACTAACCATTGGTCAAAATTAAAGTCAAGGTATTAGATTGATTAAAGATAAGATTATAGAGTTTATTCTCTAACTTAGACTTGTGTCAAGTAAGCATATTATCTCGAGATAGGTTACTATATTGAGTAAAGGGGACTAGGAAGAAAAGAAACAACACTCATTCTTGATCACAACACTAGAAGAGTAATGATTGATCACAACACTAGAAGGGTGTTTCTCTCAATATTGTATTTTTGACCTTTAACCCTTGTTGCAAGCAGGTCACAAGTGATAACTCTAAAGGAGCCATTGTGACAATTGTTCTCGCTATTGCTTTATTATTATTATAAAGAGTATTATTATTGCCTGTTGTTTCTCCCTTGTTGTTCTTTTTTCGAGCAGGTCACATGTTCCCTAAGGAAACTATAGTGAAGGTTTCAGGAGGCAACATATTAAATGAGACATGAAGCAAACTATCCAAGTTGTGTACATGATGGTATACATCCATGCACCAAAGAAGATGAAGAAGAAGATACTTTTGAGAAACATAGTATCTCATATGAAGATTAATTGTAATGAGTAGAAGGCTCCAAAGATGACTAAAAATTAGACTTGGTCAATGAATCCACCTTGATAGGAAGCATAATTCATTTGAATTCTGACTCAATTTTTCATATTAAGACTTGGTATTCAACACCAAGTATATCCTGCAGAGACTATGAAGTTTTTTTAGACTCAGAAGAAATCAAGACTCAGAGTAAGCCTGATATCAGAAAGGATCAGATGGAGAGACATCTTCCAGGACTAGGAGACAAATGACATGAATTGAGAAGACTAGCTTCAGTAACCTCTAGGAGACATGAAATATCATGGGAATATTCCCTTGTTTCAGTAACAGAGGAGGAAGCCAGTCATAAGGACTGAGATATGGATTTTTCCTTGAGACTAGAAGGGAAGTCAATGATGACCTCCAAGATTGATCTTCCAGATCAAGGATGTTGTAGATAACAATATAAAGATTTAAAAAGACTAATTTATGTCCAGAGGATTCTCCCAGCAAGAGGGAGAATACTATGACAAGACACTTGCTCTAGTAATTGAAGAAATAGTTCCAGTATTCATGAAGACAACCATTAAAACCATGATTATGATATAGTATGAGATTCAGGGGGATTAGTCCCTGTATATGATATTGAGTTACCTCCATAAAAGAATATAATCTACCCTCGGTGTCAATTATTGAGCCACTCCTAGTTTCAGTTAAATTTGTTGCCAAGATAGAATAGAGGAGCTACTCTCAGAGTTCAAAAAATATAGTGAGAATAGAGAAAGTCATTCTCATCTTCAGAAATAGCAGCTTTAGGTACAGAGTCCCGGTTGTAAAAGGAACAATTGCAGAGGGACTAGAGAACATGCTCTCAGGTAGTGAGACAGATAGAGATTTGTAGAAAGTACACAGAGATAGCACATTATTGTGCATATTAAGTTGTAGCTGAGCAACTGTACCGGGTTGGTACAATGTGATGTGAAAATTTGGTTTGAAGTTGAAGATAGAAAGACTCATGTTTGCAGATTGAAGAAAGATCTATACAGAATGAAGCAAGCTCCTAGAGCTTGGTATGGAAGAACTGACAGTTTCCTTACGAGCTTGGGATTTACCAAGAGTAAGGATGATTCTAACCTTTACTTCAAGGTTATGAATGATGAGCCAGTTATATTGTTGTTATATGTAGATGATTTATTCTTAACTAGAGAAGAAAATCTCATCATAGATTGTAAGAAGAAGCTCGTTGCATAGTTTGAGATGAAATACCTAGGCCTGATGCATTATTTATTAGGTCTTGAAGTTTGGAAGATCCTAGACAAGATCTTCCTTAACCAATGGAAGTATGCAGTTGAAATATTTAAGAGGTTTGACGTATTGGAATGTAAAGCCATGAACACACCCATGGAAACAAGGTTGAAGATCCTAGTAGACACTTTGTCAGAATTGATTGATGCTACTCTGTACATAAATATTATTGGTTCGTTGATTCATCTAATGAATACCAGGCCAGATATATGTTTTTATATCAACACCTTGAGTCGGTATCTGGTAGAAACCAGAAATTTTCACCTTGTAGTTGCAAAAAATGTGATGATATACCTTAAGGGTACATTGAAATATGGTCTCTGTTATACTGGAGATCATGACTTCAAACTGTATGGATATACTGATTCAGATTGGGATAGAAGTGTTTTTGATAGAAAGAGAACTTCAAGATGTTGTTTGAGTTTGCGGTTAGTCATGACTTCATGGCAGAGCAGGAAGAAATCCAGTATTTCTCTCAGCACGATGGAAGCCTAATACATTGCAACATGTTCTGCCAGTTATGAATCCATATGGCTTCGAAATTTTTTGATAGGTTTATTTGATCTAGAGATGGAAGCCACCAAGATTCTATGTGATAACCAAAGTTGCATAAAGATGAAAGAGAACCCAATGTTCCATGATAAGTCAAAGCACATAGAAATCCTGTATCACTACAATTGTGATATGATGCAGAGAGGAGTTGTAAAGCTCCACTATGTTGGCACAAATGAGCAGGTTGCAGATGTGTGGACCAAGCCTCTGTCTCATGTAAAGTTTAAATACTTTTGAGACAAGCTTGGTATAGTCTGAAAGGACTTCCCTCTAAAGGGGGAGTGATGTTGATGATATTATGGTATCATGGCCAACAACAGGTAGATCAATTAGGATTTTATATCCTAGGGGACTGATCATCCCTGGACGGATTGCAAAGGTCAGTAAGGATGGTCTGTTAGAGTACCTTTGCATGTATATGCCAGTTATGGTCAATAGTGGTTGCTCCATTAGGATTTTATATCCTAGGGAATCTTTTGATTCCTAGGCAGATCCCTAAGGTCGGGTAAGGATGATCTGTCAGAGTACCATGTGGTAGCTCTGTTAGGAATTTATATCTTAGGGAATCTTATGATTCCTGGGTAGATCCCAAAGGTCTGGTAAGAATGGTCTTTCAGAGTACCAAAAAATGTTGTTGTTTCACTTGCCTCATTTTTTTTCCATATGATGATGATGTTGATGATGTTATCTCAGTATCGTGTTGATTAGCCTCGTGTTGATGATGTTGATGACAATTTTGTCTTAGCATCGTGATGATGATATTGTTATATCAACCTCGTGTTGATGATTTTGTTAGCTCAACCTCATGTTGATGATGTTGCTGTCTCGGCATTGTGTTGTTGATATTGTTGTACCAGCCTCATGCTATTGATGATGTTGTACCAACCTCATGCTATTGATGTTGGTGTACCAACCTCATGTATATTTTTTATGTATCATGTGGTGAATAATTGATCTGTGTATGCTTTTGCTTTAGGTTGGTTAATGAAAGTTAAACTCCTAGATTCAATTCCTGTACTTATATTAGTTTCAAGCCTTAGTATATTTTTTAAGGACTACCCCCCTTGGCTTCGCTAGGAGTTGGCCTAGATGGAGGAGTTGAGGATTAGGTGACATCACCTTAACTCTCACTTGCCCCGAAGGACACACCGAGTGGATTGAAGATTTCTTCCATGTCTCCCAGGTGTGTATAAGGTGGCAATAGTTCCTATTTTATTTGGAAAGTATTTTGAAAATTTATAGAGCATTCTCACCTTCTTGTGTGTCTTGTAACAAGGGTTTGCAAAATTTGGAGGTTGCCAAGGGTTTTGGGAGGTTGATTTTAGATCTAGAAATATACTTTTCAAACCATTTCAAGATTCTATAATTTTATGTTTCTATTTACAACCACATTTATTAGTCTTTAGCTTTCTTTTATCTAAAATTTGCAATCTAATATTTACTTTTATGTTCATATTTTTTATTTTAAAATTTCAAAATATTATATTTTCATAAAATCACTTGTTTATATCATCTTTTAGCAATTTCCAACAAGAATAGCTTGTTTTTTTTTGCAGGTTTATTGCACGTTCTGAAGAGGAATTTTGCATATTTGGCTCCAAAAACACTCAAGGAAGCATCCTAGAGTGGTGGTGCCAAAACCTCTTCTTTCTCTTAATTCTCTAAGCATTGTAATAAGCCCACGAGAGTCTCTTCAGCTTGCATTCTTTCTACCTAAAATTTATTTTCTGTAAAGTGTAAATAATCTTCTTTTTTCCCACACCTTGCAAAGTGATTGACTAAGTCATCCAAGCAATATTGTGAAGGCTAGGATCTTAGTTTATTTTCTTCTTTAGTTTTATTTTTACCCACTTTGGCAAAAAACGATAGGCTTGTCCTCCATCTTGTGCCATAGTGTGATGTTACTTAAGATTTAAAATTTATTTTCAAGTTGTTTATTTCATTCATTTTTCACCCACACCTTGCATAGTGATTTGGCTTTTCCATCCATGCTATATCATGAAGGCTAGTTAATTTAACTTGATGAAAAAGTAATCAAATTTGTGCCCCGCCAATACCCTATATTTTTTTCCCTTGCCACTTTGTGGATTTGGGAAAGTAAAAAAGGGAAAGGATTGAGAGGCTAGTGTAATCAGGCACCCAATTAATGTTTTCTTTGCCAACAAAAAGGGTGACTTGGGAGGCTACAAGGGGTTGAAGTTGAGGATGACTTCATGGCACTACATGTCCTCCTTGCTTGAGCTCCCAAGAATTTCGGATTTGACCTGTGGATCTAGGGAAGGACCTTGTTTGTCCTTCTTCTTGAGCACCCAACACTTCCTTTTGGTTGAGGGAATAAGAGTTAGGGGTAGTCACATAGTTTAGGCTTGAATATTTCACACTCTAATTTAAAATATTTTTAAAATTTGTTAAAATCAACCTAAACACTCTTCACAATTATTTACTTTTGAGCAAGTTACTTTTTCAAGAACTTTACTTTCAAGTAATTTTTCATTTCATGTGAATATTTTTTTAAAAGCATTCTTTATTCTTTATTTTAATTGAACATAATTGGTTTAAGTGTAAAGTAACTTCTTTGATTCATTGTGGATATCTCATAACATTGTTTTATTATTGTATAATTGTATTTTGTTGTATATATCATTGACTCTATCTTGTTAATCTTTAGGAATTGGTCTAATTGTTGAATATAAGAAAAGGTTTGCCTTTCATTCAAAGTTGTATTTTCATTGTTTTCTTGTCATTGGGTTGTGTTATCTCCTAAAATAACACCATCATTTTTGTCAATTTTAGGTGATAGTGAGAACTCTAAAAAATTATTTCTAAAATTTTATAGGCTTGTTAGAGAGCCTATTATTTGTAAATAAAGTTGAAACAAACATCGGAATTGATTTTCTTAAGAAAAGGGGAGAGTTACAAGTTTTGGTGGTTTAGACGAACCTGTGAAGAGTTCATTAACCACCGAAAGCCTTGGATTTCGGTGGTTAAAAGAGAAAAATAAAACTCATTTAACCATCGAAAATGTGTCAACGTGGAAAGATCAGATCCCGTGTTTTCACATAATCTAGTGCAATAATGGATGGATAACCGCCGAAAATCAATCTAATTGGTGATGTAATGTGGTATGATTGTTCTTGATCGAAGTTTGATGCGTTGTGGTACTTGTTAAACCCCATTTGTCCATTCGCATTTAAAACCTTGTATACACAAAAATCCATGATTAGTTCGATCCTCCCTAACTGTTTAAATTCACGTGGCTTTAATAAATTCAAGTTCCAAGAGATATCACCATGATGATTTCCAATTTAAGTTTATCATTTGAAATCCCTTTGATTTAGGAATCAAATCCTAGTTTGTTGTTATTCCTCATCTCTATCTCACAGAAGTTGAAGTCATTGCTATTCTCATGCAAATTAATTCACCACAAATCCATTTTTCAGAAGTTATAGGTTTTGGTGGTTAACAAGCCTAAAATCTACCTCTCTTAACCACCAAAAGCAGAGCTTTCGGTGGTTAACAGGCCCAGATTTTTCTCCCTTAACCATCGAAACCTGTTACATGGCAGCGAAGGGGTATTTTTACCCAAATTGAAGTTTTTCTCAACCAAATCTCTTGAAAACTCTTTCTAAAGATAGATATTGAATTATAGGATCCAATATAAGATCCACTTTTGATGCAAAGGAGTTATAAGAGGTGTTCAAGTTGATTTGGCACCTATTTTTGGGCAAATAAATCAGGGTTTTTTCTAAACTTGGCAAATTCAAATTTCATCTTACTCAAGAGATATCAAATAGCCTTGGAAGGCTTATCTACACATCACATAGGTTCTACATGATCTAAAGACCATACAATGAGGAGTTGACCTCATTTTGAGGGTCTCTTCCTCTCTTTTTGTAAAAATTGTTTTGACTTTCTATCTTTGGAAAATCTGATCCATTTTTATAGGATCTGCATATTTTATTGTAAAGATATAAAGCTAAAGATATGAGATGAACAAAGGGTTCAATATTGGATACTTTTTTATACTGTACTAGACTCTTATCTTGATAATAGAATTACAGTCTTCTTTTGCTTTCAATGTCAGATTTGTTCATGCACTTCATTATTCTATGTTTTACTTCAGTTTAGCTCAGCTTCTAAGAACTGTTATCTTCTTATTAAGCTCATGAACTTGAATTAAAGGACTTCTTGATATCTTGTATGACCCTGTACATTGTTGTATTTGGTTATCTAGACTAGTATTATTCATACCCTGTTCCAATTACTTTATCTGATTATTGATTTCTAAAAGCATTGTCTTATTTGAATGCATGATAAGATCTCCTTTTCATTAGCTATAGAGTTATCCCATTGTTCCAAGCATACCAAATTTAGCATATTCTTGAGTTACCAAGCATCTTTGGCCTACAACCCCAAAGAGTTTCTTGGAGTGATAACAGGTTGGTTCTTCACAACTAAAAACTCAATTAACGCCTAGATCATTAATCAAACTTCACATAGTTTAATTGGGTCTACCCCCCTTGGCTTCCCTAGGAGTGAGCCAAGACGAAAGAAGTCTAGATTGAGGTGACAATGGGTCTAGACTTAGGTTTTTTTTGCCAAGGACACACCAAGTGGGTTGGAGACTTGTCCATGTTATTAGGTGTGTATAAGGACGAAAACAGGTCTCATTATGGAAAGGAAAGTTAAGGCATGGAAAGGAAAGTAAAGGCATGGAAAGTCAAGGAATAGCATGGCAAGTCAGAGTAAGGGAAGGCATGGCATGGCAAGGCAAGACATGGCATGCCATATAAATGCAAGGCATGGCATGGCATGGAATGGTAAGGCAAGGCAAGGAAATCCAATGCAAGTTAATGCAAGGAATGGCATGGCATGGCATAGCAAGGAAAGACATGGCATGGAAAGGAAAGGCATGACATGGAAAGTCAAGGAAAGGTAGGGAAAGGCAAGGCAAGGCAATGATAAACATGGAATTACAAGGAAAGGCATGGGAAGGTCTAGGTATAGGTCTAGTCCTAGGTATGGTAAGGAAAGGAAAGGCATGGTATGGAAAGGTAAGGAAAGCCAAGTCAAGGAAAGGCATGGCATGGCATATCAATTCAAGGCAACAAAGGGAAAGGCAATGCAAGGCAATACATGTAAATGAAATCCAAGGCATGTCAAGGCATCACAAGGCAAGGTATAGGTATGGGTCTAGGTCTAGGTATGGCAAGTTAAGGCTAGGCAATACAAGGGATGACAAGGCAAGGAAAGTCATGGAGATTCAAGGCATGGAATGGTAAGCCAAGGCAAGGAAAATCATGACATGGAAAGGAAGTTCATGGCATGGAAAGTCAATGCATGGCATGGCATGGAAAGAGAATGAATGGCATGGAAAGGCAAGGAAAGGCATGGCATGGCATGGTATGTAAATTAAAGGCAAGGCATGGCATGGCAAGGCAAGGCATGGCATGACATTTCATTACAAGGCAAGACATGGAATGGTAAGGCATGGCATTTCAAGGAAAGGCAAGGCATTTCAAGGAAAGGAAAGGAAATCCAAGGCACAATAATACAAGGGATGGCATGGAAAGTCAAGGCAAGGCATGGCATGGCATGACAAGCAAAGGAAAGACAAAGAAAGGTAATGCAAGGCAAGGCAATGCAATGCAAGGAAATGAAAGGCGTGACATGGAAGAGGAATGAATGGAAATGGAAATCAAGGCAAGGCAGTTCAATGCAAGGCATGGAAGGACTAGACATGGCAAATCAATGTGAGGCAAGGAAAAAAAAGGCATGGCATGGAAATTCAAGGCAAGGAAAGGAATGGCATTGCAAATAAATGCAACACAAGTCAATGCAAGGCATGGCATGGAAATCCAATTCAAGGCAAGGCATGGCATGGCATGTCATAACAAGGAGCCACAAGGCAAGGTAAGGCAATACAAGGCAAGGAAATGCAAGTCATGGCATGGCATGGCATGGCATGGAAAGGAAAGGCATGGAAATGCAAGGCAAAGAAAGGGTAGACGTGGAAAGGGAAGGAAAGGAAAGGCATGGAAAGGAAAGGAAAGTTAAGGAAAAGAAATATAATGCAAGGCAAGGCAAGGAAATGAAGATGATGTTTTATAGAAAACTTTCTAGTAGATAATGAATTTGTTTCTCTGAAACAATCAGTCTCGTGAAGTAATTAGGTTGGTTAGGAAGGGATCATATGAAAAATGTGCATTGACGTGTTGTCCAACTTTTTTCTTGGGGAGAAGAATTTATTTAATGAGTCCTTGTTCCAACTTGTGAGAAATCAAGTATACCACTTCTTTTGTTGTTATTTTGTATAAGGCATGATCTGCTAGGTAATCTTGACAAATAGACCAAAATAGGCCCAAATTTTTAAATTTCCATATGCTTAAGATTAGGCAAGTTGATGTTGCTGAAAATTTAGTTTTAATTGCACTTAGGAATGAATTCCCAAAGCTCAATGCCTTGGGAAAGGAAAGGAATTCGTATACCTCTACATCTAGGTCTAGGTATGGCAAGGCAAGGCAATACAAGGCATGGAAAGGAAATGCATTTCATGGAAAGGCAAGGCAAGGCTACATATGGCAAGGCATGGAAATGCATGGTAAGACATGGTATAGGTATAGGTATGGAAAGGAAATAAAAGGAAATGCAAGGCACGACATGGAAAGTCAAGGTAAGGCATGACATGACAATGCAAGTCAAGGCAAGGCATGGCATGGCAATGCAAGGCAAGGCAAGGCATGGCATGGAATGGGATGGAATGACATGGAAATTCAAGGTAAAGAAAGGAAAGTAAAGGTAAGGATAAAAATGGAAAAGGCCCACATGACCACACTACCAACAATCACAAAGCACAGTGTTCTTCAAAATCATTCACTTATTTAGAAATTACACTGTGCCTCACTCAGAAAAACCCTAGTTCCAGAGATCCTCCAACAAACGATTTTATGGGAAACATAATGACGATGAAGGGGTCCCCCAAGCTAAAACCAGGTGCCTCGAATCCAATGCAATCGATTTTTTTTCCATCTGAGCCCCGATTAGATTTTTATTGCGATTTGCAACTCGCTTCCTCATGTCATTCAGGGACATGTTGGTAATTTGGTCTGGGGGAATAAAATTGAATTCGAGCAACATAGTAGAGTTTTGTAACCTACTGCATGTTTGTTTTTCCAAGGCCCATAAAACCACGCTATCCACAATTTCTTGGCACAATGTTCTTCAAAATCGACCACTTGTTCAAAAATTGCATTGTGCCTTACTCAACAAAACTCCAGTTCCATAGATCCTCCAACAAATGATTTTTCAAGAAATGGAATGATGGAAAAGGGGTCTTTCTAGATGAAACACGGTGCCCTGAATCCAATGAAATTGACGTTTTATCCATTTGATTCTTGGTTAGATTTTTATCGTGATTTGCAACTTGCCTCCTCAAGCCATTCAGGGACATGTTGACAATTTGTTCGAGGGGCATAATGTCTAAATCAAGCAGCATAACAGAGTTCTGTAATCTCCTGCATGTCTATTTGGTCAAGTCCCTCATGAACACTCTACCCACAGTCAACCGACATGGGTTTCTTCAAAATCGACCACTTATTTAGAAATTACATTGTGCCTCACTGAGCAAAACTCTAGTTTCAGAGATCCTCCAATGAACGATTTTTCAAGAAATTGAATGATGACACAAGGGTCCTCCCAGCTGAAAATGGGTTCCATGAATCCAATGAAACCAATATTTCATCAACATGAGGTCCAATTAGATATTTACCATGATTTGTGACTCGCCTCCTCAAGCCATTCAGGGATATCTTGGCAATTTGTTCCGGGGGCATAAAATCCAAACCGTGTGGCAAGGCAAGGAAAGGCATGGCATGGTAGGTCAATTAAATGCAACACACAATGAAAGACAAGTAAATTAAAGGCAATGTGAGGCATGGCAAGTAAATTCAAGGCATGGGAAGGTAAGGCACAACATGGCAAGGAAAGGAAGGGAAACACATGGAAATTCTAGGCAAGGCTACACATGGAAAGGGAAGGCAGGGCAAGGAAAGGTCTAGGTATAGGTCTAGGTATGGAAAGTCAAGGCAAGGTTTGGAAAGGTAAGGCATGGCTAGACATTGCATGACCTAGAACTATAACTAGACCTAGTCCTAAACCTAGACCAAGACCTATAGCTATACCTAGATCTAGACCATGACATCGAGCTATACCTAGACCTAAACCATGATATATACATACACCATGAACATAGCTTAGACCATGACCTATACCATGGAAATACAAGGCATGGCAAGCCAAGGAAAGGCAAGGCATGACAAGAAAATGAAACACAAGGAAAGGAAAGGTGGGACATGGAAAGCCAAGGCAAGGCATGGCAAGGCAAGAAAATACAATGCGAGGCAAGGTAATGCTATACATGGCAAGGAAAATCATGACAAGGCATGACAAGGAAAGGAAAGACCAGGAAATACAATGCAATGCAAGACAATGCAAGGCAAGACATGGCAAGGCAAAGCAAGGAAAGGAAATGCAATGCAAGGAAAGGATAGAGATGGAAAGGAAAGCCACGACAAGGCATGAGAGGGAAAATCGTTTCATGGAAAGTCAAGGAAAGAAAAGGCAATGCAAGGAAAGGCAAGGCTATACATGGAGAGGCAAGGCAAGGCAAGGTATAGGTCTAGGTCTAGCGCTAGGTATGGAAAGGGAAGGAAATGCAAGGCATGGCAAGGTAATACAAGGTCTAGGTATGGGTCTAGGCCAAGGTATGGAAAGGCAAGGAAATGAAAAGCATGGCATGGAAATTCAAGGCAACATAGGACAACGCAAGGCAAGGAAAGGAAAGGAAAGGCTATATATGGCAACACATGGTCAAGGTATGCATCTAGGTCTAGGTATGGGAAGGAAAGACAAGAAATTTCTAGGCAAGGAAAGGAATGGAAAGGAATGTAAAGGAAAGGAATGACATGGAAAGTCAAGGCATGGCATGGCATGGCATGGCAATGAAAGGAAAGGCATGGCATGGAAATCAAGGTAAGGAAAAACAAGGAAAAGCTAGACATGGCAAGGCAAGGCAAATCAAGGCATGGCAAGGAAAGGTAAGGAAAGACAAGGCAATGAAAGGCATGACAAGGAACAGAAAGGCATGTCAAGGCAAATGGAAGCATGAAAAGTCAAGGAAATGCAAGGAAACACAAGGAAAGACAAGCCAAGGAAAGGAAAGGTATGGAAAGGCAATGCAAGGAATGGAAAGGCAAGGAAAGACATGGCATGTCAAGTGAAGGAAAGGAAAGGCAAGGAAAGGAAAGGAAAGGTTGGATATGGAAAGGCATGGAAAGGAAATGGAGGGAAAGACATTTCAAGGCTAGGAAAGGCTAGACATGTAAAGGCAAGGCAAGGCAAGGCATGACAAGTCATGGTAAAGCAAGGTCTAGGTCTAGGTATGGAAAGGTAAGGCAAGGCAATGTAAGGCATGGAAAGACAAGGCAAGGAATGGAAAGAAAAGGAAATCCAAGTCAAGGCAATGCATGGCATGGAAAGGCATGGCATGGCAAGGCATGGCATGGTATGGCATGGCATGGAAAGGCAAGGAAACACAAGGCAAGGTAATGCAAGGCAAGGCAATGCAAGACTTGGCATGGAATGGAAAGGCAAGACCTGACATGTCAAGGCAAGGCAAGGTAAGGAAATGCATGGAAAGGAAAGGTTATACATGGAAAGGTATGGAATGGAAGGGAAAGGCAAGGAAATTATAGAAATTCCAAGGCAAGGCAACTCAAGGCATGGAAAGGCAAGGTCTAGGTCTAGGTCTAGTTCAAGTTATGGAAGCACAATACAAGGAAATGCAAGGCATGGAAAGGCATGGAAAGGCAAGACATGGCATGACAATTTAATGCAAGAAAAGGCATGGCATCTCATGTCATGCCAAGGAAAGGCAAGGAAAATAAATACAAGGCATGGGATGGCATGTCATGGCATGGAAAGTCAAGGTAAGGCAGGTAAATGCAAGGAAAGGCAAGGTTGGACATGGTAAGGAAAGGAGAGGCATGGCAAGGCAAGGTCTAGGTATGGAAAGGAAAGGAAAATCAATGCAATGCATGGTAAGGCAAGTCAAGGCATGACAAGGCAAGGCATGGAATGACAATTCAAGGAAAGGCAAGGAATGGAATGGAAAGGAAAGGCATGGCATTTCAAGGCAAGGAAAGGGAATGCATGACAAGGCAATGCAACACAAGGAAATGAAAGGCATGGAATATCATGGTAGGACAAGGCATGGTGTGGCACATAAAGGTAAGGATAAACATGGCAAGGAAAGGGAAGGCATGGCAAGGCATGGGAAGGCAAGGTCCAAGTATATGTTTAGGTCTAGGTATGACAAGGAAATGGAATGCATGACAAGACAAGGAAAGGCATGGCAAGTCAAGGCATGGCAGGGCATGGCATGGAAAGTGAAAGCATGAAAAGTCAAGGTAGGGAAAGACAATGCAAGGCAAGGCTAGGCATGGCAAGGCAAGGCAAGTCTTAGAAAGGCATGGCAAGGAAATCTCTAGGTATAGGTCTAGATATAGTTATGGAAAGGCAAGGAAAGGCATGGCATGTCAAGTAAATTCAAGGCATGACATGGAAAGGAAAGGCATGGCATGGAAAGGCAAGGAAAGGCAAGGCATGGCAAGGCAAAGCATGGCATGGAAAGGCAAGGCATGGCATGGCATGGAATGGCAAGGAAAGGTAAGGAAAGACAATTTAAGGCAAGGAAATTCAATGTAATGCAAGGCAAGGCAAGGCATGACATGGAAAGGCAAGGAAAGGCATTGCATGGAAAGACAAGGCATGGCATGGAAAGTCAAGGAAATATAGGGCAATGCAAGGCAAGGAAAGGTTATACATGGAAATGCAAGGAAAGGCATGGAGAGGCAAGGCATGGAGAGGCATGGCATGGAAAGGTCTAGGTATATATCTAGGTATTGGTATGGAAAATCAAAGAAAGGGAAGGCATGGTGAAACAATTCATCGCATGGAAACTCAAGGAAAGGCAAGGCAAGGCATGCAATGGCAAGGCATGGCATGGCATGGAAAGGAAAGGCAAGGCAAGGCAAGGCAAGGCAAGGTAATGCAAGGAAAGTAAATGTGATGCAAGGTATGGCATGGAAAGGCAAGGCGGCATGCGAAGTGAAAGAAAGGTAGGGAAATGAAGTGGAAGGAAAGAATAGACATTGCAAGGAAAGGAAACACAAGGCATGGAAAGGTAATACAAGGTAAGTTAAGGAAAGGCATGTAAAGGAAAGGCATGGCATGGCAAGGAAAAAAATTGCATGGCATTGTAAAGAAAGAAATGGCATGGCATGGTATTTATAGGCAAGGAAATGAAATCCATCACAAGAAAAGGTGTGGCTAGGCAAGGCATGGCATGGAAAGTTAAGTAAAGGCAAGGGAAGGCTAGACATGGCAAGGGAAGGAAAGGAAAGGCATGGAAAATCAAGGCAAGGAATGACATGGCAAGGCAAGGCAAGGCAAGGGTAGACATGGCAAAGCAAGGGAAGGCATTACAAGGTATCGCAAGGCAAGGTCTAGGTATGGGTCTAGGTCTAGATATGGAAAGGAAAGGATAGGAAATGAAAGGCATGGAAATACAAGGAAATGCATCACAATACAAGGCATGACATGGAAAATACTGGAAAGGAAAGGCATTGCATGGAAATCCAAGGGAATGCAATGCAAGGAATGGCATGTCAAGGTGAGACATGGCATAGAAAGGAAATTCATGGCATGGAAAGTCAAGGAAAGGCAGAGCAATGCAAGGAAAGGAAAAGGATGGTAAGGCAAGGCATGGAATGGGAATGCAAGAAAAGTTATAGGTATATGTCTAGGTCTAGGTATGGAAAGTCAAGGAAAATAAATCCAAGGCATGGCAAGGAAAGTAAAGGAATGGCAAGGAAAGGAATGACATGGAAATTCAAGGAGGGGAAAGGCATGGCATGGCAAGGCAAGGTAGGGAATTTCATGACAAGGTAAGGCATGGAATGACATAGCATGGAAAGGAAAGGAAGGGCATTGTAAGGAAAGGGAATGAAATGCAAGGCAATATAAGGCATGGCATGAAAAGGAAAGCCATGGGATTCCAAGTCAAGGCAAGGCAGGGAAATGAAAGACAAGGCAAGGCTAGAAATGGAAATGCAAGGCAAGGTAGGGAAATGAAAGATAAGGCAAAGCTAGAAATGGAAATGCAAGGAAAGGCATGGCATGACATGGTTTAGGTATTGTTATAGCTCTAAAATTACACCCTTATGCATTTTGATCTTTGGTCTAGAAAGTTATACACTTTGATGCCACTTTTGTTGAGTTTCCTTCTTAAAAACTCAATTTTTGAATATGTATGCAACTTGAAATACATGAAACCCACATACATATGCTATCTAATACATATACAACCCGTGTCTACTCTCAAAAGTTGCAAAAAATAAAAATTTCGCTCTCTTTGGTGGGATTTACAAGATATTTTGGGTTGTATAACCATTCTTAGCTCTTGTAGCCCTTCCCAGAACCAAATAACCATATAATTTTCATATGAAAAGGGGCCTATTGGGGTCATTTGAGAGGATGGAATGAAAGAGAAAAGAAACTCTGCCCAAATTTCTCCTTCTTTCTTTCTAAGTTCACGCATTTAGTTCTGAGTATCCATCCTCAACTTTCCCAGTCCATCATCCTCCTAATGCAATCCATCAAACTACTTAATTTGGCATGTTGATTGTGAGGATTTTTCTATGGTATTAATGCACTTGGAGTCTCATTGGAGGAACCCATGTGAGGTTCATGTAGTAGTTTTGACAGGATTTTGGTTGTAATTCACCTTCTTGTTATTATTAAAAGATAGCTTTCCTTTTCCAAATTAATGTGTCTTTTTGCTTGTGTTTGTAATATATATCATGAGTATATATACATATAAATGATCTCAATGATTGCATATATTATTTTGTAGATTTATTTATAAGTTGGTTCAGGTCAGCTTTGGGAAGAGACCTGCAATTCGGGAGAAAATAGCGGAAAAAGGGGATCTACCATAATACATAAATCACATCTAATAATTAAAATTCCCAAAAATGTGCATTAAAACCCCCTAAACCCAAGCAAATTCTCAAAACTTTATGCAACTTGAAAAGTCTAGGGTTTGGAATGGTCTCACAGTGTCCTATTGGGTCAGTCTCCCTTAAGTCAAGGTATTTTCCCCAGTGGAGCTTGATCAAAATCATGCAAGTGTATGAGGTGATGAGGAGAAAACCTTTGGGCATGGGGTTCATGTTATAGAAGAGAAATGTAACACTCACCTATGGGTTCCTTTTTTGAGGGTGAGGTACACCTTGTCATGGATGCAAATGTTTCCAAGCCCATTGATTCCCATTTTTTTTTTTATTTTTTTTTTAGCTTTCTTTTATTCATGTTGCAAGGAAAGAGTTGATGGACACTGCCCTGACTTGGTGACCATCTATTGGTAGTGTCACCCATAAAAAATTTCATGGAAATGAGAAGGTTGACTCGTGATGATACCTCTTTTCTCTTGGCCATGCAACCAAGAGCCACTACCCTAGCTTGGTGACCAGTTGGGTGGTAGTGTCATACCACTACATGTTCATGGTCATGACAGGCCAGCTCATGATGAGACCTCCTATCCACCAATAAATTCCTTGAGTGTTTTATTCATATGTGGGTCTCCTTTTCTTGCTGAGAAACGTTTCAGTGATTTCTCGAGGATCCCTAGCTGAAGCATATCGAAGTTTAAATTCAGATCTTAACGTTTTCCAGCTACATTTCCCCTTGGGCCTTAAACCCCTTCTTCCCTTGAGGTAAGGTACAACCCTTTCCAAGTGGATTCTTCCCCAATGCCCAAAAATGTGCATAGATGGAAGGAATAAAGATGGAAAATGGTAAGTATGGAGGGAACAGGCGATGAATCTTTAGATATCCACTAGGTGACAACCTATCCTAAAGGGAAATTGACTTACTAGGGAACCATGTGACCTTCACAGGTTTGAACAAGGAAAACATCATAAGTCAAGCAAATGTTACGAAATCCAGAAATATTCAATGCAACATGTTTAAATATTTTAAAAATTGGAGCAAGAATCATTGTCATTTTAGGACTAGACCAATGTGATGGATACTGTTGTCGATGGTATGTGGGCTCTACTTCGAGGAAAAAATAGGGGCCCTTCGATGCCATGCTTAATTCATCTAGCTCTTTGCACTCCATGTCTAGGATCTGTGGGCCTTAAGACATGATATCCTTAGTTATCCCTAGGATAGGGAATAACACAAGGCATGGGATAGCATGGCATGGAAGGCCAAGGCATAGCATGGTAATTAAAGTCAAGGCAGGGAAATGCAAGGCAAGGCAAGGTGAGGCATGGCAATTTCTAGGGATAGGTGTAGATCTAGGTATTGCAAGGCAAGGAAAGGAAATGCAAGGCATGGAAAGGTAAGGCAAGGCATCACAAGGCAAGGCATGTCATGGAAATTCAAGGAAAGGCAAAGCATGACATGGAAAGGCAAGGCATGGCATGGCATGGGATGGAAAGGTAAGGCAATGCACGACAAGGGAATGAAAGGCAAGGAAAGGCTAGACATGACAATGCAAGGCAATGCATGGAAAGGCATAGCATGACAAGTTCTAGGTATAGGTATAGGTCTAGGTATGGAAAGGAAAGGAAAGGCATGGTGAGGAAAGGCATGGCATGGAAATTTAAGGAAAGGAAATTCATGGCATGGCAAGGAAAGGCATGGCATGGCATGGCAAGGAAAGGCAATGCAAGGCATGGCATGTCATGTCATGGAAAGGAAAGGAAAGGAAATGTAATACAAGGTAAGGAAATGCAACACAAGGCAATGCAATCCATGGCATGGCATGGCATAAAAAAGAAAGGCAACATGGGAAGTCAAGGAAAGGTAGGGAAATGCAATGAAAGACAAGGATAGACATGGAAAGGAAAGGAGAGGAAAGGCATGGCAAGGTAAGACAAGGGAAGGTAAGGAAAGGCATGGCAAGTAAAGACATGACATGGAAATTCAAGGTAGGAAATGGCATGGCATGGTAAGGAAAGGAAAGGCATGGAAATGGATGGCCAGGCAAGGAAATTGCATGAAAGGGAAGGAAACGAAAGGCATGGCATGGAAATTTAAGGGAAGGTAGGGAATTTCAAGGCAAGGCAAGGCTAGACATGGAAAGGGAAGGCAAGGTAGGGCATGGAAAGGAAGGGCTTGGCATGGCAAGGTAAGTCATGGCATGGAAATTCAAGGCAAAGAAAGGAAAGGCTAGACATGGAAAGGAAAGACAAGGCATGGAAAGGCATCACAAGGAAACATCTAGGTATGGGTCTAGATCTATGTATGGCAAGGAAATTCTAGGAAATACAAGGCATAGCAAGGAAAGGAAAGCCATGGAATGGAAATTCAAGGCAAGGAAAGGCATGGGATGGAAAAGAAATTCATGGCATGGAAAGGAAATGCATGGCATGGCAAGTAAAGGAAAGGAATTGCAAGGCAAGGCATGACATGGAAATTCAAGGCGAGGAAAGGCAGGGCATGGAAAGACAAGGCATGGCATGGAATTGCAAGACAAGGCAATACATGGAATGCCATGGCATGGAAAGGTATGACATTTCAAGGAAAGGCAAGGCATTGTAATGCACGACAATGCAACATAAGGAAATGCAAGGCATGGCATGGAAAGGCAAGGCATGGCATGGAAAGGTATGGCATGAAAAGGCAAGGCATGGCATTTAAAGTCAAGGATAGGCAAGGAAATGCAAGGCAAGGCATGGATAGACATGGAAATGAAAGGCAAGGCATGGAATGGCAAGGTGTGGGTGTAGTTCTAGGTCTAGGTATGGCAAGGCAAGGCAAGGCATGTCAACACAAGGGATCACATGGAAAGTCAAGGCAAAGAAAGGCATGATATGGCATGGAAAGGAAAGGCAAGGTAATTCAAGGAAAGATAATGCAATGCAAGGCACAACATGGCATTGGAAGTCAAGGAAAGGAAGTTCAATGCAAGGCAAGGAAAGACTAGACATGGCAAGGCAAGGCAAGGCAAGGCAAGGCAATGAAAGGAAATGCATGACATGTAAATTCAATTCAAGGCAAGGCATGGCATGGAAAGGAAATTCAATGTAAGGAAATGCAAGGTATGACATGGTATGGAAAGGAAAAGAAAGGCATGGCATGACATTTCATGGCAAGTTGAGGCAAGGCAAGGCAATGCAATGAAAGGCATGGCATGGAAAGGAAAGGCATGGCATGGAAATTCAAGGAAAGGCAAGGAAATGTGAGGCAAGGAAAGGAAAGTTAAGGCAAGGAAAGACAATTCAAGGCAAGGCAAGGTAATGAAGATGATGTTGTATAGCAAACATTCTAGTAGATAATGAATTTTTTTCTCGGAAGCAATCAATCTCATGAAGTAATCAATTGGTTAGGAAGGGGTCATATGCAAAATTTCCATTGACGTGTTTTCCAACTGTTTGCTTGGGGAGAAGAATTTATTTAATGAGTCCTTGTTCCATCTTGTGAGAAATCGAGTATCCGAATTCCCTACTTGCTATTGTGTAGAAGGAATGATCTACTAGATAACATTGACAAACAGACCAAAATAGGCCCAACTCTTTAAATTTTAATATGTTAAATATTAGGCAAGTTGATGCTTCTGAAAATTTAGTTTTAATTGCACTTAAGAATGAATTACCAAAGCTCAATGCCTTGGGAAAGGCAAGGGCTAGGTCTATTTCTAGGTCTATGTATAGGTATGGCAAGGAAAGGAAATACAAGGCATGTAAAGGCAAGGCATTGCATGGAAATTCAAGGCAAGGTAGGGAAATGAAAGGTAAGGAAAGGCTAGATATGGCAAGGCACAATCTAGGTATAGGTCTAGGCATAGGTATGGAAAGACAATATAAGGGAAGGCACAACATGGAAAGTCAAGGAAAGGCATGCCATGTCAATGTAAGGAAAGGCAATGCAAGGCAAGGCATAGCATGAAAAGTCAAGGTAAGGAAAGGAAAGACTAGACATGTCAAAGACCCACACGAACACACTACCCACAATCGTCAAGCACAATGTTCTTCATAATCATCCACTTGTTTATAAATTGCATTGTGCCTCACTTAGAAAATCCCTAGTTTCAGAGATCCTCTAACAAACTATTTTATGGGAAACATAATGATGGTAGAGGGGTCCCCCAAGATGAAATTGAGTGCCTCGAATCCAATGTAACTAATGTTTTGTCCATTCGAGCCCCAGTTATATTTTTATCGCGAGTTGCAACTCGCCTCCTCATGCCATTCAGGGACATCTTGGCAATTTGGTCCGAGGGAATAAAATCGAAACCGAGAAACATAGCGTAGTTTCATAATATCTTGCACGTCTATTTGGACAAGGCCCATGCAACCATTCTATCCACAATTTCCTAGCACAATGTTCTTCAAAATCGACCACTTGTTCAAAAATTCAACTATGCCTTATTGAGAAAAAACCTAATTCCATAGATCCAAACACAAATGCTTTTTTGGGCAATGGAATGATGGAAGAGGGGTCCCCCTAGTTGAAACACGGTGCCCCAAATCCAATGAAAATGATGGTTCATCCATTCGGGTCCCGGTTAGAGTTTTATAGCGAGTTTCAACTCACCTCCTCAAGCCATTCGGGGACATGTTGGCAATTTGGTCTAGGGGAATAATGTCCAAACTGAGCGGCATAACAAAGTTCTGCAATATAACGGATGTCAGATTTTCCAAGGCCCTCATGACCATGCTACCCATAATCGCCCGACACGGTGTTCTTCAAAATAAAACACTTATTCAGAAATTTCATTGTGCCTCACTAAGCAAAACTCTAGTTTCAGAGATCCTCTAGCAAAATATTTTTTGGGGAATTGAATGACCATAGAGGGGTCCCCACAGTTTAAAATAGGGGCCCCAAATCCAATGCAACCAAAGGTTCATCAATATGAGGCACAATTATATATTTATCATGAGTTGCAACTCACCTCCTCAAGGCATTCAAGGACATGTTGGAAATTTGGTCTGTGGACATAAAATCCAAACCGAGCTTCAAGGAAAGCAAGGCAGTGCAGGCATGGAAAAGCAAGGCAAGGCATGGAAAGGAAAGGAAAGTCATGGAAAGGAAATTTTTGGCATGGGAAGTCAAGTCAAGTCAAGCAAAGGCAAGGGAAGACAAGGAAAGGAAAAATAATGCAAGGCATGACAAGGAAAGGCAAGGCATGACAAGGAAGGGCACAACATGGAAAGGAAAGGCAAATAAACACATGGAAAGGCTAGGCATGGATACACATGGAAAGGGAAGGCAAGGTAAGGAAATACATGGCAAGGATATGCAAGGCTACACATGGCAAGGGAAGGTAGGGAAATGCATGGCAAGGCAAGGCCTAGGTATAGGTATAGGTATAGGTCTAGGTATGGAAAGGCAAGGCAAGGCATGGAAAGGTAAGGCATGGATAGACATGGAATGACCTAGAACTAGAACTAGACCTATTACTAAACCTATACCATGACATAGACCTAAAACTATACCTATATCTAGTCTGTTATCCACCAAGTTGCACTAGGATGGACTTCCAGGGAGTCGCCAAAGATTGAACAACTCCTTGTTCAAAATTCAGAGTTTAGAAGTTCATCCAGTCCATGTGACCAAATTTTCCACATTTTCCATACCCTCCAGGGAATTGTAATAAGATATGTTGCATGATTAACTTTGTAAAATGTCTTATACACCTTAGACTTAGGCATGAGTTTTTACTCTGGAGTGTTTTTGTTTTACTTGTTAATTATATTTTGTTGTCTAAGGAATTTATAATTTCCGATTTTTCACTCAATTTCTCCAAAGATGGATTATACAATCATGGTTAGGACTTAGAATGGTTCCAATAATATTGTCTAATGTATATTACCATGCTAAACAAATTCCTAAATTTTTATGGAAATGTGCTAATTCCCCCGTAGGATTTTTTATTTTGTTTTCAGTTAATTAAAATGTTTTTTGTAAAACAAATTTTTTTAATTGTAAATTAAAGTTGTAATTAAAAAGTGGTATTAGGAGGATTCATATGCCTTGGGGGTGCTCATTTTTGGACCTAGAGCACCCACATTACCTAAGTATCCACTTTGGTGAGTGAAATTAGTGATTTTAATCACTAAAAAGTTAATTTTCCTCACAAAACCCATAAAAGACATAAAAAAAATCAGGAAAAATCAGCAAATGCTATTTTTTAGTATTCTTACCGAAAACATGTTTTGACATGTTTGAAGTCAAGTAAAGAGTAAAATGGTATGTGAAACTCATAGAGTCACCTTCCTTGGTCAAATTATTGAGTTAAACCAAGACTTGGGTGGATTCAAGCATGTGGGTAAAGAGAAGTGTGCCCTCCTTGAGAGAGGTGGTGCACCCTTGAGAAAGCAAATCTTAGTTTGGAAAGGTGACACCTCTTGCTCCACAAAATTCTCACATGGGGAGGTTTGAGAGAGATTTGGAAAGGTGGAAACCTTTACCTCTACACTTTTCAACCCTCCTCTCACAAGTGGTGTGCCCCTCTCTTCCACTTGGTGCGCCCTCTTCTCTTGCCCTTTGCTATTTATACAAGCACTCTCTCCATTGTAAGCTAGTTGGAATTAGGGAGTCTTGATTGTGGTTATATACTATTGTAATAATTTCATTTGGAATAAAGAGACTTCGGAGGTCAAGAAGGTGTGTTATACATGTGTGTGGATGATGGATGTCATTTGTGCTTAATCTATGAGGTAATACCTACCTAATTTCTTCTTTGGATTTTTTATTTCGGCCTTTTGTAGGGAGTTATCACTCTATAGGATAGGATTTATATAGATTGTTGTTAATCCTATTGTTAATTTATATTTATAGTCTTTGATTTGTATGAATGTTTCGGTTAACTAACATACTCTTCAAGTTTCTTTTGTAGGTGACACCAATTTTTGTTAACAAATTTCATTGCAAGATTTTAAAGATTACAGGTTCTCATAGCTTCGAGTGGGGATGGAACTTGGTTGTTTCTTCACAACTTCAAGGATTTAAAGACTTAGTCCCTACTAATGCATCTAAAGACTCAATTTCCCAAGGGTTCCAAGGCTACAAGTTTCTTCCTTCTCTCTTTCTCAAATTAAACTCTACTCCTTTTTGGTTACTTGGTTGCATGCAAGTGATTATATATATCTTTCATTTTAAATTTCGAATATCTAAGTGTGCATGCATAAGATAAACTAGATCTATTTTTTTACTTTCAAGTTTCATCTAATGCTTAGATCTAGCATAGGAAAAGTATCATTTTAGTTTTCTTTTTCTTTCAAAATTTTTAGAGGTTAAAAGGTAGTTTTTTTCTAAAACATTTCACTTTCATATTTGGCAATTAAGTGCCTTTATATTGTTGTTTTAAAACAACAAACAAATACCCTAAGGAGACAATATTTCTAGCTTGCTCTTCTTAGTTCATTTTGCTCAATTAACTCTATTTTTACTTAGCCATTTTGGGGATTTTATATTAATAACCGAAGACACTTCCAAAGTGTTTGTTATCATCTTTTGTCTTTGTTTTCTTGTTGTTTTTCGCAGGTTTGCGAATAGATAAGAGGAAATTATGTCCATTTTGGGTGGATTTGGAGCATTCGAGAGCACCCCTTTCTTCAATAAACACTTGTAAAACATTGTAAAGACTTGTGACCCCCCTAATGAATGGTCACAAGTCACTATGTTTTAGTCCTTATACACACTTGCAAACATGAGCTAAGTCCAACTCCCTTAGTGTGTCCTTGGAGGCACAATTCCTAGGTTCAAAGCCCACTGTCACTTCGACTTGAACCTCCTTTGTCTAGGCTTACTCCTAGGAAAGCCAAGGGGTGTATACCACATTGTCGTCCTTATACACACTTGAAAACGTGAGCTAAGTACAACTCACTTAGTGTGTCTTTGGAGGAACTATGCCTAGGTTCAAATCCCACTATCACCTCGACTTGAACCTCTTTCGTCTAGGATTACTCCTAGGGAAGCCAAGGGGGTGTTGTCATCCTTATACACACTTGAAAATGTGAGCCAAGTCCTACTCACTTAGTCTGTCCTTGGAGGCAAAATGCCTAGGTTCAAAGCTCACTATCACCTAGACCTGAACCTCTTTCATCTAGGATTACTCCTAGGGAAGCCAAGGGGGGGTAGACCCCAGTTACTATGTGATATTAGAGATTAATTCTAGGAGTTGGTTTCAATTAATTAAAAGGTTAGGGGGGAATATCTAGCATATATTAAAATGCAACAATGCAATGTGCAAAAATTCAAATCAAAAGCAAGCCTTTTCCTGTTACAACTAAAGACTAGTGCCTAAGGTTGGGAAAGGGGTCAACTAGAGTTTGAGGGAGATAGATTTTACAATGATTACACAAGATTACAAAGATCGCAAAAGAATTAGATACAATTCTACAAGACTAGATACAAGGTTTACAAAAGAAGATCTAATAGCTACAACTAAACATAAGATACATGAATGATACAACTTATGAACAAGAGATAAAAACACTAGCTAGGTTGTTTGATTTTTGCAAGAAATGAAGATGTTTGAAATGAATAAATTACCAACACATTAAGCCATCATGATCAACAATAGAGTGCCTCCAAAGGATGCACACTCTATGTGACTGGTTTTAATAGAAACACAAATTACACCAAACCAACAAATGAAGTTGCCTCCAAAGGATGCACAACTTCAAGGAGGGCCAATCGAATATACCAACACCACACCAAACTAAAAATGAAAATGTTTTAAAGAAATCCTCCATGGGAAAGGGTGAAAGCTAAAACCACTTAGTTAATTATCCACAAAACCGAAATACTTGCAAGGAAAAGTAAATGGAAAATAAATTCTTTGCAATATTAAGTGTCAACCACAAAGTGTAAGTGCCAAAGTGAATGTCCCAATGGTTGAAGTGGATTAAGGATTATTAAAGTTGTTAAGTTAAGGGTTGAATCCTAACTAAGTGTCAACCTCAAGACTCCCCCTACTTGTACCAAGTAGTTGTTGGGTGCTCAAGAAGTGAGGCAAACAAGGCCCCACCCTAGCTCCACAAGTCAACCCAAGGAAGGAAGTACTCTCAGAAAGGATGTTGAGCACCATGAGATCGTCCCCAACCTATCACATTTCGTTTCTTCCTTTCAATCCCCATTTAAATGGAAAAGTTGGGTCAGTGGTGAATTTCCTATTAAATCTAATAAATTTTAGGCCTATGAAACTATGGTAAGTTTAGTTAGTGTACGTGTTAGGAAAGATGTTTCTTGGCAAAGACTTAGGTGCTTGAACCAAAAAAAAAATTGAATGCTTGCAATAAATGAAAGTGCTTAATCACAAGATATAACTTGAAATAGTATGAAAAGATTACTTGACATCGACTTTCAAGAAAGATAAAATAATTTTCTTTAAACCATGTATACCATGCTCATGATACTTTATAAGAAAATAAAAGTTCTTGTATAAGATTTAGGAAATAGAAACAAGTACTTGAACTAATAAAACTTGCAATGAAATATTAAGATAGCATAAATAGATCATTATGCCTCCATGGGCCTAATCTAGTATCAATGTGTGTTACTTGTACTTCTAGATGATTTTAGCCATTTAACATATGAGAAGTAAAACCACTAAACTAGCCATATGATTTTGGGGGTTAGCTAGGCCAAGATCACTCCAAGGTGTAGGAAACAATAAATATCAAATGCTTGAAATAATAACACTAAATTAAGAAAACCACATACAATGGCACAAGCTGGAGGCAAGCCTTCCTATTTTGTGCCAAAGAGGGTTAAACAAAATGAAACAAAAACAAAAATTAAACTAGCCACATAACCTTGTCCTGATGACAAGTGGGGAAAACAATAAATGGAAAATTGCAGAAATTTAAAGGACTAACCTAGCCTTACATTTTTGGGGGTTGGCTAAGCCAAACTCAGACCAAGATTTAGGCACAAACTAATATGTAAATTGCATAAAATTATAAAAAAGAAATGCATGCCTCTTAGGGGATCCCTTGGGCTTGCTTACAATGTTATAAAGATGAAAGGAAGAGATGTGTATTGTTACCCAACAAAGTGAGGCTCTCCTTGAGTGTTTTGTGGCTTAATTTGGGCATCACTTCCCCTTGTACTGGCGAGAAGCTGAAAAAAAAACAAGCATATGCTTGCTGGAAATGCTGCAAAACACACACAAAGTCAAAGAATTTTATTTTTTTTACACAGAAATTTTCTGCATACAAATTACAGCGATATAAATAGTTTAAATGACATATTCTAAGTGTTAGAAAACCCAAATTTCTGATATGATATGAACAGAAAATAAATATTAGAAAGTAAGGAGACTCAAGATGGGTTATGAAAGAAAGCTTCCAACTCAATGCTAGCCTTGCAAACCCTTGAGATAACCTACAAATTGTGAAACAATCTACAAGATGAGAGAAGAATGTGAGCAAGTAAGATAGATAAAACAAACTAGTTTGCTAACCTACTATTCTACTCACTTAGATTTACAACAACACTATTGAAAATCTACCCAAGCAAACTAGTTTGCTTGAGAAATATACTCTATATCTTAAGAAATCTCCAACAAATACAAATATAACCTCAAATTCACAAGTGCACCAAGATAAATATTTGACACACCATTGGTCCTCCAAATCACTTCTATTAGCAAGTAGGAAGTTGCAGCAACTAGTTGCTACAAGTTCCTCTCCAAATGTGAGAGCAAGAGATGATGAGAGCAATATGGGGAGAGGAGAAGAGTTGATGTAGTTCCCCCACCTCAATAGGGTTTGTTGACCTCCCGGTATTTGGATCTTCTCAATCTTCGATCTGGAGTAGCTCTTCAATTCTCCGTTGGAATCTTCAAGAAATGTCCACAGGTCCTTTTCACGAAACTTCGTCATGCGAACAAGCACCAGACACAAGTTTCTCTCACGTGACCATAGGTTGTGACCGCATGCCTAACAAAAGGTGCTTTGTTCTTTGGGACCTTGGGTGTTCTGTTTCCAATTCATCCAACTCTCTTGAGTCCCGATCTCCCGATTTCTGAATCCTCCCTAAGACCAAATCTGAGGGTCTTGCGCTTTCCTCGATCGATGACTGCGATTGTTTCGTGATTTTGTGACTTTGGGGGTTGGTTCACTGCCATTCTCCCGATCCATAATTTCTCGATATTTGCAAGCACCAAATCTATGGCTCACGACTCTCTTCGATTGATGGTTGTGATCAAGTCGCGATTTCTCATTTCGCAGCTTTGGGAGTCCCCTTACCTCTGTTCTCCCAATCCCTGATTTCCCGATAGCGCTAGATCGATGGTCCATGTATTTCCTTGGATCAATGACTGTGATTACATCGGGGTTTCACATTTCACAACTTTAGGAGTCTCCTTACCTCTGTTCCCCTGATATCCGAATTAGCGATGGTGCTAGATCGACGATCCAGATCTCTCCTTGGATCAATGACTGTGATCAAGTCGGGATTTCACATTTCAAGGATTTGGCTCTTATGGATTCCCTTCGACACTTAGCCGAATTCCAAATCTGTGCACTCCTTGCAACACATTCTTACACAAGACTTGTTTCTTGCGGGTGACTATGCACACTTTGAAAGAGTCACTTTGCACTCCTTTCAAAGGGAAAGTTTCATGCTATCTCTTCTGAGCTTCGGAATAAAAAAATATCTTGTCACGCACTCCTTGTGTTCCGTGTGCACACCTTGCACTCACTCAATAGAAGAGAAAAAATTGAAACTCATACTAACATTCACAGTTTCATCCATTCATGATGAAATTCATTCATTTATGAAAACACAATAAAAGAGAATAAAAAATAGTAACAACATTAGGCATTTGGATCAATTTTCCTTTGTTATATTTATTCACAAAATAAAAATGGCTATAGCTATTCTCAAACAATAAATAAAACTCAAAAGCTCATACTAACTCGCAGGAGCCTCATTTGGGCATACAAAGCCTTTATTTATCTCAGAGGGTCCTTAGGGTTCCCCTCGACTACTCGAAAAACAAAAAAAAACTCTAACTGCTACCTTAGTTCAGTTACATTCAAGACTCAGGGTGAAACTCCCAGATCACTCATTATCATCCACTCCCAAGCATTTGATCTTCTTCTATTTTTCCAATCAACTCCAAAATATTTGAAGTAACTCCCAACGTTTGAGATTTTGAAATGATTCCCAGGCGTCGAGTTGTCCTGCCACGTGTGTTTGCTGACGATGATCATGCATCAAGAGTGAGGCGAAACATGGGTAGAATAATAGTAGCAATAGAATTGATGAGGAAATTATGGAGAGAGAGCCTTCATTTATACTTGGAAAGGAAAAGTGACCCCTCTTGGATGAGATCCAAGTGTCAAAACCCAAGCTAGAGTGAGCATCTCAAGGAGGGGGGCGCAACTTTAGGGTTTTGGGTGAGTATTGATGAGATGGCATGAGGTGGAGGGTGTGCTCCAAGTAAAATGGGTGATGTGGAATTATTATGAGGGTGCACCAAGGGATATAGGGCCCCACCCCTCTAATATTTGTCTTTTCTAATGTTTTCTCATGGAGGGGGGCGCAATTCCCCTAGGGGGACGAATTGTTTGAAGTGGGTGTAATGTTGAGGGGGTGTAAAAGGTATAGGAAAGGGTTAGGATAGGATAGTATTAGGTTTATACATTATATCCCACCTTTAATCTAACCATTTAACTCAATTTTACAAAAAAATGGCATTTTGACTATGTCATGACTAGCAATTAAATTGTTGTTTTTGATTGACTAAGACTCCTCATGGACAAACACCTAGAAAAAATCGTCCAATTGAGATGAAACTTGGTCCAAGGGTGTAGGGGGTCTCATTCCATTTATTTTGAGCACAAATACCCCTAGAAAAATCCCAAGGACCTAGTTTTTACTTTTTTTTTTATCAAATTTTAATTAAAATTACCCAACTTAGTTAATTTTAAAAAATTAAAAAAAACTTATCTAGACTCTACAAAATTCCTCAAAAATTTGAGAGATGTCTTAAATGGTCATTTAAAACATTCCTATACACTATCCACCAAAGGAAGAAACCATTAGAATGTATTTCACCACTTTGGAGGAATTAATTGTGGGAGTGAAAAACTCAAGGGAAATTAATAAGGTTGGTTAGGCCAAATTAATAACCCTTTGAAAAAAAAACACTCAGTGAAAGGGACCCCTGTAATGATGAATTTCTAAGGTAACTGAACTAAATATGATCCATGTAGACCTATTACATTATTATCCCACACAGGGGAGCGGAAATTCCATTTAAAACAATATGCGTTGAAGGCCAAAACTGCCTTGTAGAACCAGAAATTCTCTGACTTGGTAGCATATGATGATGCATATCTTCATGGTACATGGAGTCGAGAAATGTTTGGGGAAACTTTGATCAGATTTGACCCACTTTTGTACTTCGACACATTGGTCGAAGAAGGAGCACTCAGACGGAGATGAGATCATGGATCTCAATTATTTTGCGGGCTATGTGGACCCAGTAAGGGGTCCTCTAGGGTTTTGTAACAGGTTTATGGGATGTCAGCCCATGGGTTCTCCCCATTTTTTGGACCTATTTTAATAATTTTTAAACTATAAATAAGAATAGTGTATTGTAGAAGTAGCAAGCGAAGTGAATGTAGGTGCGTTAAGGCTCTATGCTCGATAAAGAGTTGGCTCTATGCCTTGACCTAGTTTTGGAAGGAGGATCTGGTGCTTAGTGCATAGATATCCTATCTGGTTCAAAGCTCAACTCTGTGGATTAGTGCACATGAGTAAATGAATGTAATATTTTGACAAATAATAAAGAGGTGAAGCGGTTGGTGGATGTAGCCCCACACTGGGGTGAACCACATATATTTGTTGTCTCTAGTTTGCTTTGTGTTGTGTTATTTATGTTATGAATCTGCTTAGTTCTTTGATTATGATGTATAATAGATAAAGTTATGGTTTCTTAAGTTCTTTACTTGTGTTAAGGGTAAATAAATGCTAGATCTAACTCATCATGCTAAGTGCTTAGGGTATATAATCATTCGTTGTTACTGCACTGATCTATCTTTGGTTATACTCTGCAATGTTAATAGGGATAATAAACTAATGCATATCACCTCATAAGTGTTAATAGAATATTTTTTGAAGTGTTTTCATCATAGATATGTGTCCCAACCTGGTTACAGACACCTGCATCCTATAACCCCCCCTAATTCTACCTCGGATGAGACTTCACCTACTTTGCAGGTGTCGCTGAAAGGGTCGGTAGTCGGGTTTTTTTTGGTTCGTTGTTAAGCATTGAACCCTGGGTCTGCCCCTATGCCACCAATGGTCAACATCTAGCTCCACATGGGGACGTGTGTTTGATATTCACATTTGGGAAGGAGAGCATACGAGAATCCAACATCTACAAAACATAGCGCTCACCAATACCCAACATAAATATACATATATATGAAAAATGAAATTTTATAAACAACAATTACATAAATAAATAACTATTGTACAACATCTATAATTATGAAATGATACTATGATACAAAAAACATCTAAGTACATAATAACATAATGAATGAAATAATACAAAACTAAAATACAAGAAGGGTTAGAGATACGTTACAAAGGGTGTCCCTTTGGACACCAAGTTGCCAATCATATAAATAAAACCTTGAGTTCTTGCCCATTCCTCAGAATGTTAATGGGCTCACCATCCAAATGGCTGATATGTAAAGAGTTAGGCCCTACTATTTCTCGGATCACATATGGACCCAACCACAAACTATCAAACTTGCCATGTTTTCCTGGTTTCTCTCTGCATTTGTCCCATAATAAAACTATATCCCCAACACTGAAGTCCTTATTCCTAACTGACTAATCAAAATATTTCTTGAATTTACTCTAATTTCTACAATTCTGATCATAAGCCCTTCTTTTGTTTTCAACTAACTCTATAATATGATTGACCATGTTCTGAATTGCATCATGTTCTGTAGAAAAATCCTCAACTGATCCATAAGTAGGAAGTCTAAGGTGCACTGGCAACCTAACCTCCAAACCATACACTAACTCAAAATGAATTTTCCCTATTGTTTCTTTCTTAGTAATTTTGTCAGCCCATAATTCATGCTTAATTTTACCATCCCAAGATCTCTTGTTTTCTCAAACTATTTTATTAACTATGGTCATCAAATTTTTATTAATTGACTATGCTTAACCATTTCCCTAGGGATAGTAATATGATGCATGTGACAAGATAATTCCATACTTAAAACAAAATGAAGACATTTCAGCTGAACAAAAATCCTTAGCATTATATGTCACTATTTTTTAAGGCACCCAAAATCTAGTAATAATTCTATCTTCAAGTAAATCCATCACAACCTTTTTAGTTGCTAACTTGGTGGGAATGGCTCCAACCCACTTGGTAAAGTAATCTTTAGCTTTAATAACCCATGGATAACCATTACTTGAATTATCCTTAAACTTTCCAATGAAGTCCAAACCCCACTGCTGAAAAGGTGCTTCAACCACACCTGGTTGCAAGGGGAGAGCTGCTAACTTTTTCTTTCCTGTGAAAATTTGACAAGGCTCACACTTTCTAACAAACTGATGTACATCTGAAAAGATTATGGGCCAATAATATCCCTCTGTAAGGATTTTGTGTGTATTATTTTTAGCAGCAAAGTGTCCACCACAAAACCCTCCAGGGAATTCATCCACTAGTTTCTTTGATTCAATATCATCCACACATCTAAGAATATATCCATCAGGATTTTTCCATCCTAATACATCTCTAGTGAGGACATACTTAGAATATTTCAACCTTAAATCCCTTTTCTTGTGCCCCACTAGATGACTTGTACAAGTAAGATTCTTAAGATATAAGATAATATTTGCATACCACTCTACTTGTTCAAGCTTTAATAAATTAGGGGGGAACTATTGATTGTCATTATGGAAAATCATACCCAAGGCCTTTTCATTCCCTTCAGTCAACATTTTGGCTAAACCTTGACCCTTAATCAATTTGGTGGGTTTGATTTCCAAATCATACTCTTGGATTTTAGCAATCCATCTACCCCTTGAGCCTAATCCTTTTGAATGAGATAAAACATCTTTAACTGTTGAATTGGGCACATAACCAATCACCTTGGAATATCCAATGAAGACTCTAAAGTGTTTAAGTTCCCTACTCATATATTCAATGGGTTGATCATGGCCTTGATCATTTTTCTGAAGTAGCACACTAGCAATAGTATCTTCAGAAGAGAAAGAGAAAATCTAAAATTCCTTAGTATAATCTGGGCTAATAAGGATGGGAGCTTCATATATGGCAGTTTTAATATCTTTAAAATCTCTCTTACTTTCATCATTCCATTCAAACTTAACATCCTTCTTAAGAAACTTATATATAGGTTTCACAATCTTAGCATAGTTAGGAATGAACCTATGAACAAAATTGGTCTGGACCAAGAAGGATTGGAGAAATTTCTTTGAAACAAGAAAGGGTAGCTTTCCAATTGCTTCAACTCTCTATGGGTCTAACTTGACCCCATATTTTGAAATTATGTGGCCCAAGAGTTTACCTTCTGTCACCCCAAAATCTGACTTAGCAGGATTTAGAGAAATTCCAAACTCTCTACATCTTTAAAAAACTTGTTTAAGGTGACCAATGTGAGTTTTTCCATCCTTAGAAAAAACTGTCAAGTCATCCTGATGTATCTCTATTAATTTTTCAATAAACTCTCTAAAGGAATAATCCATAGCTCTCTGAAAAGTAGCTCCAACATTTGATAAACCAAATGGCATTCTTAAATATTCAAAGGTACCCCATGGAGTAGTAAAATTAGTCTTATGCTTATCTTCCTCCTTAAGTCTTATCTGATTATATCCTAAAAAACTATCAAGAATGGAAATCATTCCTGATCCTGTTACCCTTTGTAGCAAAGTTTCCATCTTGGGAAGGGTATAATTTTCGTTTTGGCATGCAATATTTAAATTTTTGAAATCAATACATAGCCTAATTTTTCCATTCTTCTTCCAAGAAACAACCAAATTTGAACACCATCACGAATGTCTTGTTTGGGCTATGATTCATGCCTCTAGCATTTTATGTAACTCGTATTGGACCAAAGGAGCTAACTTGTGGTTCATCTGCCTCAAATTTTGTCTAAAGGGCTTAGTTTCTCCCTTTAAAGGAATCACATGTTGAATCACATCCTCCCTATAGACCTTGAGTTCATCATAAGTGAAAGCCAAAACATCCCTATATTCCTTTAATAATTTGACAATTTCATTTCTTTCTTCTATAGGGGTAGTTTTGCCTACCTTCACCATCCTAGGATCTTTTTCACTTCCTATGTTGACCTCCAAGTGGTCACATGGTTTTTCCTTAGACTCTTCTTTTCATTTGTGACCATCTTGTCTATCAAAAATTTTCTCCTCGGAATAATGAGCCTAGGAACTGGATTAGCCTTATTGTCATCTTTTGTATAGTTACAACTCTCCTCTTTTTCATTGACATCAAAATCAGAAAACTCATGCGTGTGATTCAAGAATTTAATAACCTATTTATCATCATTTAAATTTTCCAATGATCCATGTTATCTGGGACTAAGGGTCTAAATATTACTTCCACTGAAATATTTTCCCTAATCAAATCATCTAAAATTTGAAGTGTGGAAGCAACTACTGCAAGTTCATCAGCCTTATAATTTTGTTCCCTAGGAATGGAAATAAGATTCAGAGCATCAAGATCACCAATGGACTCCCAAATTGCATTCATATATCTCTTTAATCTTTTTGACTTGCAAGAAAAAAATTTCTTGAGTTGTCGTATGACCAAATCTGAGTCCCCCTTGATATTCAAACATTTGACACCCATATCTTTTCAAACCTCCAAACCAAGTAGTAAGGCCTCATACTCGGCCACATTATTAGTTTCATCAAACTCCAATCCATAAGCAAACTTAAATATTTTACCATTTGGAGCTTGAATGACTATTCCAGCACCTTTTCCTGCTCTAGAAAAGGCACCATCAAAATTCATATACCATACTTTATCAACTCTATCATCTTTAACTTCTTCCTCTAAAGGCACTATAGAGTTAGATAAAATAGCATAATTACCAATATCATCCTCTCTATACTTTAATTCATTCTTAGGATTCTTGGGATCATCAACATGATACCTCCTTTCCAATTCTCTATTCAACTTAAAAGTATTTCCATCCGGGGTAGGGATGGAAGAATACGTTAGATCCATTTGTAAATTACCACCCAAATCTGAAGTTTCTTTTCTAGAAAGAAACATTCCCCAAGCATCAGGAACATCAATCGCAACAATATCCATTTCAAACATGATGTCTGAAAAAACTGCTAAGTGTACTTGTAAACCTTTAATCAATCCATGTACTTTAATCACTTTATTGTCCATGGCACAAATGTTATGATAAGGTATAGATATCCTTAAGTTTAATTTTTCCATTACCTTCTTAGTCATAACATGTGAACTTGCCCCTAGATCTAGCATGCAATTGTGTAACACTTTGTCATTTACAAGTAAAGAAAGATAGAAAGGTTGATTCTTCTCATCCCCCCTATCCCAATTCTGCAAAATAACTGGTGCATGTTAATAGGCCATTGTTGGTTGCCTATCAACAAAACTTCGAGGAGGATCTTCTGTCGCTTTAAGTAATTTCTCCCTTTGAGAAGGGATCTTCATGATTTCTGAAACTAGAACCAACATCTTTCCATTACGTAACCAACCACCTAAGTCAATATTCAAATCTAAGTTAACATACATATTTGACTTAGGAGGAGTTGGAGCTACATTGGGAATATTAGCTTGACTTTTATCTTGATTCCTATTTCCATTCCTTTGGTAGGTAATGCCTCTATACTTAGCCATTTATGAAACTTGTTGGGGTGTAGGCTTAGGCCCAATTTTTTTTGTTTCCTTATCAACAACATTATCCATGTAGCTTGCACTACTCTCTTGTTCATCAAATTCCATCCAATTATACATTCCAACATTATACTTCCTACCACACATGTTAACTTGTTCCTTTCCTTGATTTCCGTAATCATCATCATAACAACCCTCAGGAAAAACTGGGCAAGTTATTTCCTTATGAAATTTACCACAAGGCCTACAATAAGGTATGGCTTGATGACCTACCAAGTTGGTGGACTCAAAAGGATTAGGTGGCCTTTTATCATGTGGAGGAGGTCTCTTTGGCCATTTGTCATTTGGATTATGATGAGGTCCATTATTTTGATATTTCTCCATAGTGATCAACCTATTTTGCAAAGAATTTATTTGATTGGCATGGTTGATTTCCATTTTCTTAATTAGTTAGTTCAATTCCTTAATTCCATCACTAGAATACTCTTGACCCTCTAGTTTCTTCTTCTTCTCTTCACTACTCTTTGAAGAATAATCTCTAGTAAAACCAGGAATGTTGGACTTCCTAGCATCTTGCATATTCTTGTCAATCCTCATAGCCAAAGTTTGTGCTAGCTTAAGGTTCTGAGGATCCTTGTCCCTTAATGCATATCTCATATCCCCCTCAAAGGATTCCATATAATATATCAAGATTGTTGTATCTAAAGGAAATATGTTATCAAGGAGACTCTTCACCAAGTTATTAAACTTAGTGTTAAATTCTTTCATTATCTCATTCTCTTTCTTATGACTAGAAGTAAGGGCAGCTAGAAGGAATTTGTTTTCTTTTTGGTCATCCCATCTTTTCTTAAATCATGTTATTATACCATCTAGGTTGCTAAACTTGTCTAGATCAAATTCAAAAAACCTTTATGCAACATATCCTTCTAAATAATACACAAATAAAGTCATCTTCACATCCTCTTCATCATGACCCATACAATACTTCAATACACATAGATTCAAGTTGAGTATGTGTGAATGTGCACTAATAGCATTGTTCCCTTGAAATCAAGGAAGCTTCTCTATAGCTTTGTCTGAAATTGCGTGAGGATTTCTTTAGATTGCTGCAAAGTTCAAAGGTCTAAAAAAGGCACTTATGACTATGTTAGGATTATTAGTGGGAGTATTAATAGTTGATTGATTATTGTTAGTTTGGAACAATAATTGGATATCAGTGAGTGCTTCTTCTCCAAGACTTTCAAGTAGCCTTCTAGGAGCAAGGTGATTCAAAATCCTCCTATAAACCTTTTCAGGCTCAGGAAAAGAATAAATCACTCCTTGTGAAGTGCTCCTAGTAGTATACTTGACATATTTGTTCAATGGAGTCGCCACTTGGAAAGAAAGAAAACAAAAATAACCAATGCAAGTTAAAAATTTTAGGGACTAAAGTTTATTGCTTAGTCCTTAAAAAATAAGTTAATTAAGTCGTCTAGACCAAGGATAAAATATGTATCCCCGGAAATGACGCTAAATATGTTTTCATCCTTATACACACTTGCAAATTTGAGCTAAGTCTTGCTCACTTAGAGTGTCCTTGGAGGCATAATTCCTAGGTTCAAATCCCATTGTCACCTCAACTTGAACCTCTTTTGTCTAGGATTACTCCTAGAGAAGCCAAGGGGGGTAGACCCTAGTTACTATGTGAGATTAGAGATTAATTATAAGAGTTTGTTTCAATTAGTTAAAAGTTTAGGGGGAAATATCTAGCCTATATGCAAAAGCAAAAATGCAATGTGCAATAGTTCAAATGCAAAAGGAATCCTTTTCCTAAGACAACTAAAGACTAGTGCCTAAGGTTGGGCAAGGGGTCAACTAGAGTTTGAGGGAGATAGATTTTACAATGATTACACAAGATTACAAAGATTACAAAATAATTAGATATAATGCTACAAGAATAGATACAAATATATAACAACTAGATACAAGGTTTACAAAAGAAGATCTAGTAGCTACAACTAAACATAAGATACATGAATGATACAACTTATGAACAAGAGATACAAACACTAAATAGGTTACTTCATTTGTGCAAGAAATGAAGATGTTTGAAATGAAGAAATTACCAACACATTAAGCCGACATTCTCAACAATAGAGTGCCTCCAAAGGATGCACACTCTATGTGACTGCTTTTAATGGTAACACAAATTACACAAACCCAACAATGAAGTTGCCTCCAAAGGATGCACAACTTCAAGGAGGGCCAATCCAATATACCAACACCACACCAAACTGAAAATGAAAATGATTTAAAGAAAGCCTCCACGGTCAAGGGCACAAGCTAAAACCACATAGTTAATTATCCACAAAACCGAAATACTTGCAAGGAAAAGTAAATGGAAAATGAATTCTTTGCAAGATTAAGTGTCAACCACAAAGTGCAAGTGCCAAAGTGAATGCCCCAATGGTTGAAGTAGATTAAGGATTATTAAAGTTGTTAAGTTAAGGGTTGAATCCTAACTAAGTTTCAACCTCAAGACTCCCCCCACTTGTACCAAGTAGTTGTTGGGTGCTCAAGAAGTGAGGAAAATAAGGCCCCACCGTAGCTCCACAGGTCAACCCAAGGAAAGAAGTACTCCTGAAAAGGACGTTGAGCACCAAGAGATCGTCCCTGATTTATCACCTTTTGTTGCTTCCTTTCAATCCCCATTTAAATGGCAAAGTTGGGTCAGCGGTGAGTTCCCTATTAAATATAATACATTTTAAGCCTATGAAACTAAGGTAACTTTAGTTAGTGTATGTGTTAGGCAAGATGTTGCTTGCCAAACCATTAGGTGCTTGAACCAAAATAGAAATTGAATGCTTGAAAAAAATGAAAGTTAAAATCGACTTGCAAGAAAGATAAAATAAGTTGCCATAAACCATTTATACCATGCCCATGATACTTTGCAAGAAAATAAAAGTACTTGTGTAAGGTTTAGGAAATAGAAACAAGTACTTGAACTAATAAAACTTGCAATGAAAGATTAAGATAGCATAAATAGATCAATATGCCTCCATGGGCCTAAGCTAGTATTAATGTGTGGTACTTCTACTTCTAGATGATTTTAGCCATTTAACATATGAGAAGTAAAACGAATAAACTAGCCATACGATTTTGGGAGTTGGCTAGGCCAAGCTCACTCCAAGGTGTAGGAAACAATAAATATTAAATTCTTGAAAGAATAAAACTAAATTAAGAAAACCACAAACAATGTCACAAGGTGGAGGAAATCCTTCCAATTTTGTGTCAAACAGGGTTAAATAAAATGAAACAAAAACAGAAATTAAACTAGTCACACAACCTTGTCCTAATGAAAAATGGGGAAAACAATAAATGAAAAATTGCAGAAATTTAAAGGACTAACCTAGCCTTACGGTTTTGGGGGTTGGCTAAGCCAAACTCAGACCAAGATGTAGACACAAACTAATATGTAAATTGCATAAAATTATAAACAAGAAATGCAAGCCTCTTAAGGACTCCCTTGCGCTTGCTTACAATGCCAGAAAGATTAAAGGAAGAGATGGGTATTGTTACCCAACAACGCGAGGCTCTCATTGAGTGTTTTGTGGCTTAATTTGGGCAGAAATTTCCCTCGTACTGGTGAGAATCTACAAAAAACAACAAGCATATGCTTGCTGGAAATGCTGCAAAACACACACAAAGTCAAAAAAAAAAATTGTTTTTACATAGAAAATTTCTGCATACAAATTTCAGCAATATAAATAGTTTAAATGACCTATTCTAAGTGTTAGAAAACCCAAATTTCTGATATGATATGAACAAAAAATAGATATTAGAAGGTAAGGAGGCTCAAGATGGGTTATGAAGGCAAGCTTCCAACTCAAGGCTAGCCTGGCAAACCCTTGAGATAACCTGCAACTTGTGAAACAATCTACAAGATGAGAGAAAAATGTGAGCAAGTAAGATAGATAAAACAAACTAGTTTTCTAACCTACTACTCTACTCACTTAGATTTACAACAACGCTATTGAAAATCTACCCAAACAAACTAGTTTTCTTGGGAAATATACTCTATATCTTAAGAAAGCTCCAACAAATACAAATATCACCTCAAATTCACAAGTGCACCAAGACAAATCTTTGACACACCATTGGTCCTCCAAATAACTTCTATTAGCAAGTAGGAATTTGCAGCAACTAGCTGCTACAAGTTCATCTCCAAATGTGAGAGCAAGAGATGATGAGAGCAAGATGGGGAGATGAGGAGTGTGGAGAAAAATGGGTAGCATAACAGTAGAAATATAATTGATGAGGAAATGTGGGGGAGAGGGTCTTCATTTATACTTGGAAAGTAAAAGTGACCCCTCTTGGATGAGAGTCAAGTGTCAAAACCCAAGCTAGAGTGAGCATCTTAAGGAGGGGGGCAAAACTTTAGGGTTTTGGGTGAGGATTGATGAGATGGAATGAGGTGGAGGGTGTGTGCCAATTCAAATGGGATATGTGGAAGGCTTATGAGGTTTCACCAATGGATAGAGGGCCCCACCCCTCTAATATTTTCCTTTTCTAATGTTTTCTCATGGAGGGGTGCACAATTTCCCTAGGGGGGCGAATTGTTTGAAGTGGGTGTAATGTTGAGGGGGTGTAAAAATGGTAGGAAAGGGTTAGGATAGGATAGGATTAGTTTTATACATCATCTCCCACCTTTACTCTTACTATTTAGTTCAATTTTACAAAAACATGACATTTTGACTATGTCATCACTAGCAATTAAATTGTTCTTTTTGACTCAATAAGACTCCTCATGGACAAACATCTAGGAAAACGCATCCAATTGAGATGAAAATTGGTCCAAGGATGTAGGGGGTCTCATTCCATTTCTTTTGAGCACAAATACCCCTAGCAAAATCCCAAGGACCTAGTTTTTACATTTTTTTTTATAAAATTTTAATTAAAATTACCCAACTTAGGCAATTTTAATAAATAAATAAAAACCTGTCTAGACTTGACAAAATTCCACAAAAATTTGAGAGATGTCTTACATGGTCATTTACAACATTCCTAGACACTAGCTACCAGAGGAAAAAACCATTAGAACGCCTTTCACCACTTTGGAGGAATTATTTGTGGGAGTGAAAAACTCAAGGGAAATTAATAGGGCTGGTTAGGCCAAATTAATAACCTAAGGAAAAAAAGACACTCAATGAAAGGGACTCCTCTAATTATGAATTCCTAAGGTAACTGACCTAACTATGGTCCATGCAGACCTATTACATTATCATCCCACGTAGGGGAGTGGAAATTCCATTTACAAAAATATGTGTCGAAGGCCAAAGCTACCTTGTAGAACCAGAAAGTCTCTGAATTGGTAGAATCTGATGATGCATATCTTCATGGTACATGTATTTGACCCCCTAGTTGAATATGTGATCAATAGGGGGTATACCCTAGTTACTAGATGAAGTTAAAAGTTGATTTCTAGGAGTTGATTTTAGTTGATTAAGGTTTGGGGGAATCTAGCCTATATGCTTAAGAAACAATACAAAGTGCAAGTCTTTCAATGCAAAAGATGTCATTTCCATAAGTATTATAAGACTAGTGCCTAATATTGGGAAAGGGGTCAACTATGTTTTAAGGAATTTTCGGTTTTACAAAGTTTACAACAATAATTACAAAAGAATGCTAAGTACAAGATTACACAATTAGACTAGATACAAAAGAATAAAAGAACTAATTATCCACAAAGTTACAACTAAACTAAGTGATACAAAATGAAGATACAAGATATACAAATTATACAAGCAAGATAACTAACCAAGTAACTAACTTGTGAAAATACTTGATGTGCAGGTAAATGAGATATGCTCAAAGGGAATACAACCACAACACACAAGCCAACTAACCCAAACAAGAGTGCCTCCAAGGGATGTGCAACTCAAGGGGAAGTCTTCAATGGAAAACACAACCACAAGCTCCAAACAATGAAGAAGCCTCCAAAGGATGCACAACTTCAAGGATGGAGATCAACATCAAAAGATAACTTAAACTCAAGATTAAAGCATGAAAGAATGCCTCCAAGGGGTAGAGTGCAACTTTTAAACCACTTAGTACAATCCACAAATGATTGAAGTAAATTTCATAAAGATGAAGATTTAAATTGTTTTCAAGAGTGTACTAAATCATGAACCACATAAGATGTACCCAAATATATGCTCAAGGTTGAGTGGATTGATTTTAGGTTTAGTTAAATTATTAAGTTATAAATGAATCCTAGACTAAGTGACAACCCAAGAACTCCCCCTGCTTGTACCAAAAGAGTTGTTGGGTGCTCAATAAGTGAGGCAAACAAGGCCACACCCTAGCTCCATAGGTCAACCTAGGAATAGAATAACTCCACATGGAGGATGCCAAGCACCATGAGATCGTCCCCGATCTAGCACCTCCCGTTTCTTCCTTAAATTACCTTTTTGATGGAAAAGTTGGGACAATAAAAGGTGACCTATTAAGCTAGTTGATTTTAGATCTTGGGAGACTAAGGTAAATTAAGCTACTTTAGATTAAGTTAAGTTGATTGCAAATTGTATCATTTGTGTATAGAGTTCTTGCAAGATAAACAAGGTGTTATCACTCTAGGAAACTCTCCTAGGCTGTAAGTCAGAGATGCTTGGTAACTTAATCTTTTGGTAACTGTTTTCTCAATAATAAAAGTGGGTTTGGATCAAGTTAGAGGACTGAATCATTTCTCACTCAAAACATGCATGAACACATTTAGATGGACAAGGATTTCAACCATAAATGTTCGGAGAGTTTACAAATAAAGGGATGTATGGAGAAATAACTAGTATATCAACAGAATCACATATAAAGCATATATGAATGGCCAATTACAATAATCACAGGAATAGTTGCAAAGTTTAGCTTATGAATGAAATGATAAGATGACATTTATCGGGCATAAACAAGCATAACAGCATGAATATAATATCCAGGTGCAAGTACAGAATAGATAAGAAGATGAAATCTAAACAAGTTATGGAAAAAGAAGCTTGTATTACTCAATATGAAAATGAGAAGTTTGAGTGCATAATATGAAAAAGTTTCCAAAGTTGAACCTTTAGTTCCTATTCTACCTTTAGCTTTATAGCTTTACAATGCAGTTTTGAGATCCTGAAAACATGGATCAAATATGCTAAAGATAGAAATTCAAATTTTAGTTTGCAAAAGATGTGGAATGATCCCCAAAAATGAGGTCAATCCCAGATTTCATGGTCTTCATCCCTTGTTGAGTAATGGTGCTGTGAAGGATAGCCTTTCAAGGCTGAATGATGACTCTTCAAGAGATACAAATTTGAATCTGTTGATGTGAGTAAGCATCATGATTTTCTGCCTTAGTCAAAGATACCAAAAACGTTTGAAACACCTCTTCTTTCCATAATCAATAAAAAATAGCTATTGGATCTGTCATGACAATTCATCAAATGTCCATTCGAAGAGGTTTCAAACCATTCCAACTCAAAAAACTTCGATCTGTGCAAAAACTCGATCATTTTGGAAGTGACAGGATTTCGGTGGTTAACCTAGAAAGCTCCTGAGTGGATTATCTACCGAAATGAAGAGTCGTCGTGTTCGCCTAAACCACCGAAACTTTATCTTTGAGAAAACTTCAAAATTTGCAAAAATGATTACCTTGAATCCTTTTTTGATGTTCAAGGTTTTTTGGACGAGGCAGCCCTCATTCTTGCAGATCTACGAACTTCAACTGGCTGTGTGGAAGGCTCTGGTGTGTCTACCATGGTTGTAGCTAAATTAGGTAGAGTTTCCAAACCAGTTTTCTCCTGTGCTAGTGATTGAAACTGTTTTAACTTCAACCTCAGAATTATAAGTTGTCTATACAAATTCATGTTCTCCCTGATCAATACCCTGTTCCTGTCTTTTATCTTGTCATGCTTCTCTTTGAGGGTTTGGTTTATTTTGAAAAGCTCTGCATTTCTTTCAGTCAAGTCTGTATTATCTTTTTTAATAACTCTTTCCAAGACTTCCATTTCATAGACTTGTTGCAGGATTTTATTGATTTTTCGTGACCTGTCTCCTTTAGGCTTACTTGAAGAGGCCTTTGCCACTGGTGGACTGTGTGCCTCTGGAGGAGTTGGTGAAGGTAAATTGGAACAATAGCCTGCACCTTGTTCAGCCTGTACATTACCCTGTGTCTCTGCTAACTCTTGTTCTGGCTCTGAATCACTATAGAGTAGGTTTAAAGGGTTACTTCCTGTAGCAGGGTCCTTGGACTACTCACCCTCAAACTGTAGTTTTCTTTTGATTCTTTTCTTCTTAACAGAGGATGATTCTATCAGATCTCTTGGTGGTGAGATACCCTTCCTTTTTCTATGACTTCTTTTGGGAGTAATAGTCTTCTAAGTGGCAACCTTTTTACCCTTCTCTTGTTGTTGGCAATCAGTTTGGACTTCATTCCAGAAGAGGAAATAGTTCCAATCTACCTGCCTTTTCTTCAATGACTCTTTGAAAATAAGAGTAATGAGTCCTTGATGAGACAATCTACTTGCCACCTTAGTGGGCTTGGCCTTGACCTATTTAGACATTTCCGTGAGGGCTTTGTGCAATTAAAATGGTAGATTAATTGGATCTCTGCCTATAAAATGGTTTAAAATCTTAAAGTGATAGAACATCACTCTATTGTACTGCCCTTCACATGTTATGTAAACAAATATTGCTTTCAACAAGGACTGCCACTTTGGATCCAAGTAAGACATTTGAATATCCTTTTTCCAGATCAAATCTTTGTGTATAGGCAGCAGGTATGACCTGAATTCGATGTTTGAAGGTATGGTAGACTTGAACCAATAGTATCCTGACCTAGGTAAACATGTATACTCAACAATGGCAACTTCATCAATGATAAACTCCTCCTTTCCTATTTTAGCAGACCTCCCATCATAAGAAATGGCAAAAGACTCGGCCACTTGTTGATGAAAATTGGTTAATTTTTCACAATATGAAAATACCCCATCCTGTTTGAAGAATTATGCCACCTCCGGGTGAGCTTCTAGGTACCAAACTCCATCCACTTCAGACCTCGAAACTGGCCCTAATTTCGGCATTAGTCAATGCTGACTGTACCTGCGATTATGGAAAACTGAGTGTCAGGGAGACAAAGACTCTAGGATTTAGGATGACAGAGAGTATGACTCATGGAAGAGAAAATGGGACAGGGTGACACAGAGTTCAGATCACCAAGCTCAAACACTAACCAAGTTTAGGCAACAAATTGACTGATAGCATGCTGAAATTTTCGATTTTCGGTGGTATATTCATTTAAACTAAAACAAGATTGGTTTTGAACTTGCCTGATAAATCGACTTGGATTAATTGGCTTGAGAGCAATTTGTTGGACTCTAATGGCACTTGATGATAACCATGGGAAACAAGATTATGATCTCTGGAAACACATTTGATTGATGAAATCAAGGACTCACAATTATCTCAATAACTTCGGAATTCAAATTGATAATGAATGAGGATTAAATGAGGGATTTAACAAGATCATGATAGATTGTGTACTCGTGAATGGAAATGGAGGGAGGCTTCATGACAACATGCATGAATTTCGATATCATCGTCGTGTCTTCATTTTGAAAAGACAAATGCGGTTGAAAGGACAACAGGAACTCAAATTTTTGGATAGATACAATTAGAACGCGCATACCTTCCACCTTCATGAGCTTTCGGCGGTTACGTTTCCATCATTGCACCAACTGACAGCTGGCTCGTGTGAAAGCACGGGCTTTCCATTTTTCCTGTTGAAATGTTTTCAACGGTTAACCACATTTTTTATTTGCCCTCTTAACTACCGAGAACAAAGGATTTCGGTGGTTAATGAGTGCGTTTTAGGCTCGCCTAAACCTCCAAAACCTGAGATTCTGACTTTTGCTTGACCAAACCAAATCAAAAATTTATTTTGAGCTTATTTACAGAAAACAGACTCTCTAACCTACCTACAAAATTTAGGAATAAAATTTGGACCACAACCTATCACCTCAAAAGCAAAATTTCCACCAATTTATTTGAGGAGATAACACAAGGTACTTGAAAGATAAACTTGGAAAGTAAAGTACTAGAAATAATTTGCAAGAAAACTCAAGTGCATGAAATAAACCATAAGATTATACAAGGTTGCAAGACATGAAAGTAAAGTACTTGTAAAGATTTAAACCATTAAGAAAATGTACTTGGAAATTAAATGACTTGCAAGAAAGTAAACTACTTGGAAAGTTAAATTGCAAGAAGTGAAATGTGCTTGAAAGTAAAGTGCCCAAAATAAAGATAGCTAGCAAATGTAAAACAAGATGAGAAAATTAAACCATTATTCCTCCATGGTCCTAAACTAGCACATGATTACTTCTTAGATTAGATTTAGTTTAGATTATTAATCATGTGAAAGAAAGAAACCATGAACTAATCTAGCCTTACGATTTTGGGGGTTGGCAAAGCCATGCACACTCCAAGGTGTAGGAAAAAAATGAAAAATTAACAAATACTTGAAAATAAACTAAACTAACAACCTCAAGCAAGTGCACAAGATGGAGGACAAATCCTTCTAGTTTTGTGCACAATTGGGTTCAAGAACTTGAAAGGAAAAACTTGAAGTAAATCCTAGTCTCTCAACCTTGTCCTAGTGACAAATGGGGGAAAAAAATTGAAGTAAATTGAAGAAAATAAACTCTACTTCCTAACCTTACGATTTTGGGGGTTGTCTGAACCAAACAATCACCAATATGTAGACAAATAAATAATAGAAAATTGTAGAAAATTAAAAGTAAGATAATTGCAAGCCCTTTAGGACTCCCTTGGGCTTGCTTACAATGATTAGAATAGAGAAAAAGAAGGGGTATTATGCTACCCAACTTTGGGAGGTTGTTATTGAGATTTGTATGGCCTCAAATGGCCTCTTGGACACCTCCTTAGTGTTATAACCCTAAATTTCACCATACATGCATACCTGGCATCAGGCCCTCTTACTTGTTATTTTTTCCAAGCCATCAATGAGCCACTCTTCTTAAAAACCATATTTTTGAAGATGTACATGCCCTAGACCACTACTGCATGTGTATACATGCTTGTTGCACCACTACATCTCATGTACATATGCTAGCTGCACCATTACAACCCACATATACCCACAAATGTTGCAAAAATTAAAAAGTTGCAAGGAATTCATTGAGATTACGGGCTATTGGGTAGTTTCCCAACTGATACACCACCCATAGCCCGTCACCCAACCGAATAACCATCCTTTTGTCATATAAAGGAGGTGTTTGGGTATCATTCCTTAGCCAAGCATAAGAATAGTGAAACTCTACTCATTTCACATCCCCTCCTTGGGCTAAGAATTTGCATCCACATTGTGAGATTTCCATCAAAATTTCCCTTTTTGTCATTTTTCCTCAATCATAAGCCTATTCCATTTCCTTAGAATAAGTGTGAGAGGAGAAAGATACATGGAAGCATAGTTGTAGCTTGGTGAAGAGGATCTTGGACCAGTTTTGAGGAGCAGTCATCGATCTCATTGTAAGTAAACTTTGTGATATCAATAAAAGGAATACTTTTTCTGTCCTGAAATATGATGTGTTCAATCTTTATGTTTGATTTATGTTTTATACTGACATCTAACCCATAATTCATATATGAGATGCATGTTTTTTAGTTCCCTATTTGTTTGTTTGTGAATGCAGGTCAACCTTGGGAGGATATTTGCAGTCAGCGGAGCGATCGAACATGAAAGGATCGACACCAGACACAGAGTTAAAGGTAGAGTTACTAGATATTTTCACTTTGTATTTCTTGTATGAATGTGGGGTATATTCAGGGTAGTCTAAAGATTAGGATACTTTTATATGGTGAGATCTGCCTACATGTTGAAACCTAGTGTAGTCCATAGGGGGGTTTTCCCGCTATAGCAGAACTAGCAACCATATTGGGGAAACCTATAGGGTTTTAGGGGATATTTTTGGGTGTTTTAATTGGTTTGATTACCTTTTTGAGTTTTCTGTAAGTTGTTGATTCTTTAAGGGATTATGGTCTGCCATACCATTACTCCCTGCTATGTTACTCTACCTATTAGTTTTCTTTTTTTAAAAATTTATAGAGGTGTACGCGGCGTGCAGTGGGTCTACATGCGTACATATGTGCCCTGCTTGTGGACAACCCGTGTACATAAACATGTTTCTTAGGTGTCAGTAGCATGCATGTGTATTGAAATTTTTTCTTTAAGAAGAGGCAGGCAACCTCTTCTTTGATTGAAGTCATACTTCTCAGGAGTTTCTTGATTAAGTATTGGTCTCTATTGTTACAATATTTAGCCTAGTTTTAGAGTCAGTTTACTCATTTCTTGGTCTTCTTGTGTTTCCTATCTTTTTTAACTTGTTTTTAGCTTGAAATTTTAAGAAAAATGAGTTGCATTTTGAAAAAAAAAAATGTTTCATCAGTTTCTTTTAGAATATTTTGTTATTTCTTCTTTTCCCGCTATGGACTACACTAGGGTTCAACATGTAGGCAGATCTAACCATCTAAAAGTATCATACTCTTTATACTACCCCTAATATACCCCACATTCATACAAGAAATACAAAGTGAAAAGATCTGGTAACTCTACCTTTAACTCCACGTCTGGTGTCAATCCTTTCATGTTCGATCGCTCTGTTGACTACAAATATCCTCTCAATGATGACCTGCATTCAAAAATAGACAAATAGGGAACTACAAAACATGCATCTCATATGTGAATTATGGGTTAGATGCCAGTATAAAACATAAATCAAACATAAAGATTGAACACATCATATTTTGGGACATAAAAAGTATTCCTTTTATTGATATCACAAAGTGTACTTACAATGAGATCGGTGATTGCTCCTCGAACCTGGTCCAGGCTCCTCTTCACCAAGCTCCAACTACACTTTCACGTATCTTTCTCCTCTCACACTTCTTCTAAGGAAATGGAATAGGCTTATGATGGAGGAAAAAGGGAAAGAATGGGAATTCTGATGAAAAACTCACAAGGTAGCTGCAAATTCTTGGGGCAAGGAGGGGATGTGAAAAGGGCATAGTTTCATTGTTCTTATGCTTGTCTTAGGAATGAGACCCCAACACCTCCTTTTATATGAAAAAAGTGTTGGACACACCTACCACACTTAGAGGGGGGGGTGAATGAGTGTGGGGATTTTTTTCCCAAAACTTCCCTCTTACAAAAAAACTCCTTAGTTAACATTCAACATTTTCTCATTAATCATTGTTGTCATTTATAATCAGTTATATGTGAATACATATCAGCAACATATCATCAACAAATAATCTCCACAAGGAACACAAAGAACACAAGATGTATGTACAATTTTTCTTTTTATTATGGACTTCAATCCAGGGGTTTTACAACAACAACTGAATAGAGTACAACTCTACAAGAGAACCATACCTATATGCAATACTTATCTTACATTCTTGGCACCAACTGATATGAGGCAACAATCCTCAACAAATATCAATCTGTCAACATAAACAAATGCATCAACCATGCACCAACCTGTGCTAATCAACCTGTACCATAAACAAGTGCATCCAACCATGTACCAAGTATATACCAATCATGTGTCAACTTCTCATCAATATGTACCAACATCATCAACTATACACCTCATGTATGTGCCAACTCATCAACTGCTTGTCTCAACCATGACTAGTTTTGGATTAGTCAATAACCCAACTTGAAATAATCATAACTTTGTACCTGTAATGAATAAAGATTTGAAACTTATACACAACTTTCTTCAATGTTTTTTATGCAATTCCTCCAAGTGGAACTACTTGTAACCTCTCAAAAAAGGAGTTATAGTAAAAATGACATACCTTGTTGAATTCTATCTTATTCTAGAGAGCGACCTTGTAGAGAATGCCCCACACAAAATGTTCATTGAATTGATATGAAACTATTACAAAAACTACTACCAACTATACCCTAACCAACACATTTGGTCTCATGGAATTTGGATCTGTTATGAATAAGTTATGACGTTTTTACCCGAAACACTTGTTTTTGACTAGTTTCAGAACTAGCCACAAACCCTATTTTCCACGTAGTGTAACTCCCAAAATACAACGACCCACAATATGAAAATTTTACCACATATACTTGGGTATGTTTTCTCAATGGAATATCAATTTCACGTTTTGAATCATTACAGAAAAAATGTTATAGCGAAAATGGTGAGATGACCTGTAAATAACATACCTTAGAAAGCATCATCAAAAGAATTTATCCTCCCTTCAATTTTGGCCCTCTTTTCTTCACCTTCCTTCTGAAATTAGGATTATATATCATTGGTTACCTCAGTCACCTATATATTTTCAATATTATCAAGTGTTCCACACCAAAAGTTCTCAAGAATCTCTCACAAGAAGCTCTCCATCAATACTCCAAAAGATAATCTCACAAGAAGCTCTCCATTGATCCACAAAAAGGATGATCTAAAAGAGACCATTGCTATATTATTTATACTTTCATAATATAGGTCACTTAACCCATTTCTAGGTCACTAAACCTATTTTCCTTATTTTAGGGTTAACCACTTTCCATAAATAGAAAGTTCTCCAATACTTTATCATTTAAATATTCCTTCTTGATTTTGTCACTTATCTTGATTGTTTAAATAATCCACCTTGACTTTGTCACCTTACTTTATCATTTAAATAATGATTTCTTCTTTTAGGCCACTTAACCCATTTCTAGGTCACTTAACCTATTTTCCTTATTTTTAGGGTTAACCACTTTCCATAAATAGAAGGTT
>ML776798.1:1086236-1109179 GCA_009831015.1 Picea engelmannii
ATGCATCTAATTGAAAGCTTCCCCTGGTCTTAGTCATCACCCATTATGACACTTGTCACCCAATGATTATTATATCACAAGGTTGGAGGCATATGGGCATTTGGATCATGAGGCTTTATAGCCCTACAATAACAAGAGACATTAATTGAACTACTTTGACTAGATTGAAAGGTGCATGCAATTGAAAATACTAACAACCCAAAACTAAAAGGGAACAATACAAAGACTGTCAAAGAGTGGTGATCTAGACGTGGTGTGTAGGAAGAGGCCTAGAACCTTCAAAATTTTCATTCTCCAAATATCTTATACAAATTTTACAAGGAAATTGTACTAGGACTAGACACAGGCAACAGTGACCTGTGAATGGAGCCAACATTGAATTTTTTTCAAATTGTTTCTGTATGCATTGAAATTTGGCATGAATAGACTATTCACATGCCTTAATGATATGGGAGGGTTTCTGGACTCAAATTTGACTCACACACCCACTTTATGTCATCATCAATTCATCATGTAAACCATAAACCCTAATTTAGTGGAGTCATCGATTTGTCAGGTTTTAGTGTTCCCAGTGAATGGATGAGTTGTTGTTGACATGGAATGGGACAACACATGTTCAACTTCTTAATTTTCTTTCTTCACTTGATGTGGGCCTGGTCATTCCTAGCCTTGAATTGAAAGTTTCCCCTAGTCTTAGTCACCACCCTTCAATGTGAAGTTACCCCTAATCTAATTAACTACCACACAATCAAGCGAATAACAATCACCCTATTGTAGTGACATGAAAAAGTGAAAGAGGGAAAAAAGACAAATTATACGTGCACTTACCAACTTAAAGGTGCCATGTTGTTGAAGATAAAATAGTGTTGATGATCATTTGCAATGTTGTTTTGGGGAAATACTCATTAGAATCATATTCATCATTAGTAGAAGGATGATTAGGATAATTTCATTGATAAAAATAATATTGACATTTTGAGTGACGTGGCGCATAATGTGCATTCAATTTTTTTTACATAAAAATTACAATAAGATAAGCATATAATAGAAACTAATGTTAAAATATATGGAAGAAGTTTTTTACATGGAAACATTATTTGTGATTTTTTATTTTTTTAACCAAAATAGATTATTTTTCTTCATTGCTACCATCATCACCCTTTCCGTCAACATATTCCCCATTATAATTAGATTCATTGTTTCCTTCAATTTTATCTTTATCATTATGTCAATCTCCATTAATGAATCCTTAATGGATCCAATGTTGAAACTTAGAGTAGTAGAATGGTATTATCTTTAGTGAAGATTTGATATAGATGCAATGCATCACCTCATTTCACCATTATCTGCACAAAATGGGATTTCATTAAACATTATATCATTCAACACTAAATAGACCTTATAAAAAAAAAATAACCCTTTCTCACCCATCTTTCACCCATCTTACTTATGAAAGAAACAAATATTTGATGGATTATTTAGTGAACTCAAACCTCTCTTAATAGATCCCTAGATTTTTTAATGACATTTGTGAATATTTAGAAGGCAACATGAACCCAAGGGTTACAAAAAAATGGTAAGAATGTTTTCAAGGAATATGAGTCAACGATTTATGTACCATGCCTTTATTAAACTTGAAATGAAAATCTATGTGCATTGCTCATTATTCCTGCAAAAATAAACTTTTTGAGAGTAAAGTTGGGAGCCTGCCCATTGTTGTACGTGACCATAGTTGGGAGTCATAGTGTGTTAGGAGGAGCTCGTCCATTTCTTTCATTGATTTGGAGATCACTGTGCACGCGACCAAGGAGATCACTGTGCAGGGAGGAGGCACATGGAGGACACACTATGCAGGGCACACTGTTCAGGGCACACTGTGTAGGGAGGAGAGGGCACACAGAGGGCACTGAGTCAAGGGCACATGGAGGAGATACACTGTGAGGGCACATGGAGGGAACTGAGTCGAGGGCACATGGAGGGCACTGAGTTGAGGGAACACAGAGGGCACACATAAGGGAACACAAAATGGTGAGTACCTATATTCCCTTATATTATTCTATGTTTGGAGTAGGCTAAAAAGGTATGCAAGATTGAGATTCAAACACACGCCCTAAAGCCTTTTTTTTCTTTTCACAACAACCTATTGAGTGTTAGTCGAACATAGACAATCAACTCAAGGCTTTTGGAACCTGAATTTACTCATGAATTTGAGAAGCAATGGCTCAACTTACGGCCACATAGCATTTTAATACACTTTGATAACACAAATCATGGATTACCAAGCAAAAAAGGGTAAATGAAGAGAGTGAGCGACATTTATACAATAGTAGCTTTGAATGATCAACACTTCTTTCAAGAGGTTAGGTCATTAAATATATAATGAAATGAGGTCAGGGGAATCAAGGACTAGATCAATTCGTCAATGGATATTCCAAATATAACTTTCAGATCTAAGAGTCCATGGCCATTGCAATATACAATATGAACTCCAATATGCGCAAAGATACAAAATGGGTATGAGGCCTGAGATGATATATTGATGGATAACACTATGCATGACGCTATGAAAATTAGATACTAAACAATTCTTCCATGGATATTCAACCATCATACTACAAATAAATGAACCCATAGTACAAAACATACAGTAAAAATCAAAAACTTGAAATAGGTATGGCTTTTGGAACATTGGGAATGAAATATTCACGAATAATGCATCATGCACGAGGCTGAAGGCCTTTTTTTTTCCTAAGGGGAATTAAACCATTAAGTTACAAGATCAAAACAATGACATAAATGAACTACTCATCACAAAAACACAATCCAACCAAGCTTGTGCAAATGGTAAGGAGGGAAATGCATGGGAGAAAAGAGATTGAAGCTCAAAACTCTATAAACACAACCCTGTCACTTATGCAACTATGCAACTATATGCAACTTATGAAACTATGCAACTATATTGCAACAATGCAACTTATGCAACTATGCAACAATGCAACTTATTCAATAATGCAACTTATGCAACTATATGCAACTTATGCAACTATGAAACTATATGCAACTTATGAAACTATATGAAACTATATGCAACTTATGCAACTATGAAACTATATGTAACTTATGCAACTATATGACAATTTCGTATGCAACTATATGCAAATATGCAACTATATGCAACTTTATGTAAAAATGAAACTTATGCAGCTATATGCAACTTATTTTCGGACTTGTGCAAATATAAATGAATTATAAATGAACTACTCATCACAAAGACACAATCCAACCGGACTTGTGCAAACGGTAAGGATGGAAATGCATGGGAGAAAAGAGATTTCAGCTCAAAACTCTATAAACACAACAACCCTGTCACTTATGCAACTATATGCAACTTATGCAACTATGCAACTATATTGCAACAATGCAACTTATGCAACTATGCAACTATATTGCAACAATGCAACTTATGCAACTATGCAACTTATGCAACTATGAAACTATATGCAACTTATGCAACTATATGACAATTTTGTATGCAACTATATGGAAATATGCAACTATATGCAACTTTATGCAAAAATTCAACTTATGCAACTTTATGCAACTATATTGCAAGTATATGCAACTTTATGCAACAATGCAACTTATGCAACTATATGCAACTATATTCCAACAATATGAAACTATATTGCAACAATTTCATATGCAACTATATGCAACAATGCAATTTATCATGTTTTTTAGTGACTATATGCAACTATATTGCAACTATATTTCAACTATATGCAACTATATGCAACTATATGCAACTTATGCAACTATATGCAACTGCAACTATATTGCAACTATATGCAACTATATTGCAACAATTTCGTATCCATCTATATTGCAACAATTTTGTATGCAACTATATGCAACTATGAAACTATATGCAACAATGCAACTTATCATGTTTTTTAGTGACAATATGCAACTATATGCAACTTTATGCAAAAATGAAACTTATGCAACTATATGCAACTTATGCAACTATATGCAACAATGCAACTTATGCAACTATATGCAACTATATTGCAACTATATGCAACTATGTGCAACTGTGTTGGTACCACAAATGTATATTGGCACGATAACTTATCTTCTTGTTTTAACCAGTGTAGGTACCAACAAATAGTTATCTATAGGATCTATATTCCTCGAGTGATGATCAATATATACTAAGAGAGGTTTAAAGTGAGACGTGTTATACTAGATCTACCGGTTCTAGATCTGAAAAGGTAAGGAAAAGATTGCGTATACGCATGCAATTTTTTATTTCCAATGGAGGGTCATGTAATTATGATGCTGAGAGCATAGGTGACATTGAGTTTCCCTTGAGGTATAAACATCTAGTGCAATGATGGGAACCTAAGGAGCTCCTTGAAGTGGACACAGATTTCTTCATCAGTGGGAGGATGTATTGCATTGCTCCTTCTTCCTTACATGGATTGGGGTTATTTTCCATGGATGGCATAAAGGTCGGCTATGGCACTGTAACTGAATTGATGGAGTATGTTAGACCATTATACAAATACAATCATTGGTTGATGTTGGTCTGATATACGTGAAGTATGTGAAGATACAGAGTTGCCACAAATTATATACAACTTGTAGATAACAATCAAAATAAAGGGGAAACTCTGTATATTGATGGAAGGCCAAAAGCTATTGGAAACATTGTGGGATTTATAAATAGTACACGACCAGTGGAAACAACTAAGAAACTGAATTGCATATTTGAGGGATGCGAAGGAAATTATATATTTGTATGTGCAACAAAAACAATAGTTCCAGGTGAAGAGTTGTTGATCGATTACAACTTAAATCGAATAGATGGAGGGGATGCAACTATGGGGGTAAATATCTTACATACCATATCAGCTTCCACCTTCACGTGATTGGCCCTGTTCAGTAGAGAATAACCTATTCTCGAAACAAAGAGAATCCCATTAAGATATGCGACTACTTAAGTTTATTCTAGAGTATTTTACATAACTAAATGCATGTTTAATTTCTTATATATTATTTAATCATATAAAGAATTTGTCTTTTATGATTCATGCAGGTCTTGGTGATGGAAATTCATCTTGTGGACAACTCTTATCAAGTTGTATGGGATAATGGATCTGGCGAAAGGACAATGATAAGGTAAGGGTTTTGACGTGTTTTTTAAAGTAGGCTTTATACTAGTAAAAGTTCACAATCCTCATGAAAGGATATAATTGCATTTTTGGTAGACAAGAATCGATATTTTTAACAAAGTATGAATCATAGGCTGTGGGAAAAACCTTTTTTTGTATTCTTACATTGACCAATAGAACTATAATAGATTTTTAGTACAAATTCTTAACCACACACACACATATATGAACCCTAAGTAAATAAATGATAGAAGATAAAGGGAGAATATGTACTGATAGGAGTGAATGAAGATAATAATATGAATAATGGAGTGGCAAGTGCACTCTAGCCTTGAATTGAATGATACTTGCATCCAACATGTCTCATTGTAATGTATGTTGTGATAGTTGTGTCTTCTCACTATAATGTATGTTTCTATGTCCAACATGGGATTCCTAGAGCACCACCTATCATTCATGATCCAACACATAGTAGTCAAGGATCCCATCCATTGCTAATGTGTGCAAGTACCATATGATTAACTAATAATTTGTATCCTTAATTATGAGATATCAATCTTTACTATCATCATATTCTTCTAGTGCATGTAGATTTATATTTGAAGTTGGAAATATTAGTGAAGAATTCAAGAAATACTTCCATGCAAAAGACATCTACATTCAACACTTTATGATCTATCCCAACATTGTTCCAATTGTGGATTTTAGAGAGGTGATTAGGTCCCACATTTTATTTACCTAATTTAACCACCACTTCAAAATCAAACAATGAATATAGTAGCAAAAATCGATAGCATCAGCCTTCCAACATTTTATTGTTAACCAAATACTTGACCACTAAATTATCAATGGACAACTTGAAAGACTGGTCCAGAAGATAATACTTGAACACTAAACATTAGTTGTGCCATTAAACACTAGCAAATCTTTAATCTCTACATGAATCCACTTAATGGAATTTGGTAGTGTGCATATTTGTGTCAATTAATTCTCATACTCCCTAGGAGGCCCAAAAGTAATGGACACTTTGGAATAAATGACATAGGAGAATACTATTATCCAACTCAACTTTCCACTAACAGTTGGATTAATGTAGTCTTCCAACTATCCCATGGTGAGATTAATGTAGTCTTCCAACTATCCCATGGTGAGATTAATGTAGTCTTCCAACTATCCCATGGTGAGATTAATGTAGTCTTCCAACTCTCCTAGTCATCCAATACTTCTTCTATATATTTAAAAAATGTATTTCCCTACATTATATCTAATGGATATAACATCCAACAACCCTTCTTAACAAATGAAATCATTATCAAATTCCCAATCAATCCATTATAATACTAGGTATGGATATTTGTCATCTACTATGTCAATGAACTCAAAGTAAGCATAAATATTCACACAATCAAGATAAAATTCCATCTCACCAATTTGACAATGGGGAAAATGTGTGATTGACTCACCAACTACCACTAGATTGACAAGTGGACCCAATTTGGTACTCCGGTGTCATTACTTAAAAATCATCATTGTACAATATGTCATTATTGTAGTTGTCACTACTTCGGTATCGTTACTTCAAAATTATCATTGTACGAGATGTCGTTACTGCAGTTGTCACTACTCATGTTGTCACTACTCTGGTTGTCGATAATCTGGGTGTAGTTACTTCAAAATCGTCGTTGTATGAGATGTTTTTACTACAACTGCAACTACTCCTATTGCCTCTACTCCGAGTATCGTTACTTCAAAATCGTTGTTGTAAAATATGTCGTTACTGCAGTTGTCACTACTCCTATTGTCGCTACTCTGGTTGCCACTACTCCGGGTGCCATTACTTAAAAATTGGCGTTGTACGAGATGTCATTACTACTATTGTTGCTACTGCAATTGCCACTACTCTAGTCGTTGCTACTTTGATTTTCGTTACTTTAAAATTGTCATTGTACCAGATGTCGTTACTCTGAGGTGTTGCCACTCCAGTCACCACTACTCTTTGGTTGCCGCTACTCTAGTTGCCACTACTCTTTGGTTATCGCTACTCCTACCGCTGCTACTATGGTTGCAGTTACTCATCTACACTCCCACCAACATGGATATCGATATTTCAGTTGCCACCACTTTCGATGTCACTGCTTGAATAGACATTGTCATATTCCGTAACGGCAGATGACGTTATTCCTGCGATGGCTTCTCAATAACAGGTGAGTCACTAGGTACATCCTCAACCAAATTTAATGGATTTGGGTACTATTACACTTGGCATAGGAATTTGCACCCAAGGACAGTCTTAATGTTAAGTTTGGGGGAGATTTTATGCCTTTTCCCAAAGAGTCATCATTACCCTCTTTAATCACACGATTTCGCAATCATTAATTTAAAATTTCCAACGTCATTGTACGCATAGGGATTGGACACACTCTTCAAACCATTAATCATCCACCAAGATATTAAATTTGTTGTCATATCGTCATCATTACTCACCTACCACATCATTTAATTTAAAAGAAAAAACAAATCCATGACTCTTTCCACAACACATTTTCCGCTAAACTATTTTTCCTATCATTTCTCCGGAATTGGTCATCGGTACTCCTCGAGAAGGAAAATTTGATGAAAAATAATGGGTGGTGGAGAAGTAAGGTATGAGCCAACAAATACTACATAGGTTCGTTGAAATCTGAAAGTCTAGAAAATTTTCCAAAATGCAGGTTGGGACATATATTTCGAGAGGTTACAGGGATTCGATGCAGACATTACAGAAAAATTCACCCAAAATTTGGACGACCACTCCTCCACGATCCATGGATTAAAAATCAGAGCCATGGAGGAAACCATTGCAACAACTAGTGGGTTGCCAATATCCGGTCAGCGATTGTTTGTCTGGAAAACACCACTCCCGAAATTTCCAGAGTTGTTTCTACGCGAAGGTGAAGAAGTAAAGTTGAAAGGGAAAGGATACAAACAGACTTCTCTGCCACCTCCATGGGCTGAGGTAGAACTGTTCTTCATAAGGTATGTGACATGCGAAGGCCACCCCTCTACCATTTATAAATATCATCTCAAATTTCTCACATCTCTGTGTTTCCAACAATGCATAAGCATGCCCTATTTTATGTGTAATAATGTTCAGCAGATGGCGTGAGTAGCTCAGTTCTCACGCCAACCACTCAAAACCATCACAAATCATGGCCTTGTTAAGCTACTAGTCGTGCATGTGCTAGAGAAAATCCCTCTGATTTATCCACAGTTCATAAGACTCTTGGAAGAGGAATTGGTAGAACTTATCCCAGAAGTAGTAGAAACCCTAGCAGAGAGAAAAGGGTTGAGAAAGTTAGAAGAGGTTGCCAAAACTATTGCAGAATGGCAGAGAATGGGTGCCGATATAGAGGAATCATCCTCGGATGAAGATGAGGAAACATGGAAACCATTAGTGGAAGTTAGAGAAGTTGGGGGAATGAGGCAGGTCATTAACCTGGATTCAGAAGAAGAGGAAGCAAAGGGTTCTATTCCTCCAAACCCTTTTCCTAAACAAGAAAGAGATGTTGCTACTCCCTCAGTAGATGAACAAAAAAGAGATGTTGCTACTCCCTCAGTAGATGAACAAGAAAGAGACGTTGCTATTCCACTCATAGATGATCGTGAGATGGATTTTGATACCCCTTCGTCTGATGAGCATGAGAGGAATGTTGCTACTCCTCCAATCTATGAACAAGATGTAATTGACATTGTTACACAAGAACCAGTGTCAAAACATTCTGAATTCTTGTTTGTTAAGATGGTGCAACTACTCCTCCCATTGGTGAGCAGGTAATGACTGAAGYTGTAACACAAGAACCAGTGTTAGAACAAGTCATTCCTGAAAACCCTATTTTTGAAGACACAATAGATACTCCAATTTGTGAGTAAGAAATGACTGACGTTGTTACACAAGAACCAGCGTTAGAGCATGCTACTCCCGAAAACCYTGAACCAGATTTGGGTGTTTCTACTCCAGGAGAAGTGTGAGTTAAGCAAGAGCCAGGCATAGAGGCTGCAGGCAATGAATCTCAGAATGAGGTTCCTCCTAGGGGATGGGTTGAAGAAATTCCTGTCAAATATGAATTTGTCAAATTTTGTGCAAGGATAATAACCCCTATTTAGGAACATTATAGGACAACCTTTAGAGAAAGTCTGCAATTCAAGATTGAGAATGCCAAGATAAAGAAGCAGGTACTCCACCTGAAGAAATAAGCAAGAAGATACAAAATAATTTCCAAGGAAGCAATGAGGATAAATGCCAAGGAGACTATTTCTGCAACTACCCAAACTATCGATACTCCCACAGTATCGGTAGCTACTCAAACTATCGATACTCCCACAATAACAACAACTACGCAAAATAAGTTGGTGTTGCATATAGTAGCTACTCAGACCGAGCCTATCTTGCACACCTCTATAGTACTAGCAACCACTCAGACAGATCCTATTTTTCACACTTCCACAATAACAACATCTACTCAAGATGATCCAATAACAGATACAACTGAAGATCAGATAGTTTTTTTGAAAGCTGAGATATAGAAGTGGAAGAAAACTGTAGCCGAGTTTCAGACAAGAGTTTTCCTTCTTCAGTGCACCTAAGGACATTGAAAGACATAAGGGAGAAGGCTGCTAAAGTCGTTTTTGACTATGAGGAAAAGTTGGAAGAAGAGAAGAACAAGGGCGAGAAGCAAAAGGAAAATATTATAGAGTTGGAGGCACAGATACAGAGGTTAAGAGATGAAAAACAAGAGATGTATGATATCACCCAGTAGGTAGTAACGTTTCACTCCCCTTCTCTCAGATTTGCATTGTTCCTTCATGAACAATATTTATTTTTTTGTTTGGAATGTATTCACCAAGATATGGTTTATAATACTAAAGACCCCATGTAGTTTCTTAGGAACTTAAAAATTTATGACATCCTCACACAACATCTCATGTGTGAACTGTATATGCACAACTACCTGCTAAGAGATGATAAAAAATTCATTCTCGTTCCTTATGTGGGAGATGTCCAATTGAGGACCTTTCTTTCCTACACCATTAACCAGGTGAAGTGGAAGAATACACTTGATTCTTTCAAGGAAAATCAAGTACACAGACCCCTTCAAGTTAGAATGGAGAAATTTCAAGTTGAACAAATCATCAACAAACATAACTATTTCAGACGGACTCCCAATTGGCCAAAGAATATGGAAACTACACAGCAATGGTGTGTTGATCTTTGCATAAAATAGTTGACCTATTGCAAGGAAGAGCCACTTGAAAACTATGACCAGATATGGACCTTATCACCACCTACTATTAGGGAACGAGAAGCATTTGGGGCTCCCATTTTTTGCAAAGCCATGGAAAGAATATCTAGGTATATATCATGTATGAGGTTTTGTGGGGTTCGATGGCTAGGTTTGAGATTTTCATTCCCCATCATCTCGATGCCACTTGATCAATATCAACCTGATTACGAGGTCCATAGAGAATGGTGGAAGGATATAATATTGACTGGGGGATATAAGTTTCCAGGGACAGATATGGTTGAGGCATATGAAATAGCATAACTTCAGGCCCAGTATCAAGGTTCCAACCCAGATCTGCGAAAGTGACAACCTACACAAGGATGTGCACGTGACTAAAGTTTGGGGAGATGTGTGTAACCACAAGGGTAAGAATTCACCTCTATTATGTCATTGTGTGTATTAGTTCAAAAACGTTAGAGATTGGTTGGGGGTTTACCAAAGAGAATCAGTAATCTCTGAAATCTTGTAGAAACAGAGAAAACACAGTTTAGCAAGATGATGCGATCAAGGATGCAGCGCAGTCTGTGGGTTGAAGGTGAAAAAGAGGACCTATCCCATGGTCCAACATTAGGTTATGTTAATCGGTCAAGGCTTTGTGTTTTTTTAGGAAGAGTTGTTACCCTCATCTTGGGATGCTCTATGCTCCATAAATTGTATAAAAGGCCAAACAGAGATAGAGAAGAGATTAGCCACTCGGGCAGCTAGCTAGGAGTTTCCATGTATCAAGACTACAACCTATGTAATATCATTTTATTTAATGAAAATCAAGTTTCTTCTGAGTTTCTGAGTTTTCATGGCAGTTATTTCACCACAGCCCTTATCGGGGAGTTGGGCCCACTCTTCTGGTCAGGTGTTGTCACCTTATGATATAGTTTTGTTGTGATTTTGTGTGGAATCTGTTTGATGATATGAAATAGCATAACTTCATTTACAGTTATCTTGCTTCATTTGAATGTTACAGTTATTTATATTTAAGCACCAGTAATCTAGTTTATGTTCTTTATTTTACTACAATGATTGTTTACTTACGTGATCAATATTGAAAGAAGCACAGTCTGCACATACAATGCATGGTAGCCTATAAAACATTCAGGCCCCTGGGTTGACAAATTAAATGTATTAGGTAGTAAATCTAGACGATATATTGTACCCAACAGTGAGGATATAAGTAATTCCTTTCAATATACCCCACTACATAATAATTATAAAATCATGGCGAGAGATGATCCCTCGCTTACCTATTCATAACTCTGCAAATCTAGAAGGTTGCAGGGATCATCTCATGTTTCATTATAAATGACCAACGATTATCATTGTGTGTTTTCTCCTATATTTCATGTGAAGACCCTAAAAACAATTCCTAAATCTTGAGCAAGAAATGTATTTTGACTTTCATCTTCTGTTGGATTCCCTTCTAGCATGTAGGGTGGAAATTAAGACTATAACATATACTACTAGCTATTCTACTTCCCACCAAATTGCATTACTTCAAGTGAAATATTTGCTATCTCCCCTTCATCATGTGTGATTCCTACTCATTTATAGTGCTATGTGTTACCATTTGTTGGCATTAATGTGAGTACCCTGACTTCAACAAGTGCAATCATCCTTCATTTAGGGTGGTGTGAGAAACTATCACCTAGATTAATGTGATTAGCCTTCGTTTCAAAACATTATGATCACACTAACTTGATTTGGTGTAAACTACCCTTCGAGTTAAACATTTCCATTTCTCTTAAATTATATGGTATCATATGCCTTCATTTGAATATGGTGATTTACCTTTACTTGAATATTTGTAAGTGTCTTTGTTTAAACAAGTGCTCCACTGTTGTGATCTACCATTCTTTCAAAGTGTTACAACTCTTTTCGTGGGAACAAATTTGATTTCTTTCATTAATATGAGTGTGAGTAACCTTAATTTTTTTGGTAAGGGAATGACTCAACCACAAGGCTACAAGTTCCTCATCCAAAAATATACAAACATAGTTTTTGAAAGGGTGTGAATGCCTTTAACCTCATGTTGTGATTATCCCTTCACATTAATAGGTTAAATTTGATATTCAAGGTAATTATTGTGACCAGTCTATACTAATATTGATTAATGGTTGTGAGTGCATTGAAGTGGATAAGTAAAGGGTTGGCCCACTCTCACAATTATAGTGATAGATTTAAAAAAAACACATCTCCCATATTGTCCCCCTGGGATACCCCTACAAAACAAAATTGAACTCTAGTTTAGATCCCCAATATCTCAATCAAAATCATTCATTCAAGGGAATGCATTTTATCTTCCCCTTCATCCCCAGGTTCATTGGGTTTCCCTTTTGGTCCACTAAGAAAGACACCTAATAAGTCCCAAATCCCCCTCTAATAATCCCTTCTCAAATAAGAAACCCTTTGAAGGGTCAATCACACATGAAAATATTGATTATGGGTCAATCACGAATCCCAACATCCATCTTCTCATGAATATTTTTTTTTAAACCTAAAGGAAGCGTGGCAATATCGACGAAAGTTCGTCTCACTTTTCCATGGTTTTGTTTTGCACATATAGCATCTGCATCGTAAATTTTTTCTCTTCCAAACATTTTCATCACTATTGCCACGCTTTTTCGTCGCAAGTTTCCACACTTTTTCGTCGCACATATGGCATCTGCGTCGTAATTTGTTGGTAAGTTTTTTTAATTTGGCATGGTTTTTCGTCCTTATTGTGATGAAGTTTCATCGCTATTTCCACACTTTATAAGGTAAACCTATCTTGAGGATGATGACACGTGGAGGTCTTATTTCATCGTTGTTTCCACAAATAATTGGTTTGTGGATATATCGATGAAAAAAGTTCCATGAAAAATAGTCTTTACTTTCATGGAAAGTGTGACGGAAATGTGTGGCAATAGCAACAAAAAACCATGGAAAATTTGGTCATATGTAGTAGTGGATCTTAGAATACTCTAAGAAACACAAGATATCCTCCAAAGCTTCTATTATTTCATTACCAAAGAAGAACTTACCAAATGGCACCAAGAATCATGAGAGAAATGGGAGAGAATGAGGAAGAGATAGGAGATATTTTGGAATAGTAGACTTGCACTGAGAATAGATGTCAAATGAGGAGGGTGAGGTTTTATTTTATACTTGGGAGAGAGGAGAAACCCCTCTTGGATGAATTATAAGTGTCACACATCCAAGAGAGATAGACAAAGTCAAGGATGAGGCACTTTTAGGGTTTTGGTAGTGAGTTATGGCTTGAGAGGTGACATGTGAAGGGGGGAAACATATTTTGACTTTTCAAACATGAGGTTAGGATATATGAAGGAATAAATTAGGGTTTTAGTCATTTTTTCACTTTAATTTTTTACTTTTCCCTAAGTTCATGAGGAAGGGGGTTGCACTTTTCACTAGGGAAACTCACTTTCAGTTGTTGGCTTGGCATGGGGGGGTATTTTAAGTGGAAAATCACTTTTACAACTTAGTAAATACATTATAAATCATTTCCCCACTCTCTCTCATGACTTTAGACATTTTTACAATTTTTGGCTTTTTTAATTTAGTCAATTATTTGTTGATTTTTTACTAACTTGGACTCCTCATGGACAATGACCTAGCAAAACTTGTCCAATTGAGTTGAAAATTGGTACAAGAGTGTAGGGATTCATATTCCATTTGATGTGATTACCCACACCCCTGTAAAAAAATCCCCATGGACCAAATTTTTACATTTTACATCAAAAATAATTAAAATTTCCAATTAATGGAAAATCTTAATAATTAAAAAAAACCTATCAAAACTTAACGAAATTCTGCAAAACTCTAGGATATGTCTAGCATGGTCATTTAAAACATTCCTAAACCTTAGTAACCCATTTTTCTCAATCATTAAAACACCTTTCACCACTTTGGAGAATTATTGTGAGTGAAAAACTCAAGGATAAATAAAATTATTGTTAAGCAAGATTAATTACCTGAGGAAAGAAAAACACTCAATGAAAAGACTTCCGTAATGATAAAGTCCTATGTAAATAGATAAAAATTTGACTCATGCTATCATATTACATTATTATCCCATGTAGGGGAGTGGAAATTCCGAGTACATAGAAAGATGTGTTGGGGAAAAACATTTTCCTTGTTGAGACATAAGTCTTCAAAATATGTTGTACCGCAAGGTACATAGCTTCATGGTACATGACGTTGACCCCTAGTCGAAATAGTTGGTGAACAAGACCTAGACCTATACCTAGACCTTTCCTTGCCATGCCTTGCCTTTCCATGTCTATCCTTACCTTGGCTTGCATTTCCTTTCCTTACCTTGACTTTCCATGCCTTTCCTTTCCATGCCTTACCTTTCCATGCCATGGCTTTCCTTGCCTTGATCTTCCATACCATGCCTTGCATTCCCTTGCATTGCATTTCCTTATATTTCATTTCCTTTCCTTTCCATGCCATGCCTTGCCACACCATTCCTTGACTTTCCTTGACTTTCCATGCCATGCCTTGCCTTTCCATGCCTTCCCTTGCCATTCCATGATTTTCACTTACTTGCCTTGCATTTCCATTACATGCCATCCCATGCCTTGTATTTTATTTCCTTGCCTTGCCTTTCCTTTCCATGGCATGCCATGACATGCCTTGTCTTACCACACCATGCCATGCCTTTCCTTGCCATGTCGTTCCTTTCCTTGCATTGACTTTCAATGCCATGCCCCTCCTTTCATTTCCTTTCCTTTCCTTTCTATACCTAGACCTTAACCTTGACCTAGAACTTGATTTTTCATGTCTTACCTTGCCTTGTCATGTCTAACTTTGCCTAGCCTTGTCATGGCTTGCCATGTATAACTTTGCCTAGCCTTGCCATGGCTTGCATTGCATTGTCTTTAATTTCCTTCACTTGACATGTCATGCCTTTCCTTTCCATGCCTTTCATTGCCTTCCCTTGGCTTGCCTTGCCATGTCTATCCTTGTCTTGCCTTGCATTTCCTTACCTTTCCTTGAATTTTTATTATGTACTTTTCCTTTCCATTCCTTGCCTTTCATTTCCATGTCTTTCATTTCCTTTCCTTGACTTTCCTTGCCCTACCATGTCGTTTCTTGGTTTTCCTTGCTTTATGTTGCCTTACCTTGACTTTCCATGCCATTCCATGCCTTACATTGCCTTTCCTTGCATTGACATGCCATTCCTTGCCTTGAATTTCCATGTCGTGCCTTGACTTTCCATACCTTTAAATGCCTTGTATTTCCTTGCCATACCTAGACCTAGACATATACCTTGATCATTCCTTTCCATATCTAGCCTTGCCTTGCCTTGCATTGTCCTGCCTTGCCTTGACTTTCCATACTATGCCTTGCCTTTCAATGTCATTCATTTCTTTTCCATGCCTTGAATTCCTTTTCCTTTCCATACTTAGACCTATACCTAGGCCTATAACTTGTGTTTTCTTTCCTTTCCATGTCTATCCTTGCCTTGACTTGCTACGAAATGCTTTGTCGTGCCATGCCTTGTCGTTCCTTGGCTTGCATTGTATTTCCATTCCTTTCCTTGCCCTCCCTTGCCATGTCTTGCCTTACATTATATTTCCTTGTCTTGCCTTGCCTTTCCATGCCTTTCCATGTCTAGCCTTACCTTGCCTTACATTGCATTTCCTTGCCTTGTCATCCCTTGCCTTGCCTTGCCTTTCCTTTTCTTGCCTTGTCTTGTGTTGCAATGTCTTTTCATGCCTTGCCTTATGTTGCATTTTCTTGTCATTCATTGTCTTTCCATGGCATGACATGCCATGCCTTGAATTTCCATGGCTTAGGTCATCATCTAGGTTATGGTCATGGTGTAGGTCTAGGTCTAGGTCTAGGTCATGGTTTAGGTCTACGTCTAGGTATATGTCATGGTCTAGTGCTATGTATAGTTCTATGTCATGTTCTAGGTTTAGGTCTAGGTCTAGTTATAGGTCTAGGTCATGCCATGTATAGCCATGCCTTACCTTTCCATGCCTTTCCATGCCTTGCATTTCCTTTCCTTGCCTTACCATACCTACACATAGACCTTGCCTTCCCATGTCTTTCCTTTCCTTTCCTTGCCAATTGTATCCTTTCCTAGCCTTGTCACATGTTTCCTTGCCTTTCCTTGCCTTCCCATGCCTTGCATTTCCTTTCCATGCCTCACATTTCCTTGCATTTCCTTGCCTTTCCTTTCCTTGAATTGATTTTCCATGCCATGAAATCCCTTTCCTTGCCTTTCCTTGCCATACCTTGCACTTCCTTGCCTTTTCTTTCTACTCTGTTTTCATTTTATGCCCCTGGAACAAATTGCCAACATGTCCCTAAATGGCTTGAGGAGAAGAGTTGCAACTCACAATAAATATCTAATTAAGCCTTGCCTTTCCATGTCATGCCATGCCATGCCTTGCCATGCTATGTCATGCCATGCATTGCCTTGCCATATCATGCCTTGCCTTCCATTGACTTTCCATGCCAAGTCTTGCCTTGCCTGGTCATGCCTTGCATTTCCTTGCCTTACCTTTCCATAACTAGATCTATGCCTTGCCTCACCATGCCTTGCGTTGCCTTGCCTTTCCATGTCTAGCCTTGCCTAGCCTTGCCTAGCCTTTCCATGTCTTACCTTGACTTTCCCTACCATGCCATGCCTTGCCATGTCTAACCTTTCCTTGCTTTTCATTTCTTTGCCTTGACTTGAGTTGACATGTCATGCCTTGACTTTTCGTGTTATGCCATGCCTTTCTTTTCATTTCACTGCATTGCCTTACCTTGCATTACCTTGCCTTGTGTTTCCTTGCCTTGCCATGCCATGCCATGCCTTTCCAAGTCATGCCATTCCTTTCCTTTCCATGCCATGCATTTCCTTGACTTGGCTTGCCTTGCCTTGCCTTTTCATGCCTTGCATTTCCTTGCCTCTCCTTTTCATACATAGGCCTAGACCTTCCCACACCATGCCTTTCCATTACTTGCCTTGGATTTCCATATCTATATTTGCCTTGACTTGCATTACCCTACCTTTCCTTGATTTGTCAGGTCATGCCAAGCCTTTCCATTCATTGTATTTCCTTGCTACACCATGACATGTCATACCTTGAATTTCCTTGCATTGCCTTGCATTACATTTCCCTTCCTTGCATTTCCTTGCCTTTCCTTTCCATCCCATGCCATGACATGCCTCGCCTTGCCTTTCCTTTCCATGCCATGCCATGACATGCCTCTCCTTGGTCCAACTTTCCATGTCATGCCTTTCCTTTCCTTGTTATAATGAGACCTAGACCTAGACCTAGACCTTTCCTTGCCATGCCTTGCCTTTCCATGTCTCACCTTACCTTTCCTTTCCATGCCTTGCCATTTCTAGCCTTGCCTTGCCTTGCATTGTCTTTCCTTTCCTTCACTTGATATTACATGCCTTGTCTTTCCTTTCCATGCCTTACAATTCCTTTCCATGACTTGCCTTGACTTCACTTTCCTTGCCATGTCTAGCCTTATCTTGCCTTGTGTTTCCTTTCCTTTCCTTGAATTTTCATGCCGTGCTTTGCCTTGTCATGCCCTGCCTTTATTTTCTATGCCTTTCATTCCCTTGCCTTTTCTTTCCTTGTCTTTACATGCCTTGCCTTGCCTTGCCATTTTTGGGCTTTCCTTGCCTTGCCTTACCTTGAATTTCCATGCCATGCCTTGCATTTTCTTGCCTTTCATTTACATTCCATGCCTTGCCTTGACTATCCATGTCGTGCCTTACCTTGCCATTTCTTGCCTTTCCTTGCAATGATTTGTATTTTATTTCCATACCTATACTTATACCTATACCTTGACCATGCCTTTCCTTTCCTTGAGTTTCCATGTCATTTCTTTCCTTTCCTTGCCATACCTATACCTAGACCTAGACCTAGACCTTGCCTTTCCTTGCCTTACCATACCTAGACCTAGACCTTGCCTTGCCTTGCCATACCTAGACCTAGATCTAGACCTTTCCTTGCCTTGTCTTACCATACCTAGACCTAGACCAAGGCCTTTCCTTGCCTTGCCTTGCCTTGCATTTCCTTGTCTTTCCTTGACTTGCCATAAATGATTTACCCTGTCATGCCTTGTCATGCCTTGTCTTTCCATCTCTATCCTTTCCTTGCATTGCATTGACTTGCCTTGCCTTTTCTTTCCTTCCCTTTCCATGTATTTCCTTTCATTATCTTTCCATTCCTTTACATGCCTTGCCATGTCTAGCATTCCCTTGCCTCACATTTCATTACCTTGCCATGTCTTTCCTTGCCTTTCCTTTTCTTTCCTTTCCTTCTGTTGCATTGTCTTGTCATGCCTTCCCTTTCCTTTCCTTGCCTTGTCATGAATTTCCATGCCATCCCATGCCTTGTATTTCATTCCCTTACATTGTCTTTCTTTGCCTTGTCTTTCTTTGGCATGACATTCCATGCCATTCCTTTCCTTGCCATGTCTTTCCTTGCATTGAATTGCCATTCCATGCCTTACATTTCCTTGGATTGCCTTTCCATAACTAGACCTAGACCTATACCTTGCCTTTCCATGCCTTGTGTTTCCTTGCCTTGCCATGTCTAGCCTTTCCTATCCTTGCCATGCCTTGCCTTGAATTTACCTACCATGTCATACCTTTCCATGCATTTCCATGTATAACCTTGCCTTGCCTTGAATTTCCTTTACTTTCCTTTCCATGCCATGCCTTGCATTGCCTTGCACTACATTGCCTTGCCTTGCATTACCTTTCCTTTTGTTTCCTTGCCTTGCCATGCCATGCCATTCCATAACTTGCCTTGTCATGCCATGCATTTCCTTGACTTGTCTTGCCTTGCCTTTCCATGCCTTGTATTACACTTCCTTGCCTTTCCATACCTAGTCCTATACCTATACCTAGACCTTGCCTTGCCATGCCTTGTGTTTCCTTTCCTTGCCATGTCTAGCTTTGCCTAGCCTTTCCATTACTTTCCTAGCCTTGCCATGCCTTACCTTGAATTTCCCATCCATGCCATGCATTGCCATGTCTAACCTTGTCTTTCCTTGCATTACCTTGCCTTGCCTTGACTTGACATGTCATGCCTTTCTTTGCCATGACATGCCTTGCATTGCCTTGCACTGCATTTCCTTGCCTTGCATTACCTTTCCTCATGTTACCTTGCCTTTCCATGCCATTCCATTCCTTTCCATTCCATGCCATACCTTTCCTTGCCATGCCATGCCTTGCCTTGCCTTTCCTTTTCATGCCTTTCATTTCCTTGCCTTTCATTTCGATACCTAGTCCTAGACCTATACCTATACCTATACCTTCCCATGCCATGCCTTTCCATTAATTTATTTGGATTTCCATGTCTAGCCTTGCATTTCCTTTCATTTCCCTACCTTTCCTTGATTTTCCATGTCATTCCATGCCTTGTCTTTCCTTGCTATGCCATGCCTTACATTGCATTTCCATGTCATGCCTTGCATTGCCTTGCATTTAATTTCCCTGCCTTGGATTGCCTTTCCTTTACCTGCCATGCCATGTCATGCCTTTCCTTGCCATGCCATGGATTTCCTTGCCCTGACTTACCATGTCATTCCTTGCCTTGCCTTGATATAATTAAACCTATACCTATACCTAGACATTTCCTTTCCATGCCTTTCCTTTCCATGTCTAGCCTTACCTTGCCCTACATTTCCTTTCCTTTCCTTGACTTTCCCTACCATGCCATGATTTTCCTTGACATACATATACCTAGACCTAAAAATAGAACTTGTCTTTCCTTTCCATGCCGTGCCTTTCCTTACCATCCCTTTCCATGTCTAGCCTTGCCTTGCCTTTCCTTTCCATGTCATGCCTTTCCTTGCCAATTTTTGCCATGCCTTGCATTGTCTTGCCTTACCTTTTCTTGCCATGCCATGCCATTGTCTTGTCTTACCTTTCCTTTCCATGCCATTCCATGCCATGCATTACCTTGCCATATCTTTCCTTTCCATGCCATGCCTTTCCTTTACTTGGCATTACATGCCTTGCATTGGCATGCCTTAACTTTCCTTTCCATAACTAGATCTAGACCTATACCTAGACCTTGCCTTGCCATGCCTAGCCTTTCCTTGAATTTCATTGCCCTTCCTTGACTTGACATGACATGCTCTTCCTTGCCATGCCATGTCTTTCCATGCCTTTACTTTCCATTCCTATCCTTTTCTTGTCATGCCTTCCATTTCCTTCCATTTCCTTCCCTTCCCTTGCCATACCTAGACTTAAACATATACCTAGACCTTACCATCCCATGCTTTTCCATGCCTTCCTTTTTCTTGCCATGTTTAGCCTTGTCTTGCCTTGCCCTGCCTTTCCTTGATGTGCCACAACATGCCTTGTCCTACCATGCTATGCCATGCCTTGAATTTCCTTGAGTTGCATTTCCTTGTCGTGCATTGCCTTGCCTTGCCTTGCAATGTTATTCCATGTCATGCCTTTACTTTCCATTCCATGCCTTTCATTGCCTCCATGCCTTGCCTTGCCATGTCTTGAATTTCATTTCCATGCCTTGCATTTATTTTCCTTTCCTTGCCATACCAATACCTTGCCTTGTCATGCCTCACCATGCCCCACCTTTCCTTGCCTTGCATTGCCTTTCCTTTCCATACCTAGACCTAGTCCTAGACCTATACCTTGCCTTGCCTTGCCTGGAATTGCCTTGTCTTGCCTTCAATTTCCATAAATAATTTACCCTATCATTCCTTGTCATGCGTTGCCTTGCCATTTATATCCTTTCCTTCCATTGCATTGCCTTGCCTCACCTTGCCTTTCCTTCCCTTTCCATGTCTTGCCTTGCATTATCTTTCCTTGCCATGCCTTTCCATGTCTAGCCTTGTCTTCCCTTGCATTTCCTTTCCTTTCCTTGACTTAAAATGTCATGTCTTTCCTTGTCATTCCATGCCTTGCATTTCCTTGCCTTGCATTACCTTGCCTTGTGTTTCCTTTCCTTGCCATGCCATGCCATGCCATGCCATGCCATACCTTGCCTTGCCATGCCATGCCATGCCATGCCATGCCATACCTTGCCTTGCCATGCCATTCCTTTCCTTGCCTTGCCTTGCCATGCATTTCCTTGCCTTTCCATACCTAGTCCTATACCTATACCTAGAACTTCCCATGTCATGCCTTTCCATTACTTGCCTTGGATTTCCATGTCTAACCTTGCCTTGCCTTGCATTTCCCTACCTTTACTTGACTTTCCATGTCAAGCCATGCCTTTTGATGCCTTGTCTTTCCTTGCTATGTCATGTCATTCCATGACTTTTGCCTTGCATTACATTGCTCTGCCTTTCATTTCCTTTCCTTTCCTTCCCATGCCATGCCTTTCCTTATCCTGCCATTCTATGTCTTTCCTTGCCCTGACTTGCCATGTCATGACTTTCCTTTCAATGCCTTGCCTTGCCTTGTTATAATGAGACCTAGACCTTTCCTTTCCATGCCTTTCCTTGCCATGTCTTTCCTTGAATTTCCATGTTGTGCCTTGCCTTGCCATTCCTTACCTTTCCTTGTCTTTCCTTGCCATACCTATACCTATACCTATACCTAGACCGTGCCTTTCCATGCCTTGCCATATCTAGTTGTCTTTCCTTTCATTGCCCTGCCTTTCCTTGACTTTCCATGCCATGTCTTTCCTTTCCATGCCTTGTATTGCCTTGCCTTTCCATACCTACACCTATACCTACACCTACACCTACACCTATTGTGACGCTCTAATTTAATTATAAAAACCATTAATTTAGAACAAAAGAGTAAATTTAAAATTCACTCAAAATTCACTTAAGCTAGCACATTCAATCCAATATTTCAATAAATAAAATTTACTAACAATTTACATACCTCACTCTGATGCTATCCGCCGCTAGAACCTGATGTTGCTCCTTAGGACACCCCAAAACCAGCCACCCTACCGACTAGTACGCCTAGCCCTAGGACATCAATGGATGTCCTAGCCCTCTGAGCCCAAAACCTCTGCAACCCCCCCCCNTGTAAATCCCCCTGTAAAATCCACTCTCCAATACTCCAAAGCTTTTCCCCCAAAATCCTTTCTTCCCCCTCGTAAAAATGAATGAATGAATGAAGCCCCTCCATAATCCTTCTCCACCTCCCTTATTCCTCCTTCACCACCCCCGCACATTCACTCCCACCTAAATCTTTATTACCCTTATCCCCATTATTAATTGCCTTATCCCTTATTAATTTCCTTATCCCTTATTAATTTTTCCCTTTTACGTATTGGTTATGTTATCCCCCTATGGGATATGTAACCCCATTTAACATTATATTTTATTTTCCCCCTTTTTTAATACTTAATTAATCAAATTAATCATTAACCATTAATTAAAGAGTTAATCATACTTAAACTAATCATAGTCAAAAATAATTAATTAATAACATATAATTAATTAAGGTTATATAATAATTAATTCTAGTTTAGCTAATTTTTAGGATTATTTA
>ML776798.1:1118737-1156459 GCA_009831015.1 Picea engelmannii
CCACCCTACCGACTAGTACGCCTAGCCCTAGGACATCAATGGATGTCCTAGCCCTCCGAGCCCAAAACCTCTGCAACCCCCCCCCCGGTGCACTGTAAATCCCACTGTAAAATCCACTCTCCAATACTCCAAAGATTTTCCCCCAAAATCCTTTCTTCACCCTCGTAAAAATGAATGAATGAATGAAGCCCCTCCATAATCCTTCTCCACCTCCCTTATTCCTCCTTCACCGCCCCCGCACATTCACTCCCACCTAACTCTTTATTACCCTTATCCCCATTATTAATTTCCTTATCCCTTATTAATTGTCTTATCCCTTATTAATGTTTCCCTTTTACGTATTGGTTATGTTATCCCCCTATGGGATACGTAACCCCATTTAACATTATATTTTATTTTCCCCCTTTTTTAATACTTAATTAATCAATTAATTAATTAATAATCAAATTAATCATTAACCATTAATTAAAGAGTTAATCATACTTAAACTAATCATAGTCAAAAATAATTAATTAATAACATATAATTAATTAAGGTTATATAATAATTAATTCTAGTTTAGCTAATTTTTAGGATTATTTATGAAATTATTCATATTAATAATTAATGGTCGTTACACCTATCCCTTTCCTTTCCCAAGGAATTGAGCTTTGAGAATTCATTCCTAAGTGCAATGAAAACTAAATTTTCAGAAGAATCAACTTTCCTAATCTTTAACATATGGAAATTTAAAGAGCTGGGCCTATTTTGGTCTATTTGTCAAGATTACCTAGTAGATCATGCCTTCTACACAATAGAAATTAAGGAATTGGGATACTTGATTTCTCACAACCTAGAACAAGGACTTGTTATCCCCACTTTGTGGATAACTAAGGAGATGACGTCTCGAGGCCCTCAGGTTGCAGATATGGAGTGCCGAGAGAATACATGACCAACAAAACCCTTTGAACAGATGGAAAACCCACTCACCACCACAGATGGTCACAGGTTTACAGATGGAATTCACCACATTAGTTGGCTTCCGAAAGGCAGTGGGCCTTGATCCATGAGGTGCAAGTCAATATTGTGGTGAGCATCATTTCAATATTTAAGCCATTTGATTATGTTATATCTTAGATTGCTCTAGATTTCATGATATGTGATTAGACATTATGCCTTTTTCCCTACTTCACCTTGATGGTTGACATTTTTCCCTAGTAAGTCGTATTTTTTTTGAATGGGTTTGCTTCTGGGAAATCCCTTAATGAGCCATTGTACCGTTCCCAACCATACTTACCATTTTCCATCATTATTCCCCTTTGTTTCCTTATCTCTTGGGATTTTAGGGTGTATTGACCCAAGAAGGGGTTGTCCCTCATTCTATGGGAAAAAGGGGCTAAAGGCCCATAGGGGTTGGTGTTGGGTAAAATATAAAAGCCATATATGAACCTTCAAGATGCTTCACCTAAGGATCACCCAAGAAAGAAATAAAACAATTATCTTTGAATAAAAGGGGACCCATAATATAACAAACAAATTCCTGAAAGGTGGATTGAAGGATAGGATGTCTCATCAGGAGCCGAGCTATCATGTCCATGGATATGAGATTGTCATTATCTGGTCACCAAACCAGGGCAGTGATTCTCAGTTGCATGGTTGAGATAAAGGAGGTCTCATCACGAGCCAACCTTCACATTTCCATTAGGCATTTGTGGGTGAAATTGTCACCATTTGGTCACCATGCCAGGGCAGTGACCTTCAACCTATCCTTATGCTATTATGAAAGAAAATATAAAGAAAGAAATATAAAAGTAAAATGATGGGATTGGAAAAAGTGCATTGTGGACAAAGGTACCACACACCCTCTACAAAGGCACCCATGAATGAGACACTATGGCCCCTATTATGTCATGATCTATTTTCCCATTGATTCTTGACCCCATCCACCCCATACACTTTACATGGCTTAGAGAGGGACCTCTTTGAGGCTCTCCTTGACCTAGGGAAAGACCTACCTAGTAGGACACCTCGTCAACCCTCCCATACTTAAGCTTGAAAAGTCACATAGTGTCTTTGAGTTGTTAATTGTTTGATAAGTAATCGTTGATGCAAATTCTTAGATGGCTTATTTATTAATTGGATCCACTTATCATGATTTTATGACTTGAGATCCTTAGAGGGAATGTTCATTTGTCTTTGTAGGACCTAAACGATGGATAGTTTTGGAAAACAAGCCTAGCTTGGGCTTCCATGGGGCTATAAGCCCACATGTTGGATTCTAGAGGCCCGCATGCCAAATGAGAGAGAGTTGAATTGGACAAACTTTATGATGACTTGGATGACCTAGCCTACCCATTGCTTGGCAAATGATTTTCCGAGGAGGGGAAAAACATCCCACTTTTGAGCATGGCGTCATGATATTGGTTGCTAGGGTCTGGTGGTGAGGTGCCACTCATTTTCACTTTGACATTTTGAGGAGAAGACAGTTTTTACCATGATGAGATCACTTATATGCTTGATACATGGGCTTGGGAGGCCCTTCCATGCTTCTCCAACACCAACGACCTCCTCAAAGTGGCAAAACATCCCCTAAAGGGATGACATCATCCTAGATTAGGGTTTAATTTGTGCAAAAGATGAAACATTAAGTGAATTGTTTAATATTATTGTGTTAAGAAGGGAATATTAGGGTTGTCAACCCCTAATCTTGTGTTTTACTCCTTATTTTGTGGACAAGCCATGTTGGCTAATTTTTGTATAAATAGAGATCATAAGATCTCATTTTGAATCATAACTCTCCTCTTGTGAGAGGATTTCTTTTGAAATTTTTGGTCTCCTTATCTATTTTATCTCTTGTGCACTTGTGTATGGCTATGGTTATGAATGGTTAATGGAATAAGTGATGCACTATCCTTGGAAGGTTATTTTCTTTCTCTTGTGGTGGATTGGCTTAGAATCTCTCTTGATCTTGGTATGGTTTTTAATCTCTTGCTATCGTTTTATTCAAGTAAAGTATTTTTTATTCTATGAGCTAGGTGGGAAGTATAAGGGCATACAGCCCCACCATAGTCTTCACCATTTTATTGCTTCATCTCATTGATTAAGGGTTTGCTAAGAGAAGTATAAGGGCATGCACCCTCTTAGCTTAAACCCTAGCTTAGAGAAACTTTCCTTGGGGAGTAAAAGGTATTACACCCACAAGGAGGTATCTTATATAATCTTTGTGTGACTCCATTAACCCAATAGTAAAGTCACTAATAATTAAATTTGTTGCATTGGAGAAATAAAATATTGCATTGGGAAACGTGAATTTCAGTCATTTTTACTTCTTGCAAAGTGGATTGTTTTCCTTGTGCCTTGGGCACTTCACAACCACTAGAGAATACTCATATAAGGACTATTGTTTCTTCTATTACAAAATTGTGTATTCATCCATTCAGGCTACAGAAACCCTAACCTATTTTCTCTAATAACTCTCTTATCAACCATCGGTTTTTTCTCAAAGTTTGCACATTTACTCTCCTTGTCCTAGCGCATTTTTTGGTAAAGTTTGAGGGGATTCCAGTGGTTGATTTTCTTGCTATAAAAAATTGAATTTTGCATCCATAAGGCTGATTTAATTTTTTGCAGACAAGTGTTTACAAGAGCCTTATCGTTTATGTTGAGTATTGTTTTTTCACCTTGAGTTTAGCTAGTCAATTGCTAGTTTTTCTCTTGCATTCTTCTACTTTATCTTTATCATTTATTGAGAAGATTATAGTATATTTTTCTTGATTATATACATTGTCATATATTACTGCAAATTAGGGACAACAATCTTAACTTGCTTATCTAAATAACATATATTGTTGCAAGGTGTGTTTTCTTGTGTCTCGGGCAGGTACAATCATTCGAAAAAGCACTATACATGTGGCGTTGCCTTTACTTAACTTGAAAGGAATATATACCTACATTACTTTCCAATAAGACTTGACCTTTAGGGGATTCATTTCCACTTCCCTCCATATCTATTTCAATCCCCCTAGGGTCATCAAGATCGCCTCCCTAGAGTGACCTAGTCACCCTTGAAGTGTGGGCCCTACATCGAGGTGACATTGGGTGTACGATTCCCAAGTTGTAGCACTTGTTCCATGGTTGGGTCAGGATTTTCCCAACCTAAAACATGTGCCATAACATTTTGGTGCCGCTGCCGAGGAGGATTTTGAATCCTCTTCATACCCTAATGACACTTTGGTAAGCTATCCCAAAGCCTTTCCCTTATCTTTCCTGGTGAATCCACCTGAGGAACATTCCCTTTCCACCTTCCTTGATGAGTTCATTTTGAAAATCATATGGTAACTCCACCTTCCCAGGACCCCTCCTTTCCCTTTTCCCCCCTTTCCATCCTTTGATGAGCATTAGTCTCATTTTGGGACTCCATTGAGGTTCTATCCTAAGTGATGGAACCATGGCCTAATGGGACTTACCATGGGCATTCCATAATGTGTATCTTTCTCTCGATGTTCAGAATGTACCTGTCTATCCAAATCATTGTCCAACAGAATGGAGAGAAAATTGCCCCAAATTTGATGGTGATCCAACTCTAGCAGTCACCCATGTGGCTAATTATATGAAGTATGTTTAAAGCCTAAATGTGCTACATGAGGATGTCCTAATGAAATTTTTTGTATCTTCATTGGAATCAAGGAAAAAGGATTTCCTCACACACTTATGTGATCTAGAGAGTATCCATTCTTCTACAAATCTCATTGAAGAATTTCTAAGGCATTATCGACCAGCCACTCATAGTTTGGAAGATGATTTTCAAGAGCTCAAACACATTCTTTGCAGATAAGGTTTTACGGTCAATGGTGAGACAATAGATGAATAAGTGCTCGAAGAACATACACATGAAAACAATCTTGAAGAAGATCCTGATGAAGAAAATCTAGACGAGACATTTGATGAAGAAGAAGTGCTCATATCTACCCTTCAATTTGATGAAGACATCCAGGCCTTTGTTCCTCCTGCACATCAAGAATAGAACATGATAAGTGATAATACTTTTGAAGATCTTGATAATGCCTTATTCTATGACTTTGGAAGTGAAGAGTTGTTAGAGGAACCCTTGGATGAAACAAATATTTCTGAAAAAGGGCAGATGAAGCACTTTCCATTAAGAATCAAGCCTCATATGATGAAGAGGCTTTGGAGGAGCATTCCCATGAAGAGAAAAAAGAATATTAATGAAGCGCAACATGTTGAGGCATTGTTTTCTTTTATCCTTCTTGATGAGGATGAGACCATTCAAAATTGTCTTCCTCTTGCACATGAATATAAAGAAACAATTAGCCTCATTGATATAGATGATCTTGTGCAAGACCCCTCTGAAATGGTTGATCTACTCATTGATGATTTCATATAGGTTGGGAGATGTATATGGGATGTGAGTTTCTTCAGTATTGATAGAGATCCCATTTATGACATTGGGGGTAGCTCTCAAGAAGAGGGGGTTGATTTTTCATCATCAGAGGAGTGGTCCTCATACATATATGATTCAAATGTTTGGCAGCTTGGTGATGATATAGTTACAGATTTTTTCTTCCCCTTCAATGATGACTTGTCACAACATACTCAGAGTGATCTTTGGTCATCCTTTGGTGTGTGCCCTTTTGAGGATGAAGATTTGTTTTATGAGGACTTCCAACCATTGCGATCATATTTTGAGGAATACCAGGATGTGGCCACCTCAGAGCAGTCATAGGTCCATACTACCAAATATAAGTACTTTCATGTTGAGACTTTGGGCAGGGATTTGTAGACAAAGAAGAGACGTTTCCTGAGTTCGAAGGAGGATTTTTTCTCTAAGGATATGCCTTACCGTGTTTCCTCTTGTTTGGGAAATCATAGGGTTTTCTTTGGATCTCTTGTCCTTTCTTAGCCTTCAGGGAGCAGTGATATTCTAAGTGAGGACGATGATGAGACATCATCTAATCCACTTAAGAGATGGATAGATTGAGCTTGTGGGTATTCTTGCAGGAAGGAGTTCCAACATAATCGATATTGTGGTTTCTCCTTTCAACAGGATTTCCTCCCTCCCACCCATCTCCATGAACTTTATTTCATGATTGATTATATCTCTATTTATGCTCATGATTACTATGTGTTGGACTTATATTTGTTGTTTCAGATGATTAAGCACAGGGGGAAATGTCTTTTTCTGATGATCAGTTGGTTGCACTGGTTGTATGACTTCACCTGACATCATCCAACACGTAATCTTAAAGACCCCAATGCCCCAGGTAAGTAGGTAAGTCATTGTAGATCCTTGAATTTTACATATTGATTTCTCATACTAGTTTAGATGCATTTCATTTTCATTTTTATCTACTTGCATATTGTTTTCATGCTTAGCTTAGCATTTAATGAAAAAATGTCAAAATTTTCTTTTTCTAGTTTAGTGGGTTTTGATTATGATAATGTGAGAACAAGGATGAGTAGGCCATCTTGCACTTGATAGTTTGATGTTTACATACAGGAACAAGTCTACCAGGAGATGTTTTGGTTCTCATGCACTCTATGATGAGCACATGTCACCAAGTAGGAGCCAAATGTTATCCCCACTTTGTGGATAACTAAGGAGATGGTGTCTCGAGTCCCTCAGGTTGCAAATATGGAGTGTTGAGAGAATACATGACCAAAAATACCCTTTGCACAGATGTAAAACCCACTCACCACCACATATGGTCACAAGTTTACAAATGGCATTCACCACATCAGTTGGCTTCTGGAAGGCAGTGGACCTTTCTCCATGAGGTACAAGTCAGTATTATGGTGAGAATCATTTCAATATTTAAGACATTTGATTATGTTGTATCTTATATTTCATGATATGTGATTGGATATTATGTCTTTTTCCCTGCTTCGCCTTGGTGGTTGACATTGTTCCCTAGTAAGTGGTCTTCTTTGGGAATGGGTTTGCTTCTGGGAAATCCCTTAATGAGCCAGAGTATCGTTCCCGACCATACTTACCATTTTCCATCATCATTATCCTTCATTTCCTTATCTCTGGGGATTTTAGGGTGTATTGACCCAAGAAGGGGTTGTACCTCATTCTATGGGAAGAAGGGTCTAAAGGACCAGAGGGGTTGGTGTTGGGTAAAAGATAAAATCCATATATGAACCTTCTAGATGATTCTCCCAGGGATCACCCAAGAAAGTAATAAAACCCTTATCTTTGAATAAAAGGGGATCCATAATATAAAAAAGAAATGCCTGAAAGGTATATTGAAGAATAGAAGGTATCATCACAAGCCGACCTATCATGACCATGGATATCTAGTGGTATGACATTGTCATTATTTGGTCACCAAACCAGGGCAGTGACTCTCAGTTGCATGGATGAGAGTAAGGGGGTCTCATCACGAGCCAACCTTCGCATTTCCATTAGGAATTTTTGGGTGACATTTCCACCATCTGGTCACCATGCCATGGTAGTGAACTTCAACCTCTCCTTGTGCTATTATGAAAGAAAATATAAATAAATAAAGATAAAAGGAAAATGATGGGCTTGGAAAAAGTGCATTGCGGACAAAGGTACCACATACCCTCTACAAAGGCACCCATGAATGAGACACTATGAACCCTAGTATATCATGATCCCTTTTTCCATTGATACTTGACCCCATCCACCTCATACACTTTACATGGCTTAGAGAGGGACCTCTTGGAGGTTCTCCTTGACCCAGGGAAAGACCTACCCAATAGGACACCACGTCATCCATCCCATACTTAAACTTGACAAGTCTCATAGTGCCTTTGAGCTGTTAATTGTTTGATATATGTTGGCCCTTGGTCATTTATTAAGGAAGAAATCAAATATTAAGGAATAAGAAATGAAAATTATGAATCATGCTAAAGGCACAAAAACAGAGGAAGGGTCAAAGTGGTTAAAGAAGCATAAAAGAAGGAATGAAGTAAAGGAAAGCAAGTCATTGAAATAGAAGATAAAGGAAGAAAAAGAAACAAAGAAGATAGATCGTGGAAAATTCAGCAAGTGGAAGAAGACACTAATGGGTGCTTTGGAGCACCTCGTGGAGAAGAAGGAAGAATAAGTCTGCGAAGTCCTTAAAATGAGGGTTATGTGAGCCCATGGTTTTTGGCACCTGGGATTTGGCCCATGGATTTATAAGAGTCATGGAATGTATAAATAGAGGTCTAGAAGAGTTGAGATGGGAGGTGATAGTGGTGTTATGTTTTAGTGTATTCTTGTATTTTTGGGTCTTCAACTGGGTGCGAAGATCGACTTTACAACTGGGTGTGCAGGGATATGAAATAAAGAGGAAGAGAGAGAAGGATTTGTAGCAGGGATATGAAATAAAGAGGAAGAGAGAGAAGGATTTGTAGCAGGGATATGAAATAAAGAGGAAGAGAGAGAAGGATTTGTAGCTGAGTGCATAGATAAAACTATATATCTTCATCTATTCTATCAATAAACACAATTTTGTGGACGTAGCCCTAGGGAGAGGGTGAACCACGTAAAATATTGTTGTTCCATGTGGTTGATGCTTTGTTAGGTACTACCTTTTACACTATTATTTTTCCTGTCAAAGTTAAGAATAATATTGTTAAGAATCTCTAGGCTATTTTGTGTTGTTATTTTGGAATCATCTTGCATTTCCTCTGGTTGTAGACACTTGTGTCCTGCAACCCCCTTATTTCTACTTCGGGCAAGACTTCATCTGCTTCGTAGGTGTTTCTGTAAGGGCCAATAATTAGGGTTTCTTGGTGCGTTGTTAGATTTGAAACCTGGGTCTACCCTTGTGCCAACAAATGGTTCCGTTGTCAGGATCGAGATCTTCTTAAGGGAATGTCAAGACGGTTTCCATCGAAGACAAAAATTCAAAATTGGATAGAAGAACAAGAAAGGGACTTTGTTGAAGCTTAGAATAATAACCCTAGCATTAATACAGAATATTGGTTGGGAAGGTACATATTTACTAATGTGCACGAGATTTTCTTTGCAGGAGTTCATCAGGAGTTGTACGAGTGGTTAGCCAGACTAGAAGACACTTAGTTTGAAATCATATCTAGACCACTTGTGGTTTGGACATCGACACTGATTAAGAAAGTCAATAAAGTTGATAACGATGTGTCAAGGGAAGTGGATCTCTAGTTTGACAACACTATTGGAGGGTACATTACTGAATTTGATATTGACAGAGTGGAATCATATAGTCAAGCAGAGAGGTATTTCCTCAAGGGACCTAGAGGAAAGTTTCTACACTTTTTTGAAGTTGAAGATTAATATGTTATTGCATCAGAAGAATATATTGAAGATATAATAATCAATTGGATTTTAAAGCTAATGTTCAAGAATTCAAACAACGATAGTGACACAGAAGTTGGACACACGTGCAGTGGGAGATCATTCATAAAGATTCCTCTTGTGAACATGTTTAAGCAAAGTTATGGGCCATTAGCACAAGACGAAGGATTCTATAGTGGATAAGAAGCAGAGCAATCAGACCAAGAGTATTTAGAGTTCGCAAGGGTAGAGGAAGTAGAGACTGAAGAACATCACTGAGAAGAACCAGAAACTTTAAGTATTGCGCCCATTGTCGAAGTAAGTATTGCTACTCCTCCTATTGTTTTAGCAGCACCAAGTAACCAGAGTAACCAGAGTAACTAGAGTAATCAAAGCACCTAGAGTACTGTCACAAGTAGTTTAGTACAGACTCAGTCAATAAACCAAGGAAAATTAATGGCAGATGAAATGAGGTTACCTATTTTCAGAGGAGATGGATCTATGGATCCTGACCAACACTAGTTCTTATTCGAAGTTGTATGGAGAATTAAGAAAGTCACTGAAAAAGGTGTTAAGAGAGCTCATTTTAGTACTACCTTGAGAGACTGTGCACTGAGATGGTATATGAGGTTTTTTACAGCATATGTACAACCTAGAGCATTGAATGACATTAATATTACGTTGAGTGCAGAGTTCAAGAAGCCTAAGTCGGAGTCATGGTGCATTACAAAGTTGAAGGAAATCAAGCAGAACGTAATTGAATCTGTTTGGGAATTTGATCAGAGGTTTAAGACCTTGACAAGCCATTTAAGTTTTCAGATTCCAGAAGAACAACATAAGGAATAGTTCATCGTTTCCCTCCTGACACACATTAGAGTCCCTCTAATGCAACAGAAGATCGCTTCACAGGCTGAAGCATTAGAGATTTCCATGAAACTAGAAGCATCCCCTGTAGGAGAATCCATTCTAGGTATGAGTCAAATTTTGAATCAATTAACTAGTTTATCTTTATAGGTTGAAGACATGAAGAAAGACAGAGGAAAAGAGAAAAGAGAAGAAATATGGTGTATCATATGTAAAGCAGAGGGCCATGAAAAAGAGAATTGTCCTTTATTTAGTGATTACTTGTGCCTCTGGAGCTCATAACCCTTTGAAGTAGGCTAATTTACCATGGTGCGAGGTATCTAGAACTAGACATCACCCTGGTGAATGTTATTATATGCAGAAATATGTCCAGACACCCACAAATATTTATTGTACATTCTATAAATCTATGGGGCATGATGAGAAGGAATGTAGGGATTATGACCTCAAGCATGAAAGGTTAAGGGATGGATATATAATTCAAGGAGAATTACAACTAGAAGGGAATGATGCGCAGTTCAATTCCCCAGGAAGAGGAAGCTTCACCCCTCACAGTGGGTTCAGAGGAAGAGGATGAGGAGGAAGCATGGGTTGAGGTCGAGGTCATATTATTTTCTATAATTGTGCCCAACCAAGTCATTTGGCAAGGAACTATCATAACCCTTGTACTATTTGCAGCCACTATAATTCATTTGACCATTTCATTGAAGAATGTCCAGTATTGTTAGCCAAAGTTCAAGAAATACGAGGTGGAAACCAGCAAATCCAAAAAATATCATTTGAACCTCGCGATAAGTAACCCAAAGTCAATATTATTACTAGATGAGGTGTTGTCACAAGAGAAGATAGGGTGAATCCAGAAAAGACTACATATGGATCAGGGATCAGAAGAGCTTCAGAGAAGGCACCATTGTTTGATCCAAGGAGAGAAAAGAATAATTTTGAAGAAGCAAGAAGAGAATTTGTAGGTGAAAAAGCTTCTTCATCTAGGGCACAATCAGAAGTAAGGGAATGTGAAATTCCTCCAGCATTTTATCAGTCTGCCCCACCTAGACAAGGAAAAGTGGTAAGAAATATTGTGGACTTCTTGTATACTTGTATTGATTTGATTAAAGATGAAAGATTTGAGAAGGAACTAAAACACGAAATAAGACAGTATGAAATTGGAAGAGTAGATCCTCTACTGAGTAGAGATGTGAATCAAGTATCTAGAAAATGGAGGACAAGCAAGGAACTACATCTTAGTGCTCAGATTGGAGACTATGACATGGACTATGTGGTCCTTGACCTAGGATCAGAAGTAAATGTTATGAAGAAGAAGACTTGGGCATTCATGGGAAAACCTAAATTGATTTACTCTCCTATTAGGATCAGGATGGATAATCAGTAGGCGGTGATCCCCTTTGGAATAATAAAGCATGTCCCTGTGGACATCGATGGAGTGAGGACATTTGCATACTTCAAAGTGATCGATATTGTTGATGATAGTTGTCCCTATCCTACATTGTTGGGTATTGATTGGGCTTTCAACAATTTGACTGTTATTGGCCTGAAAAAGAGAAGAATGACATTTGAGGGTGATGGCCTTAGGGTCATTGCACCTCTTGATCTCGATGAAGGTCACAGATACACAGAACCTATAAGAGAAGAAGACCATGCCTATGAGCTAGAGAACATCTATAAACTAGCAGCAGGACAACATGATTACATTAATACCACAGCAGATGGAAATCTAAGTTGGCAAAGTGAAAGCGCATGCTTTTCAGATTTAGAGGAAGCATTGGAAAATTGGCATAACATAATGTATGAAGTCTCTACACGGAGGTGTACCAGATTGACTAAGGAAGTTTGTTGGATTGGAACAAAAGTAAGTAATATTCCTACATTTGATGGCTTGAATAATTTAAAGACATTTCGAATTGAATTTGAAGGAATTGTACTAGTACAACAGAGGTTGTTGGCACTAGATGAAGCCTTGAAAGCAACTCCAACTAGACGGTGGGAAACACACAAAAATAACATCGTGGAGTGTGTACAATGTCGCACCTTGTTGACAGTGTGCTTTTCATACCAAGTTGAATGTTTTGAATTTTTATACATAGGTCAGATTTGTCCTAAGGACCATGCGTGAAGTTGTGAGGAAGCCTAAAGAAACATTTTTAAAGAATAGTGGGTACATAAGTTCATTAACACCTTAGATACTACGCCTATCAACTGGTATCTTCAAGAAAAAATGTTCTTAGTCACTACAGATTGGTCTAATATGACCCATAAATTTATAGCTACATTCATATTTGAAAGTGAGTACCCCACAATAGATCAGGCTTTACAAATTGTAAGAAAGAAGGTCTTTGAGGAGGCACCTAACCCCCCTCTTGAACAAGAAGAATATGAATGGACTGCACCTCTTCAATGGTTACATGGTTGTTATAATATTAATTTTGATGAGGATGATGACCCTAGGAATGTGAAAATTTCATAAACTAAAGGACAAAGAGATATAGAAGGGCCAAGGATTGAATTACCTTTTGTTGTGTAGCCTATTAAAATTAAGAAGGTTAATATTGGAACAGAGGAAGCACCTAAGTTGGAAAATGTTGGAGACTATTGGGATGATGCTACTATTAGTAAGATTACAGAACTATCGCATGAGTATCAGGACTTGTTTCCAACCAAGTTCACGGACATGAAGGGCATTAAAGGGGCCATGGGAGAAATGAATATTCCTTTGAAAGCAGATGCAAGGCCTGTCAAGTAGAGATCTTATAGACTAAATCCCAAGTACAAGTACAAATTTAAGACTAAATTAGATAGAATGTTGGAATTAGGAATTATAGAACCAGTCGAAGAATCTAAATGGATCATCCCTATGGTGATCTAAGATAAGAAGACATGAGAAATTAGAATATATGTAGATCTAAGGAAATTGAATGATGCATGTTTACATGATCCATTTCCCACACCTTTTATTGATGAAGTTCTAGATAATGTAGGAGGACATGAAGTTTATTCATTCATAGATCGATTTGCAGGCTATCACCTGTTGGCACGGATTAGATCAGACCAAGCTTCTTCTCAGGTTACCAACAAAAGGTACCGTGTAGTCTAGAGCATTGGAATTTTCATCTCCTCCAAAGATAAGAAGTCTCACCTGAAGCGTTGTTGAGACAGAAAGATAGGGAAGGGTAAGAAAAATACCAAAGAGAATCCATAGATCATCCATATCTCACTCCTGTTCTTGTGCAAGATAAACATCAGATGTGAAACATCTAACCACAAGAACTGAACCTATTTACGTTATGAACAATGCTTTAAACATAGAACCATTAAACAGAACTCATAAACCATAAAGGAACAATGTAATGCACAAGTAAACAGACAAAGACACATCCTGTTTTGAAAATTTGGTTCTCCTTTATCATATTATCTCTGAGATCTTTCTTGCATTACAGACTCAAAATTACATAGAGATTTTCAGTACAGACTCTTGGCTCTAGGCCTCAGCCACAAATTTCTAATTCCCCAACTGATAAGTCTTGTTTATTACAGAATCTCCTCTTCTCGACTTACAATAGGTAACAACAACTAATCCCAAAAACCTTGGGCAACTCTGATAGATGTGACTCAACCCGAATCTACTCAACTCATGAATGAGTGAACCTATGAAATAGATAGATGACAACAACAACATCAACCCAACCTAACCAACCCTTTTACAATTATATTTAGTCCTATATATAGCTGGGTTATGTTTTCCTGTTCAGCTTGCTCGCCTTCTTGTTCTGTTGCAACTATTTGTTTCTTAGGTGGTGTTGTGCTAGCATCCGCAATTGCTTTATGTTATTCTTCCTTCCAGCCTATAATGAAGTTTGTGTGACTCATGCTTATTCAAAACTTGCACAATTCTTTCTCAAAAACAAAGGGCCCAACATCACCAGATCGGAATTTCTAAGGATGACAGACACAAGACTACATTTGCAACAAAATGGGTTTCTTTTTAGTACATTGTGATGCCATTTGGTTTGAAGAATGCACCAACCATATTTTCCAAGGTGATGGTTGAAGCATTTAAGGAAATTTTACATAAGCTTTTGGAGGCATACTTTACTAACTGGACCATTTTTAGTGTATTGAAAGATCATATTGAATGTTTGAAATTAATGTTGGATAAGCGCAGGCAATGTCAGATTTCCCTGAACTTGAAGAAGTGTATTTTATTTTCACCTTTTGGAGTGTTTTTAGGACACATTGTATGAAAGCAGGGGTTTTTGGTAGATCCTTCCAAGATTTCTATCATTGTTGATCTACCTCCTCCTACTTCGGTTAGATAGTTGCGAACTGCATTGGGACACATTGGATACTACAGAAAGTTTATTAAGGGTTATGCACAGATAACAACACCTATGGAGAAGATATTAAAGAAGGATAGTAAGTTTCAATGGACAGAGGAATGCCAATAGAGATTCAACACATTAAAGTGTAAAATGACCATTGCACCTATCCTTTTTTTCTAGATTGGAGTAAGGAATTCGACATTCATGTCGATGCTTCATCCATTGCATTAGGAGCAATTTTAGCACAACCAGGTGCATGATATATTTACCACCCTATAGCCTTTGCTAGCATGAAGATTTCTACATCTGATATGAATTATACTACCACTTAAAGAGAAGGCTTAGCTATGGTATACACGTTGCAGAAGTTTAGACACTACTTGTTGGGAGGACATTTTAAGATGTTTACTGATCATTCTGCATTGAAGTACTTAGTCAACAAGCCAGTGTTGGTGGGAAGAATATGTAGATGGATATTATCATTCCAGGTGTATGACTTTGAGATTGTGGTCAAGCCAGGAAGAATGAATAAGGGACCTAACCACTTATCCAGGTTAGAGCATGGAGAGGAACCTACTAGTTTGGATGATACACTACCATATGCACAATTGTTGGCCATCAGGAAATTCGATGATCACTTCATTGAGATATTCCAGTTCCTATCCATAGGAATGGCACCTTGAGAGTATACATTTATTCAGAAGAAATAATTGGTAGTCCACGCTAGATATTTTCAACTTATAGTTGGACAATTATATAATATGGGACCAGATGAGATATTAAGAAGGCGTGTTATGGATTCTGAAATACCATTGATTCTTGCAAAATCACATGAAGGAATCATACGAGTACATTATGTAGGGAAATAAACAACACAAAAGGTTCTCAAAGCTGGCCTCTGGTGACCCACTTTACATAAGGATGCTAAGGAATACTACAGAGCCTGTGACGTATGTCAAAGAGTAGGGAAGCCTTCTAGAAGGGATGAGATGCCTTTAGCACCTCAATTAAATTTACAAGCATTTAAGAAATGGGTGATTGACTTTGTGGGACCTATCAACCCACTAGGAAAGTGTACAGGAGCTCGATATATCATCATTGCTACAAAGTATTTGGCCATATGGGCATAAGCAAGAGCAGTTAAAGACTGTAGTGAAACTACAACTGCGTGGTTCATATTTGATGATATCATAACCAGATTTGGTTGCCTAAAGATCCTTATGAGTGATCAAGGCACACACTTCATTCACAAAACTATTGAAGCCTTGACTCAGGAGTTCGAACTTCACCATCAAAAGAGCACACCATATCACCCACAGGCGAATGGTACTTTCAAATATTTCAATAATATTTTGGAGACATCACTGACTAAGATTTGTAGTGTTAATAGAGATGATTGGGATTTGAGAATTCCAGCAGTGTTATGGGCTTATCGAACTACTTCCAAAAATTTAACAACCCGTACTCCCTTCAAGTTAGTTTATTTCTAGGAAGTAGTGGTACCTATGGAATATTTGGTTCATTTTTGAAGAATTGCAGCATTTACAGGTATGGATGACACTGACATTGTTCAAGACAAGATCGTGCAGTTGATGGAAATAGAGGAAGATAGGTTCATTGCATGATTTCATCAGCATTTACAAAAATAATGAGAAAAGGCTTACCATGACAAACATATCAAGAAGAAAGCATTTAAATAAGGAGATTTGGTAATTTTATATGACAACAAGTTCATGAAGCATCCAGGAAAGTTCAGGACACATTGGCTTGGGCCATTCGAGTTTGTCTATGTTACAGAAGGTGGATCTACATAGTTGAAGACTCTTAATAGAGAATGGAAGGATGGTTTAGTAAATGGGAGTCGATTGAAGCTGTATTGTGACAACCAGTTGCTTCGTAGATCTCAGTAAAAGCAAAGGAAGGAGGGTATAGGTACCAGGTGCAATTGAAATTGGTTACCAAACACAAAAAAGACAATATTCACACGATAGGGAGGGACAGAGAAGAAAAAATAGGTTGTTCTACGTAGTCTATAGTCGAAGTAATACAAAAGGCTCGACCCTGTAGTGACTCGAGACGAGCCATGTGTGAGTGTTGGGATTATGTTGGCCCTTGGTCATGTATTAAGGAAGAAAGGGAATATTAAGGAAGAATAAAGAAAAAGTATGAAGTGTGTAGAAGGCACACAAACCGAGGAAGGGTCGAAGTGGTTAAAAAAGCATAAAATAAGTAATGAAGTAAAGTAAAGAAAGTCATTGAAAGAGAATATCAAGGAAGATAGAGCAACAAAGAAGATAGATCGTGGACAAGTCGGCAAGTAGAAGAAGACACTAATGGGTGTTTTGGAGCACCTCGCGGAGAAGAAGGAAGAATAGGTCGACGAAGTCCTTAAAATGAGGGTTATGTGGACCCATGGTTTTTGGCACCTGGGCTTCAATCCATGGTTTTATAAGAGTCATGTAATGTATAAATAGAGGTCTAGAAGAGTTGAGATGGGAGGTGATAGTGGTGTTATGTTTTAGGGTATTATTGTATTTTTGGGTCTTCAGCTGGGTGCGGAGATCAACTTTGCAGTTTGGTGCATAGGGATAGGAAATAAAGAGGAAGAGAGAGAAGGATCTGCAGCTGAGTGCACAGATAGAACTATATATCTTCATCTATTCTATCAATAAACATAGTTCTTTGGAAGTAGCCCTAGGGAGAGACTGAAACACGCAAAATCTTGTTGTTCCATGTGGTTGATGCTTTGTTATTTACTACCTTTTACACTGTTATTGTACTATTATTTTTCCTGTCAAAGTTAAGCATAATATTGTTAAGAATATTTGGGCTATTTTGTATTGTTGTTTTGGAATCATCTTTCATTCCCTCTGGTTTTAGACACTTGTGTCCTACAACCCCCCTATTGCTACTTTAGGTGATACTTCATCTGCTTCGCAGGTGTTTTCGTAAGGGCCAGTAGTTAGGGTTTGTTGGTGTGTTGTTAGAGTTGAACCTTGGGTTTGCCCCTGTGCCAACAATATAGTAATCTTTGATGCACATGCTTATATGGATTATCTATTGATCGGATCCACTTATCATGATGTTATGACTTGCTATCCTTGGAAAGCGTATTCATTTGTCTTTGCAGGACCTAGCTGGTAGACAGTTTTGGGAGAACAATACTATATTGGGCTTCCATGGGGATACAATCCCACAGGTTGGATGTTAGGGACCTGCATGCCAGATGAGAGAGAGTTGGCTTGGACGGCCTTGATGATGCCTTGGATGACCTAGCATACCCATTTCTTTCCAAACAATTTTCCTAGGAAGGGAAAAACATCCCATTTTTTAGAATGATGTCATGATATTGGGGGCTAGGGCTTGGTGGTAAGGTTCCACTCATTTTCACTTGGATGATTTGAAGAGAAGAGGGGTTTTACCATGATGCTATCACTTATATGCTTGACACATGTCCTTGGGAGGCCCTTCCATGCTTCTCCAACACCAATGACCTCCTCAAAGTGGAAAAACATTCCCTAAAGGGGTGACGTCATCCTAGAGTAGGGTTTAATTTGTGCAAAAGATGAAATTTTAAATGAATTGTTTAATATTATTGTGTTAAGGGGGAAAGATTAGGGTTTTTGACCCCTAATCTTGTTTTTAACTCATTATTTTGTGGACAAGCCATGTTGGCCAATTTTTGTATAGATAGAGATCATAAGATCTCATTTTGAATCATAACTCTCCTCTTGTGAGAGGCTTTGGTCTGAAATTTTTGGCCTCCTTAGCTCTTTTATCTCTTTTTCACTTGTGTATGGCTATGGTTGTGAATGGTTAATGGAAGAAGTGATGTGCTAGCCTTGGAAGGTTATTTTCTAGCTCTTGTGGTGGATTGTCTTAGCATATCTCTTGATCTTGGTATGTTTTTTACTCTCTTGCTATCATTTTATTCAATTCAAGTATTGCTTATTCTAGGAGATAGGTGGGAATTATAAGGGCATACACCCCCACCATAGTATTCACCATTTTTTTTCTTCATCTCATTGATTAAGAGTTTGCTAAGAGAATTATAAGGGCATACACCCTCTCAGCTTAAACCCTACATTAGAGAAACTTGCCTTAGGGAGTAAAAGGGATTACACCCCCAAGGAGGTAGCTTCTCTAAGATCCTTGTGACTCCATTAACCCAATATTAAAGGCACTAGTCATTAAATTTTCCGCATTGGAGAAATAAATTATTGCATTGGGAAATGTGAATTTTGGTCATTTTTACTTCTTGCAAAGTGGATTGTTTTCCTTGTGCCTTGGGCACTTCACAGCCATTAGGGCATCCTCATCTAAGGGATACCTTTTTCTTCTGTTACAAAAGTGTATCTTTAGCCATTAGGGATGTAGAAACCCTAACCTATTTTCTCTACTAACTCTCTTATCAACCATCCATTTTTTCTCAAAGTTTGGACATTTACTCTCCTTGTCCTAGAGCATTTTTGGTAAAGTTTGAGGGGATTCCAGTGGATTATTTTCTTGTTGTAATACATTGAATTTTACAGCCATAAGGCTGATATAATTTTCTGTAGACAAGTGTTTACAACGGCCTTATCTTTTATGCTAAGAATATTGTTTTTTGACCTTGAGTTTAGCTAGTCAATTGCTAGTTTTTCTCTTTCATTCTTCTACTTGATCTTTAGCATTTATTGAGTAGCTTATAGTATATTTTTATTTCTGATATACACTATCATCTATTGCTACAAATTAGGTTCATGCCTTTCCATGCCATGCATTTCCTTTCTATGCCATGTCATTCCATTCCTTTCATTAGCTTTCATTTGATTGCCTTGCCTTGCCTTGCTTTGCCTTTCCATGCCATGCCATGCCATGCCATGCCTTTCCTTTCCATTCCATGCCTTCCCTTGCCCTAAATTTCCATGCTATTCCTTTCCTTTCCATGCCATAATGAGACCTAGACCTATACCTAGACCTTTCCTTTCCATTCCTTTCCTTTCCATGTCTAGACTTACCTTCCATTGCATTTCCTTGCCCTACCTTGAATTTCCATTCCATGTCATGCCTTGCCTTGCCATGCCTTGCCTTTCCATGCCTTACCTTTCCATGCCATGGTTTTCCTTGCCTTGATATTCCATGCCATTCCTTTCCATGCCTTTCCTTTTCTTTTCTGGACTTCCCTTTCCATACCTAAGCCTAGACCTAGACCTGGACCTTGCCTTCCCATGCCTTGTTTACTTTTCCATATCTAGCCTTTCCTTGCCCTTCCTTGCCTTGATGTGTCTTGTGATAACTTTCCTTGATGTGAAAAGCCATTCCTTTCCTTTCCATGCCATACCTTGCATTTCCTTGCATTGAATTTACTTGTAGTGCATTTCATTGCCTTCCCATGCCATGCCATGCCATGCCTTACCTTGCCACACCATGCCTTTCCTTGAATTTCCATGCCATGCCTTCCCTTTCCATGCCATGCTTTTCCCTAACTTGCCTTGCCTTTCCATGACATTCAATCCCATGCCTTGTATTTTATTTTCTTTCCTTTCCTTTCCTTGCCATGAAATTCCATGCCATGACTTGTCTTACCACACCATGGCATGCCTTTCCTTGCCATGATGTGCCTTGACTTGCATTGACTTGCCATTCCATGCCCCTCCTTTCATTGTCTTTCCTTTCCTTTACATACCTAGACCTTAACCTTGACATATACCTTTCTTTCCCATGCCTTTCCATGCCTTTCCTTTCCTTTCCATGTCTAACATTTCCTAGCCTTGCCATGGCTTGCCATGTCTAACCTTGCCTAGCCTTTCCATGGCTTGCCATGTCTTACCTTGTCTTTTCTTGCATTATCTTGCATTTCCTTCACTTGACATGCCATGCATTTCCTTGCCATGCCATGCACTTCCTTTCCATTCCATGCCTTGCCTTTCCTTTCCATGCCTTGCATTTCCTTTCCATGCCTTGCTTTGCCTTGGCTTTCCTTGCCATGTCTAGCCTTGTATTGCCTTGTGTTTCCTTACCTTGCCTTGACTTTTCATTATGTGATTTGGCTTGCCATGCCTTGACTTTCCTTTCCATGTCTTTATTCTCCTTTCCTTTCCTTGCCTTGTGTTGCCTTACTTTGACTTTCCATGTCATGCCATGCCTTACATTGCGCTGTCTTGCATTGCCATGCCATGCCATTCCATTCCTTTCCTTTAATTTCCATGTCACGCATTGCCTTTCCATGCCTTGAAATGCCTTGTATTTCCTTGCCATACCTATACCTAGACCTATACCTTGATTGTTCCTTGCCATGCCTTGCCTTTCCTTGCAATATCTATCCTTGTCTTGCCTTGACTTTCCATGCTATGAATTGCCTTGCAATGCCATTCCTTGCCTTGCCACACCTTGCATTGCCTTTCCTTGCCATACTTATACCTTGACCTTGCATTGCCTTTACTTTCCATGTCTAGCCTTGCCTTGCCCTGGATTGCCTTGTCTTTCCTTGACTTGCCATGAAATTATTTTCCCTATCATGCCATGTTGTGCCTTGGATTGCATTATATTTCCTTACCTTACCTTGCCCTCCCTTTCCATGTCTTTCTTTGCATTGTATTTCCTTGTCTTGACTTGAATTTTCATGCCTTTCCATGCCTTGCCTTGAAATGTATAGCCTCGCATTACCTTGCATTGCCTTTACATTCCTTGACTTGCTTTGTGTTGCCTTGCCATGCCTTGCCTTGCCTTTCCTTTTCTTTCCTTTCCTTGTGTTGCATTGTCTTTTCATGCCTTGCCTTTCCTTGGACTTCCTTGCCATGCCTTCTCTTTCCATGCTCTAGGTCATCGTCTAGGTTATGGTCATGGTGTAGGTCTAGGTCTAGGTATAACTCATGGTTTAGGCCTAATTCTAGGTCTACATCATGGTCTAGTTCTAGGTATAGTTATAGGTCATGGTCTAGGTTTAAGTCTAGATATAGTTCTAGGTCTAGGTCATTCCATGTATATCCATGCCTTACCTTTCCCTTCCTTTCCATGCCTTGCATTTCCTTTCTTTTCCTTACCATGCCTATGAATATAACTTTCCTTTCCTTTCCTTGCCAATTGTATCATTTCCATGTGTTTCCTTGCCTTGCCTTTCCATGTTGTGCCTTGCCTTCCCATGCCTTGCCTTTCCTTTCCATGCCTCTCATTGCCTTGCATTTCCTAGCCTTTTCTTGCCTTGACTTGACTTGCCATGCCATGCCATGCCTTGTCTTTCCTTGCCTTGCCATACCTTCCATTGCCTTTCCTTGCCATACCTTCCACTGCCTTGCCTTTCCTTTCCACTCCATTTGAATTTTATGCCCCTGGACCAAATTTCCAACACGTCCCTGAATGGTTTCAGAAGAATAGTTGCAAATCATGATAGATATTTAATCAATCTTTTCCTTGCCATGCCATGCCATCCCATGCCATGCCTTAGCTTTCCATGCCATTCCATGCCTTGTATTTCCATATCATGTCTTACCTTCCATTGAATTTCCATGTCATTCCTTTCCTTTCCATGCCTTTCCTTGCCTTGCCTTTCCATGCCTTTCATTTCCTTACCTTGCCTTTCCATTACTATAACTAGACCTAGACCTAGACCTTTCCTTACCATGCCTTGTGTTTCATTTCCTTTCCATGTCTATCCTTGCCTAGCCTTGCCATGTCTTGCCTTGACTTTCCCTGCCATGCCATGCCTTGCCTTGCCATGCCTTTCCATTTCTAACCTTTCCTTGCCTTGCCTTGCCTTGACTTGACATGCCATGCCTTTCCTTTCCATCCACACCATGCCATGCCTTACTTTTCCTTGCATTTCATTTCCTTTGCTTGCATTACCTTTCCTTATGTTTCCTTACCTTGTCATGCCATGCCATGTGTTTCCATTCCATTCCATTCCTTGCCTTTCCATGCCATGCCTTTCCTTGACTTGTCTTGCCTTGTCTTTCCCTGCCATGTCTTTCCTTTCCTTTCCTTGCCTTTCCATACATAGGCCTAGACCTTTCCATGCCATGATTTTCCATTAATTGCCTTGGATTTCCATATCTAGCCTTTCCTTGCCTTTCATTACCCTACCTTTCCTTGACTTTTCAGGTCATGCCATGCATTTTCATGTGTTGTCTTTCCTTGCTAGGTCATGCCATGCCATGTCTTGCATTGCCTTGCATTGCATTGATCTACCTTTCCTTTCCTTTCCTTTCCTTTCCATGCCATGCCATGCCATGCCTTGCCTTGTCCTGACTTTCCATGTCATGCCTTGCCTTTCCTTGCTATAATGAGACCTAGACCTAGACCTAGACCTTTCCTTTCCATGCCTTGACTTGCCATGTCTCGCCTTACATTTCCTTGCCATGCCTTGCATTTCCTTGCCTTTCCTTCACTTGAGATGCCATGCCTTGACTTTTCATTCTATGACTTACAATTCCTTGTCATGCCTTGCCTTTCCTTGGATTTCCTTTTCATGTCTAGCCTTATCTTGCCTTGTGTTTCCTTTCCTTTCCTTGACTTTTCATGTCATGATTTGCCTTGCCATGCCTTTCCTTTCCTTTCCATGCCTTTCATTTCCTTACCTTTTCTTGCCTTGACTTGCCATGTCTAGCCTTATGTTACCTTGACTTTCCATGCCATGCCTCACATTGCCTTGCCTTTAATTTCCATGCCATGGCTTGCCTTGACTAGCCATGTCGTGCATTGCCTTGTCATTCCTTGCAATTCCTTGTCTTGTCTTTCCATACCTAGACTTAGACCTATACCTTGACCATGCCTTGCCATATCTAGCCTTGCCTTGCCTTGAATTTCCATGCCATGTCTTTCCATTCCTTCCATTGCCTTGCCTTTCCATACCAATACCTAGACCTTTCCTTGCCTTGCCTCTCCATGTCTAGCCTTGTCTTTCCTTTCATTGCCTTGTCTTTACTTGACTTTCCATAAATGATTTACCCTATCATGCGTTTTCATGCCTTGACTTTCCTTGTATTTCCTTGTCTTGCCTTGACTTTCCATAAATTATTTACCTTGTCATGCCTTGTCATGCCTTGCCTTGCCGTCTCTAGAATTTCCTTGCATTGCATTGCCCTGATTCACATTGCCTTGCCTTCCCTTGCCATCTCTTGCCTTCCATTATCTTGATTTTTCTTTACATGCCTTATCATGCCTTGTCATGCCTTGCCATGTCTGGCCTTGCCTTGCCTGACATTGCATTGCCTTTCCATGTCTTTACTTGCCTTTCCTTTTCTTTCCTTTCCTTGTGTTGCATTGTCTTATCATGCCTTTCCTTGCCTTTCCTTGCCTTGTCATGACTTTCCATGCCATGCCATCCCATCCCATGCCTTGTATTTCCTTCCCTTACATTGTCTTACCTTGGAATGACATGTCATGCATTGCCTTAACTTTCCATTCCTTGCACTGCATTGAATTTCCATGCCATGCCTTACATTACCTTGCCTTGCCTTTCCATAACTAGACCTAGACCTAGACCTATACCTTACCTTGTCATGCCTTGTGTTGCCTTTCCTTGCCATGTCCAACCTTGCCATGCCTTACCTATCCTTGCCATGCCTTGCCTAGCCTTGAAATGCCTTGCCTTGACATTCCTTACCATGTCATGCCTTTCCATGTCTAACCTTGCCTTGCCTTGACTTGACATGTCATGCATTTCCTTGCCATGCCATGCCTTTCATTTCCTTGCACTACATTTCCTTTCCTTGCATTACCTTGCCTTTTATTTCCTTTCCTTACTATGCCATGCCATGGCATACATTTCCTTCCCATGCCATGCCTTGCCTTGAATTGTCTTGCCTTGCCTTTCCATGTCTTGCCTTGCCTTTCCTTTCCTTTCCATACCTAGTCCTAGACCTATACCTAGACCTTGCATTGATATGCTTTGTGTTGCCTTGCCTTGCCATGTCTAGCCTTGCCTATCCTTGCCATTCATTTTCTAGCCTTGCCATGCCTTGCCTTGAATTTCCCTACCTTTCCATGCCTTTCCATATCTAACCTTTCCTTGCCTTGACTTAACATGTCATTCCTTGCCTTGCATTGCCTTGCACTGCATTTCCTTGCCTTACATTACCTTCCCTTGCGTTGTCTTGCCTTTCCATGCCATTACATGCCTTTCCTTGAATTGTCTTGCCTTGCCATTCCTTTTGTTGGTGACGCCCATCATTTTTTATGTCACAGTTTAATAAATGGGGTGATCAAATGGGTAAATACTCAAGAAGATAAAACTTTGACTCAGGAAACTGGGCCTGGTATGTAGAAAGCAAGGGAGGTCTTGATCCAACTTTTGTTAGCAAGTTGATTAAAGGGTGGTAGATGGAAGACTTGTGAGAAGGGTGAGAAAGACTGCCTCAGGAAACAAGCCTTCGAAAGCTTGAAGGAGAAAAACTCAGAAGCCAAGATCCTCTTGGTCCAGATTTTCAAGAAACTGAAGGGTGACTCGACTGGATCCTCCAATTCCAAGCCATTCCAGCGCTGAGAAAACACAAGAAATGATTAGAAACGATGCGACTGTTGCAGTGATCCAACCTACATCATCCTACAACAGTGCAACTCGACTAGATCCTCCAATTCCAAGTTGTTCTAACATAGTATACAAAGAGATGGAAAAAGAGGCTGACATCCATAAAGTAATAAGTCTCAAATGCCTTATACATTAACCAGAGTGACCAGTGCTTCATAAAAAACTTTACAATCGGGAGCTTTTCTCAACCATCCATGCTTACAAAAATGTCAAAAACACCTACATATACTCAAAACAAAAATACCGCAGCGAAAATGAGACACTGCAATTAAAACATTGCGTCTGCATGTCTTCTAACAGCCTGCCCATGCAAACTCAGGATGATCAGGCGCCTATGACATATGCCATCTTATCTTCACGTGGCTCCAGTAAGGGGAGTAGCTGATCCATTAAGCGTTGAGATAGTGTGTGAAGACTTCCTTCGGCTAGTCGAGAACTCGAGCATGGCTCTTTCGGAAAAAGGGGATACAGGACCCTCTCGAGCAGACCGCCTACCAGACCCGCCATACTTTGCAATTAATGAGTGAGGTGAGGTTTCAACCACCCTCTCTCTTCTTCATTTATTCCCAGCAGGTACCGAGATTTAGATCACGTCGAATCAGCATCTGGAGAACACAGTGCCCCCCCTATGAAACTCAATTCAGTGCTTTGGAACCCGAGTGGCCAAATGATAAACATTAGTGCCCCTCCTCTAGGCTTGTTCCTTTACGACCAGGCGCCAAAACCACGGGCCCAATTCTGGGCGCTATCGGCATTTCGGGGTTCAGGGTTTTGGGAAGTGAAGTGATGAGGAGCGCTTGCCCCTCGAACTCCCGAATGCCGATATGTCGATGTGACCAGATCTTGCGCCACGCGTCAATGGATCGAACAACCCAGACTTAGCTTTAAAATATAGGCGCTTTCTCTTACACTATATATCGGGTAACTTGGTAGCCCCGAAATCCTGATGACTTTTGATATACTTCGTGGATAGATCTCGGCTGCCAACAACAACCTTGCCCACTTGCTTGACTTGTAACTGGAAAATGGATTCTCCCATGCTGCGCTCGGGCGCTTCTCCTGCGACTTGCAGACTTGAATACTCTTGTGCCCCAGACAAGAAATGCTACTAACATTAGGCTCCATGGGGGATAGAGTCATCCTTGTGATTCTCTAAGGACTCATTCCACAACTTCAGTGCCTTGCTATAGGGCTATGGAGTCAAGCTCAAAATAGCCCGCTGCTGAAAATACAGGCCGAAAAATAAAAGTAACAAAATAAAGATACATGCTCAAAGGAGCTTATTTATATACAATCCTAAACTGATAAAACACTTTACATGGGGCTAGGTGAAATCAAAATTCCACCATAGCCAATCAAGTAACTTCCTGAAGGGAAGCTCTTTCCTTCTGTCAGTGATCACCAGCTGATGGTGTAACCATGACAACAGAACGGCTACACTCTTCAACTTCTCCTCACTGGCTGAAGTTGAGATGAAATAGGGTGGCTCCAAGGCATAGGGGAAATGCCACTCCATGTAATTGCTGACGGGATCATAGAATGAGTGGCTGATCCCAGAAAATTGGCGACAAACAACCGCCTGTGCTACACAGTGTCCACCTGTGGCTGAATATCTCTGATAAGCACAGGCAGGTGAATAATTGAAGTGGGCTCGCTGATCTCAGGTGATGGTTGCTCGTTGACTAGCTCTAGACAGGAAATATTCTGCTCCTCTGGTTCGATCTCCCCAGGTCCGATTCATATTCATCATAAATAGGGACCATGGGGTGGTTATGTTTGCTGACTGGCTCTTCAGTATCTCTATAGTGATCAAAAGTAGGATAATCTTGCTGCTCATCATCACTATAATATATATCAAAAAGGGGTTGTCCTTCATTGATATGATCCTCCTCCAGAACAGTGATCCCGTAAAAAATTTCCATTTTAGGGATAGTGGGACCTACTGGTTCTAGCTGCTCACACGTAATATTTTTCTCTTTAATCCCAGGTAAACATATATCGTGAGAAACCCCCTGGAGAAAAAGAGAGGAAACTGCTTCCACAATAATTTATTCTTTAAAAATGGGAAGGCCTCCGTCCTGAGAAGAAGGGCTACTAGGAATATCTGCTTCAACCCGATACTCAGGTGAGCCATCTACCATGGACCACATCTGCTCTGCAAACTCATAATCTCCACAAGAGGCATGTTTATCTTCATGAATATCTAAAAGAACAGATGCATCTGATATGATGTCAGATGCTTCTATTCTAGGGCTAACACAATTAATATCATCCAACACCTCTATATTTTCACAACAGATGCTTTCCTCCACAGTAAGGGCTTCATCATGGACCTGGTCTTCAGGGCCAGAAGAGGCTTCCTAAAGCAAAGAAAACTCCTCACAACAGTTGTCAAACAACCCATCAGCTGGATAGTAGTCTTTACAAAATGAATTGAAAGCTGTATGAAAACCTGTTAAAGAGCGGATACTTGCAGTGAGAAAATACCGACACCATTCAAGAGCATCTCCCTTCAATGAATACCTGAAGAGATTAATCTGGACATCTTCATGCATGATATTGTGTCAGTGGATAGCCTCATGGAAGTCCAGTAAATGCTCAGTTGGATCCTCCCAACTTGTTGCATGAAATTCAGGGAGGAAATCTTCCCATTGGTCTCTATCAGGAAGTGCATTAGGAAAACCAACTATCTGAGAAAAGTCACAGAAAGCAAACCTTTGAGCCAAAATTTTCTCCATATCGAACCAGTGGAGTCGCCAATCGATCCTCGAATCATGGATTCGCCAGGTGAAATATGTGCAGCTTCAAGTGTGCCTGGTCCTTGTTCACCATCAAAGGCCAGATATTAACATTGTTGTTACCCCAGGAAGCTTCTCAGGATGAGAAAGCAACTGCTGAAACCTTCTCGAGAAAGATCCTTAGGGTCAGCTTTCAGGTGTGCTAACAGTAGTCACAGCTGAAACAATGATGTGCAAACAATGGAGTCGCCACAGTGGAGTCTCCAGGTGCACAGTAGCAATCTTTAAGGGCTTTGATGTCTGATACACCTTCAGAATCAAAGGCTCAATGTCGTTCTGCCCAAGGAAAATCTTCAACTTCGTCCCCGGCAGCGGTGCCAGAAATGTTGGTGACGGAAGTCACTCCTGGATTGCTTGCAGGAGCAGAGCCTAATGCCCATCAGTTTTTATGTCACGGTTTAATAAATGTGGTGATCAAATGGGTAAAGACTCAAGAAGATAAAACTTTGACTCAGGAAACTGGGCCTGGTATGTAGAAAGCAAGGGAGGTCTTGATCCAACTTCTATCAGCAAGTTGATTAAAGGGTGGTAGATGGAAGACTTGTGAGAAGGGTGAGAAAGACTGCCTCGGGCAATAGGCCTTTGGAAGCTTGAAGGAGAAAAACTCAGAAGCCAAGATCCTCTTGGTCCAGAGTTTCAAGAAACTGAAGGGTGACTCGACTGGATCCTCCAATTCCAAGCCATTCCAGCGCTGAGAAAACACAAGAACTGATTAGAAACACTGCGACTGTTGCAGTGATCCAACCTACATCATCCTACAACAGCGCAACTCGAATGGATCCTCCAATTCCGAGTTGTTCTAACACAGTATACAAAGAGATGGAAAAAGAGGTTGACATCCATAAAGTAAGAAGTCTCAAATGACTTATACATTAACCAGAGCGACCAACGCTTCATCAAAACTTTACAATCAGGAGCTTTGCTCAACCATCCATGCTTACAAAAATGACAAAAACACCTACATATACTCAAAACAAAAACACCGCAGTGAAAATGAGACACTGCAATTAAAACATTGCATCTACATGTCTTCTGACAGCCTGCCCATGCAGACTCAATATGATCGGGTGCCTATGACAAATGCCATCTTATCTACACATGGATCCAAGAAGGGGAGTAGTTGATCCATTAAGTGTCGAGCTAGCATGTGCAGACTTCCTTCGGCTAGTCAAGAACTCGGGCATGGATCTTTTGGAAAAAGGGGATACAGGACCCTCTCGAGCAGACCGCCTGCCAGACCCGCCATACTTTGAAATTAATGAGTGAGGCAAGGTTTCAACCACCCTCTCTCTTCTTCATTTATTCCCAGCATGTACCGGGATTTAGATCACGTCGAATCAGCATCTGGAGAACACAGTGCCCCCCCTCTGAAACTCAATTTAGCGCTTTGGAACCGGAGTGGCCAAATGATAAACATTAGCACCCCTCCTCTAGGCTTGTTCCTTTACGACCAGGCACCAAAACCACGGGCCCAATTCTGGGTGCTATCGGCATTTTAGGGTTTGGGGTTTCAGAAAGTGAAGTGATGAGGAGCGCTTGCCCCTCGAACTCCCGAATGCCGATATGCCGATGTGACTAGATCTTGTGCCACACGTCAATGGATCGGACGACCCAGACTTAGCTTTAAAATATAGGTGCTTTCTCTTACTCTATATATTAGGTAACTTGGCATCCCCGAAATCTTGATGACCATTGATCTACTTCATGGATAGATCTCAGCTGCCGACAACAACCTTGCTCGCTCGCTTGACTCATAACTAGAAAAGGGATTCTCCCATGCTGCGCTCAGGCACTTCTTCTGCAACTTGCAGACTTGAATACTCTTGGGTCCCGTACAAGAAATGTTACTAACACCTTTCATTTCCTTGCCTTTCCTTTCCGTACCTAGCCCTAGGCCTATACCTATACCCTCTCACGCCATGACTTTCCATTACTTGCCTTGAATTTCCATGTCTAACCTTGCCTTGCATTTCCATACCTTTCCATGGTTTTCCATGGCATGGCATGCCTTTCCATGCCTTGTCTTTCCTTTCTATGTCATGCCATGCCATGCCTTGCATTGCATTTCCTTGCCTTGCATTTCCTTTCCTTTCCTTTCCATGCCTTCCCTTGCCTTTCCATGCCATGTCATGCCTTTCCTTTCCATGTCATGGATTTCCTTGCCCTGAATTTCCTTGTCATTCCTTGCCTTTCCATGCCTTTCCTTTCCTTGCTACAATGAGACCTATACCTATACCTAGACATTTCCTTTCCATGCCTTTCCTTTCCATGTCTAGCCTTACCTTGACCTACATTTCCTTTCCTTTCCTTGACTTTTCCTACCATGCCATGCCTTGCTTTTCCATACCTATACCTATAACTTGCCTTGCCTTTCCATGCCATGACATACCTTTCCTCATCATGCCATGCCTTGCCATGTCTAGCCTTTCCTTGCCTTGCATTGCATTCACTTTCCTTGCCATTCGATGACTTTCCTTGCTAGTACTTTCCATGCCTTGCATTCTCTTGCCTTACCTTACCTTTCCATGCCATGCCATGCCTTTTCTTTCCATGCCTTTCCTTTCCATGCCATGCCTTGCCTTTACCTGACATGCCATGCCTTGCATTTCCATGCATTGTCTTGCCTTGCATAACTAGACCTAGACCTTACCTTTTCATGCCTTTCTAGGCCTTTCCTTACCTTTCCATGCCTAGTCATGCCTTGCACTGCCTTTCCCTACCTTGACTTTCCATGCCATGCTCTTATTTTCCATGCCATGCCTTGCCATGCATTGACTTTCCATGCCTATACTTGTCTTGTCATGCCTTCCATTTCCTTTCCTTCCCTTTCCATACCTAGACCTAAACATATACTTGGACCTTGCATTCCCATGCCTTGCCATGCCTTCCCTTTCCTTTCCATGTTTAGCCTTTCCTTTCCTTGACCTTCCTAGCCTTGGCATGCCACACCATGCCTTGTCCTACCATGATATTCCATTCCTTGCATTTCATTGAGTTACATTTCCTTAATGTGCATTGTATTGCCTTGCCTTGCAATGCCATGCCATGCCATCCCTTTCCTTGCCATCCATTCCTTTCCTTGCCTTGAATTTCCATGCCATGCCTTACCTTGTCATGCCTTGACTTTCCTTGCCATGCCTTGCATTGTTTTGCCTTGACTTGCCATACCAAGACCTTTCTTTTCCATGCCTTGCCTTGCCTTACCATGTCTAGCCTGGCCTTTCCCTGCATTGCCTTGCCTTGACATACCTAGACCTAGTTCTAGACATAAACCTTACCTTTTCTTGCCTTGCATTGCCTTGTCTTTCCTTGACTTGCCATAAATTATCTACCCTGCCATGCCTTTCCTTTCCATCTCTATCCTTTCCTTGCATTGCATTTCCTTTCCTTTCCATGTCTTGCCTTGCATTATATTTCCTTGTCTTCCCATGCCTTGTCCTGCCTTGTCGTACCTTGCCTTGCCTTGCCTTGCCATGTATTTCCTTCCCTTGCCTTTTCTTGCCATTCCTTATGTTGCATTGTCTTGTCATGCCTTGACTTTCCTTTCCTTGCCTTGTCATGACTTCCCATGCCATGCCTTTCCATACCATCCCATGCCTTTTGTTTCCTCCCCTTACATTGTCTTTCCTTTCCTTGTCTTTCCTTGGCATGACATTCCATGCCATTCCTTGCCTTTCCCTGCATTGACTTTCCATGCCATGTCTTGCCTTGCCATTCCTTCCATTGCCTTGCCTTGCCTTTCCATAACTAGACCTATACCTAGACCTTGCCTTGCCATTCCTTCTATTGCCTTGCCATGTCTAGCCTTGCCTAGCCTTTCCATGCCTTGCCTTGACTTTCCCTGTCATGCCTTTCCATGTCTAACCTTGCCTTGCCTTTCCTTGACTTGACATGTCATGCCTTGCCTTGACATGCCATGCCTTTCATTTCCTTGTACTTCATTTCCTTGCCTTGCATTACCTTGCCTTGTGTTTCCTTGCCTTGCCATGCCATGTCATGCCATACCTTTCCTTGCCATGCCATGCCTTGCCTTGATTTGGCTTGCCTTGTCTTGCCATGCCTTGCATTGCCTTTCCTTTCCTTTCCATACCTAGTCCTAGACCTATACCTAGACCTTCCCAATCCATGCCTTTCCATTACTTGCCTTGGATTTCCATGTATAACCTTGCCTTACCTTGCATTTCCCTACCTTTCCTTGACTTTTCAGCTCATGCCATGCCTTTCCATGTGTTTTATTTCCTTGCTATGCCATTCCATGCGATGCCTTGCATTGAATTTCCTTTATTTTCCTTGACTTTCCATAAATAATTTACTATGTCATGCCATGTCGTGCCTTCCCTTGCCATATTTATCTTTTCCTGGAATTGCATTGCTTTTACTTGCATTATCTTTCCTTGTCTTTCCTTGCCTTGTCATGCCTTTTCATTCCTTTCCTCGCCATGTCTAGCCTTGTCTTTCCTTTCCTTGCCATGTCTTTCCTTGCCTTGCCTTTATTTTTCTTGCCTTGCCTTGTGTTGCATTTTCTTGTCATGCCTTGCCTTACCATACCTTGGATTTCCTTTCCATGCCTTATCTTTCCATGGTATAGGTCATGATCTAGGTTACGGTCATGGTGTAGGTATAGGTCTAGGTCTAGATCGTAGTTTAGGTCTAGGTCTAGGTCTAGGTCTAGGTCATGGTCTAGGTCATGGTCTAGGTTTAGGACTAGGTCTAGATATAGGTCTAGGTCATGCCATGTCCATCCATTCCTTACCTTGCCATACCTTTCCTTGACTTGCCATACCTATACCTATTCCCATACCTAGACCTTTCCTTGCCATCCCTTGCATTTCCTTCCCTTGCCATGTGTATCTTTGCATAGCCTTTGCATGTGTTTTCTTGCCTTGCCTTCCCTTTCCATGTGTATCCATGCCTAGCCTTGCCTTGTGTTTCCTTGAGTTTCCTTTCCATATTGTTCCCTTCCTTCCCATGCCTTGTCTTTCCTTGTCATGCATTGAATTTCCTTGCATTGCCTTTCCTTGCCATTCCTTGCCATGATGTGCCCTTACTTCCCATTCCTTACCTTTCCTTGTCATGCCTCACATTTCCTTGCATTTCCTTGCCTTTCTTTGACTTGACTTCCCAAGACATTCCTTGCCTTTCCATGACTTTCCATGCCATGCCATCCCATGCCTTGCATTTTATTGCCTTTCATTGCCTTGTCTTGCCTTGTGTTTTATTTCCATGACATGCCTTTCCTTTCCATGTCAATCCTTGTCTTGCATTGACTTTTCATGCCATGCCTTACCTTTCCTTTCCATGCCTTTCATTTCCTTGCCTTTTCTTGTCATACCTATACCTAAACCTATACCTAGACCTTGATCTTCCATGCCTTTCCATGTCTTCCCTACCCTTGCCTTGCCATGTCTAACCTTTCCTAGCCTTGCCATCTCTTTCCCTCCCTTTCCTTGCCATGACTTTCCATTTATAACCTTTCCTTTCCTTTACTTCACTTTACATACCATGCCTTGTCTTGTCATGCCTTGCCTTGCCTTTCCATTCCCTACAATTCCTTGCCATTCCTTTCCTTTCCATGTATAGCCTTATCTCACCTTGGATTTCCTTTACTTTCCTTGAATTTTCATGTCGTGCTTTTCCTTTCCATGCCATGCCTTTCATTTCATTGACTTTACTTGCCATGCCTTGCCTTTCCTTACCTTACCATGTCTATCCTTGCCTTGTGTTGCCTTACCTTGACTTGCCATGCCATGCCTTCCATTTCCTTGCCTTGCATTGCCATGCCATGCATTTCCTTGCCTTGACATTCCTTGACCTACCTTGCCATGCCTTGCAATCCCTTGTCTTTCCTTTCCATACCTATACCATGACTGTGCCTTGCCATGCCGTGCCATATCTAGCCTTTCCTTACCTTGAATTTCCATGCCATACATTTCCTTTCCTTTCCAAGCCTTGCATTGCCTTTCCTTGCCATACCTAGACCTAGACCTTGCCTTGCCTTGTTTTTCCTTGACTTGCCATAAATGCTTTACCATGTCATGCCTTGTCATACATTGTGTTAGCACTAGAAGTCACCTTTGGATTACAGCAGAGGTAATCCCAATACCCACCAGTTTTTATGTCACAATAAATAAATGTAAGGTTGATCTAATGGACGTAGTCTCTGGATTATAGTACTTTAACTTGGAAAAATGGGTTGGCATGCATAAGCAGATGAGGTCTTGATCTAACTTCAATCAGTAAGTCATAGTAAAGGTGAGTAGGGGGAAGAACTTGAGGAGAGTGTAAAGGTTTTCTATGGACATCTATCCTTCCAATAGCCTACAGAGAAAAACTTAAACATAAGATCTTCTTGAATTCAAATCTCAAAGAATATGAAAGGAATTATAACAACAATATGATCAAACATTCATCATAATACAATCACAATAATTCATGTGAATTAGTCACTCATGAATTCTTTCAGTATTAGAGGGAGCAATAAAGTCAATTGTCATTAAACAAGAAATCTCATACTACCACGCATAACCAAAGAACCAGAAGCTTCATTTAAAACTTTACAATACAGGAGCTTTGCTCTACCATCGACCATAAAAAAATATCAAAATTGAGTATTTATACTCAGAACAAATGCTACCACCAAGAATGTGACCTGGCCACTGAAATCAAAGCTTTGTGTATGCATCTTCTTCTGTCAGTTTGCACTTGCATCCTTCTGTCAGATGCAATCTCATATTAGTATGGGCTTTGTAGGAGAATCCATTGATAGGGGAAATTTTGACTAACAGTCTGCCTACACGGTCATCTTTCCATGCTTTCCATTTATAGGGTGAGACGAGGTTTCAACAACTTCCCCAATTTCCATTAACTACTTTCATTGGGATCGGGATGGAGCCTGACACCCATGAATTCTTCAGGATATGTTCACGACTCCTTCAAATCAATATCGATGCCATGAGACCATGTAGATATTCCCCTATGAAAATATGAGCGCCCTTGGCTTCTGGAGTGGCTCCTTTCCATCGCTTCATGTGACCTTGGGTCATGACCTATGGATTCTTCTAGTGAAATTTTGGGACTTCACATTTCGGGAATATTTACTCCACTTGATTTCAAATACTCCAACGCTCGATCCCACAAAACGACCCATCTAGATAGACGATCAGATCTACTTTGAATTTGACGACCATGATCGTTTCCCTGAAAAATATCGACCGCCTGTTTCTTGATAGGAACTTTCCCTTTCTTCATGGCCCTGCTTCCATATGACCGCGGGATGTGATTGTGGGCCCAACTCCCAGGCGCTTTGCAATTTCGAGTTTCATGACTTCGTGTCGTACTCCATGCTCAAACCTCTGAGTGGTGAAATCGTGATTCCTTGGATCAGGTTCCACACGTCCCCATTGGATCAAACGGCCCATATGAATATCAACATTTTGGGACCTCTACATTTTGAGACTCGGGAAATCTGCACACTCCTTATTTGGCTTTCCTGAAATGACTTTGTCTATGGTTTGGATCTGGTGCCACGCGTCCTAATGGATTGGATGGCTCCAACTGATTTTAGGTTTTGAGGATTCAGATATTTTACAAACAACTTCAACAATGTTTTGAACTCTTGATTCCCACACTCATAATTTTTTGTTGATTTTCTGAACTTTGAAATGAAATTTCCTCCGCCAAACTAAACTTGCTTGCCCGCTTGATTCAATTCCATATCAAACCACTCTAAGTGTTGTTGAAATAATGTAACTGCAAAGAGCATTCTTATTATTATTTTGTTATTGGATTAAATCCCCATTGTGAATTAATCATGTCATTATTATTATTGGATTAAATCCCCATTGTGGATTAATCATGTCATTATTATTATTGTTGTTATTAGATTAATCCCCATTGAGGATTAATCATGTCAGTAATTGTATAAGGACCAAATCCCCTTTTGCGGATTGGTCATCGAACAATTACAAAGTGCAGAATAAGAAGTTGGCCCCAACAGTTATAATGGAAGGCCCAGAGTTAATTAAAGGTGGGTTTACCCACCCATAGTGAGAGGTTGGCCCTGCCAGATGGTGACCTTTCACACATGCCAGATTGATATAAATAAGAGGCTAGCGCCTCACTTCTTACACACACAACTCACTTGCTCATTATCTTATGAGGCAAGCTGCAATTACAAGTTGGAGAGAGGAGAAGAAGAGTGGTGCAGCTCTTGGGGAGGACTATCTGTATTGGTTTGAGCTATCTCTTGAATATTGTATAAGCCATTGTTGATAAGGAATTTTTTTCTAGGTTTTCTTCCCCTATAGGGTTTCCCACGATAAATGTTGTGTCTCTTGTGAATGTGTATTTCTCAGTGATCTTGTTCTTATTATGCTCTTATCTTATGAAATGCAAAGAACTATAATAATGGAATAAACATTAACATGGAATCAGAGCCAACCTGAAGGAAAAATATTTCACAAGAGGAAAAATGTCACTATTACGGTACCCAAAAATTAGGGTTTTGAAAAAGTATCTCTTTTCAGCTCCCTAACCTCCTAGAAAGTTGTGCCCTCCCCCAAGGATCATTTTGGCACTTAGAGCACACCTTTTCAGTGGCTAGATCTCCCGAAAAGTGAAACCCTAGTTTCACAAAGTACCAAAAAAACAGAAAACCAGAGTACCAGAAGTACCAGAGTACCAGAAGTACCAGAAAACCAGAAGCACCAGTCCAGAAATCCGTAGATCAGATTTGAAGGGGTAAAAGTTGGATTTTCGAAAATCTGACTACACCAGCTAACTCACCTCAGCTCAGCACACCTATCCCCTGGATCAGAATTTCAAAATTTAAAGTTTGAAAATTTAGGGTTTCCTCATAAAACCCTAAGTTGCAGTTGCAGTTGCAGTTGCAGTCTCAGAACCAGTTGCAATTGCAGTACCTGTTGCAGTTGCAGTTGCAGCCGTAGAACCAGTTGCAATCACTCTTGAAGTTTTTGGTAATGATTACCGTTGCTACCAGATGGAGCCACTACCTGCAAATGCTATCCGAGGTATGTACTCATATATGGTTAATGGTTAAAACCTAAAGAGTATTTGCAGGAGAAGGGATCTTTTTCCATAGATCCAGAAGGATCTCAAGATCCAAGACATTCAAAGGAATGATGCAACCCATGTGTGATTATTCTAATATGCATCTATTTGTTATGAAATTATCTTGATCAGTGTTGCATGTTGAAGCTATGATCAAATCATTAGAAGGATTGAAAGTTGATCATAGAGATTATCCTCTAACCTAACCTTTTGTCAAGTTAGTGTATTGTCTTAGTACATAAGATAGGTTGAAGAAAGAACTCATCACTTGAGTGAAGGAGACCTGGAAGAAAAGCAAGCACTCATTCTTGAGGACAAGGCTCTAGGTTTGATTAATCAAGATTCAAAGGTACACATGACAAGTTTATGACTTTAGATAGAAATCGTCGTAAAGTATTATACTTGATAACATGTGAGAATACTTTGCCTGATATGACTAACACCTCCTCTAGGAGAAACCTCTTGTGTTAATTCCAGGTTGCCATGGAAGAATGCTTGGTCACAACACTAAGAGAGTGTTGACCCCATTTTGTATTGTATTCCTTACCTTTAATCTTTGCTAAATTATAAGTAATAAGATCTAAAGGAGCTATTGTGATGATTGTTCATGCTATTGCTTTATATTATCAAGAAGGATATTATTCTTGCTTGTTGTTTTGTTGACCTTTCTCCAGGTCACATTAGGAAGCCATAGTGAAGGTTGCAGAAGGCAACGTGCTAAAGGAGAGACCGTAAATGAAGAAATCATCAGTGGAAAAGAAGAAGGTGGGTCACTCAGAAGCTACCATGACCCACGCTATTGAAGAATCCATGTGAACTCTAGAAGATTAGCTCACATCAACTACAAGGCGCTACCATACATATGCAAAGCTGTCACAAGTTTAC
>ML776798.1:1157481-1334389 GCA_009831015.1 Picea engelmannii
TGCACCAGATGGATGTGAAGACAACTTTTCTGAATGGTATCATTGAAGAGGAAGTGTATATAGAGAAACCCCAAGGATTTGAGGTTGAATACAGGAAGTCTCATGTCTATCGATTCAAGAAAGCCTTATACGGATTGAAGCAAGCTCCCAGAGCTTGGTATGGCCGTATAGACAGTTTCTTGACGCGATTGGGCTTTACCAAGAGTAAAGCAGATTCAAATCTCTACTTCAAGATCATGGAGAATGAACTAGTAATACTATTACTGTATGTGGATGACTTATTCTTAATTGGAGAAGAAAAGCTCATCGTTGAATGTAAACAGAGACTTGTCGCTGATTTGAAATGAAAGACCTTGGCCTAATGCATTACTTCTTAGGTATTGAGGTATGACAGAGTCTGGAAAGAATATTCCTTAACCAAGGGAAGTACACGGTTGAAATCTTAAAGAGATTCGACATGCTAGAATGCAAGTCCATGAATACACCCATGGAAGCGAAGATGAAGTTGTTGGTCGATACTTCGTCAGATTTGATAGATGCCACTCTGTACAGACAGATTATTGGATCATTGATGTACCTGACGAACACCAGACCATACATTTGTTTTGCAGTGAACACCTTTATTCAGTTTCTGGTAGAGCCCATACGTGTTCATCTAGTGGCTGCAAAACATGTGATGAGGTACCTTAAAGTTACAATGGATTATGGTCTCAACTATGATGGAGATCATGACTTCACACTGAGTGGATATACTAATGCAGATTGGGCAGGAAGTGTTGCTGACAGAAAAAGAACTTCCAGATGCAATTTCAGTTTGGGATCAGATATGATCTCGTGGAAGAGTAGGAAGCAATCCAGTATTGCTCTCATCACAGCGAAAGCAGATTACATTGTCGCATGTTCTTCTAGCTGCGAGGCTATATGGATTTGAAAGTTGCTTACAGGCCTATTTGATTTGGAGATGAGAGCAACCGCGATTCTATGTGACAATCAAAGTTGTATTAAAATGACAGAGAATCTTGTGTTCCACGACAGGTCGAAGCACATAGAGATTCGCTATAATTTCATCCGCGACATGGTACAGAGAGGAGCCTTGAAGCTCCTGTACATTAGCATGGATGAACAGGTTGCTGATGTGATGACTAAGCCGCTATCTCATGTAAAGTTTCAACACTTTTGAGATAAGCTTGGTATTGTCTGAAAGGACCTTCCCTGAAAGGGGGAGTAGATGTATTCCTTGCTTCTGACCTCGCTGTTAGATGTAAAGAAAGATGAGTCATGCTTCTAACCTTGATGTTAGACGTAAAGCATGATGATGTGTGATCCTTGCTTCTGACCTCGTTGTTAGACGTAAATCATGACACCGTGTGATCCTTTCTTCTAACCTCATTGTTAGATGTAAAGCAAGATGAGTTATGCTTCTGACCTAGTTGTTAGACGTAAATCATAATGTCGCTGATTCCTTGCTTCTGACCTAGTTGTTAGACGTAAAGCAAGATGAGTCATGCTTCTGACCTTCCTGTTAGACGTAAAGCATGACGCTATGTGATCCTTCCTTCTGACCTCGTTGTTAGATGTAAATCAAGATGAGTTATGCTTTTGACCTAGTTGTTAGACGTAAAGCATAACGCCACTGATTCCTTTCTTCTGACGTAGTTGTTCGACGTAAAGAAAGATGATTCCTCGCTTCTAACCTCGTTGTTAGATGTAAAGTGAGATATTGATGTGTTCCTTGCTTCTGACCTCATTGTTAGACGTAAAGCAAGATGATTCATGCTTTTGACCTAGTTGTTAGACGTAAAGCATGACATTATGATTCCTCGCTTCTAACCTAGTTGTTAGACGTAAAGCGAGATGATGATATTAGTTTCTTTTGACCTAGTTGTTAGACGTAAAGCAAGATGTGACTGACATTGAGCTACCAGCTTAACCGTTGTGACATTGAGCTAGTGTAGTATTGTGATGTGCCAGCCTAGTGCTGTGATGAGGTATCATTTTTACTGATACATGTTTGATGCAGATGATGATAGCATTCTTTCAAGAATGATGATGCTCCTGATGAAGAAAACTTTTGATGACTCATAAATGTGCTAGACAATGGTTCAAGATGATATTGACGATATTGTCCTCCATATGCCACCGATGATGCAGACCTCTCTCGCCTGATGCTGATGAAGAATACCCTTCTTGTTAAGGGGGAGTGTTGAAATAATGTAACTGCGAAGAGCATTCTTATTATTATTTTGTTATTGGATTAAATCCCCATTGTGGATTAATCATGTCATTATTATTATTGGATTAAATCCCCATTGCAGATTAATCATGTCATTATTATTATTATTGTTATTAGATTAATCCCCATTGAGGATTAATCATGTCGGTAATTGTATAAGGACCAAATCCCCTTTTACGGATTGGTCATCAGACAATTACAAAGTGTAGAATAAGAAGTAGGCCCCAGCAGTTATAATGGAAGGCCCATAATTAATTAAAGGTGGGTTTACCCACCCAGAGTGAGAGGTCGGCCCTGCCAGATGGTGACCTTTCACACGTGCCAGATTGATATAAATAAGAGGCTAGCGCCTCACTTCTTACACACACAACTTACTTGCTCATTATCTTATGAGGCAATATGCAATTACAAGTTTGAGAGAGGAGAAGAAGAGTGGTGCATCTCTTGAGGAGGACTATCTGTATTGGTTTGAGCTAACTCTTGAACATTTTATAAGCCATTTATGATAAGGAAGTTTTTGCTGGGTTTTCTTCCCCCCTAGAGGGTTTCCCAGGATAAATGTTGTGTCTCTTGTGAATGTGTATTTCTCATTGATCTTGTTCTTATTATGCTCTTATCTTATGAAATGCAAAGAACTATAATAATGGCATAAACATTAACAAGTTTTACGCTTGTGCTTATGGATGCGACCTTTGTAAACAAATACTTGGATGATTGATTGAGGGCTCAGGAAGGCAAAATTATCAATGATAGAGACAAAGATTGAGAAGTGATTGACCTTAGAAAAAACATAAAGGATTAGGTTCGACACCTCTTGGGAAGGAAAAACAATAAAACTATAATCCGAAAGGAAAAAAACCTTACGATTGGGTTTGCAAAAGGATGAGAGATAGGAAAATTAAAGACTTAGGAAAAAACCCCAAATTCACAAGACTCTGACAAGTTTATACAATAACATTTGGCTCCACAGGGAATGGCATGCCCCCTGCAAGCTGCCAACAACAAGTAGTTCCAGTGCCTTAGATTTGGGCTATGGAGTCCCCTATTAAAAACAAAATAAACATAAAACAAGAATGATATTTACAATGGTGGGATGCCAACTATGGATTTAAACAAAAAAAAAATTCAGGAAGTGCCCATTTACAAGGCCACTAAAGACTCCATCACCCTCCAAATTATACAACCTGTAAGTATTATTTGAAAGTATCTCAGGAATTTTGAAGGGTCCAATGCAAAGGGATTCAAATTTACCATGCTTTCCCTTGTCCTGTCTAGGTGCATCCCATTTGAGTAGTAGATCCCCCAGCTGGAAATCATCCTTACTGATTTTCTTTTCAAACGACTCCTTGATCTTCTATTGATGGTTATGTGTCATGCCCAGTATCTTCTCTTTAGTTTCATACACTTCTTCCAGTTGTAATATTCTCCTTATCATGTCATCAGGTTCTCCCTGGTATTCTTGGAAGAATTTTTCCACCGGAAAGGCGAGCTGAGAAGGAAAGATGGCCTCAACTCCATACACAAGATGAAAAGGAGAGATCCCAAGAGATATTTTTTTTTCACTCTGTCATCCCACAGAGAAAACTTGAGCTTTGAATCCCATGCTTTCTTATTGTCCTCTAATAATATTTTGATGATATTTATATGGCTCTAGTTAGAAGACTATGTCAGTCCATTCCCTTAGGGGTAGTAAGGAGTTGAGTGAATCAATGGAATTCCAAACTGCTCACAAAACTAGATTACTGGCTCAGCCTTGAAGGATGTGGCATTATCAGTGACAATCCTTTTCGGACAACCAAACCTTGCTATAATATCTTGAAGAAAACCAATGATTACTTTGTGAGAAGCACTCCTTGTGGGGATAACTTCTATCCATTTGGTGAAGTAATCAGTGGTAATCAAGATCCACCTATTCTAACCACTCGAAGGAGGATGAATCTCCCCAATAAAGTCTAGGACCCATTGCTGAAAGGGTCCTGAAGCTGCTACAGGATTCAATGGCAGGGACTTGAGTTGTTGCTTCCCAGAGAATTTATGAAATTTGATGCAAGACCTGATTTTTTCACAGACATCAGTGAATAGAGTAGGCTAGAAGTACCCAACCCTAAGAATCTTGTAGGCTATGGTTCTCCATAAATGATGTCCCCCACACTGGATATCACGAAAATTGAACATAATCCTTTGGGCCTCATGTGGGTGTAAACATCTTAGAAGAACACCTAGAGGGTCTTTCCAATACAAGACATGGTCAATGAGGCAATCTCTAACTGCTTTAAGCTTTAAATATCTTGCCTTTCTTTTTCCTATCCCATCAGGAGGCCTTAACTTCTGCATAAAATATATAATTACTTTGTACCAGGTGCATTCTGCAAACAGAGGGCCACCCTGAGAACTGATATCAGCGAACTTAGCTTGTTGATTTTCTGAGCAAGTGTTGATGAAGTTAACCTCCAAATATTTGCAATTAGATTCATCCAATAGCTTGGCTAAACCTTGGCCTTTGACTAGTTTGGTAGGATTATTTCTAAATCAAACTCAAGGATTTTGGAAATCCACTTGCCCCTTCTTCCATCTATGTCAGGCTAGATGAGGATGTCCTTCAGAGTAGCTGAAGGAACATATGCAATGATATTTGAATGCAGAACATAGACTCTGAATGATTTGAGGGATTTCACCAAGGCATAGGCTTTCTTCTCCATGATGTCATATCTGGCTTCTACGTCTCTTAGTGCCCTGCTAAAAAAATAAATAGGTTGCTCCAGCCCTGCATCATTCTTTTGTAGTAAATCAACAACCACTGTATCAAATGAGGCAAAGGAAAAAATCAGAAAATCCATGGAATAATTAGGACTAATCAACACAGATGCCTCAATATATTATTTTTTAATTTGGTTGAAGGATTATCTGGGCTCAACAATCCATTTCACTTCATTCCCCTTCCTGAGCATGGTTGTGATATGCTTCACCAATTCAACAAAATTTGAAACAAACCTTCTCAGAAATTTTATTTTGCCCAGGAAGGACTGAACTTCTTTCTTGGATATGGGAAGTGATAAGGCTTTAATAGCTTCTATCCTTCTTGAATCAATCCTAACCCCCTCAATTGATACAATGTGTCCCAACAATTTTCCTTCCTGCATGGAAAATAAAGACTTCTTGGGATTTAGGGAGAGATCAAACCTTCTGCATTTCGAGAAGAAATTTATCAGATGTTGACAATGTTCTTTATCAGAATTGGAGAAGATTGTTATGTCATCCAAATAGATGACCACAAATTTGTATCTTTCTCCAATGAAGGCAATGTCCATGGCTCGCTGGAAGGTTGCTCCTACGTTCATCAATCCAAAGGGAATTTTAGCATACATGAATGTGCCCCAAGGAGTGGTGAAAGTTGTGTTTTCTCTATCTTCAGGAAGGACAAAGATCTTATTGTAGCCAGAAAATCCATCAATCATGGAGATCCTGGATGAGTCTATTACCCTTTGCAATATGTGTTCCATCTTTGGAAAAGGGTAATTTTCCTTCTTAGATCTTCTATTCATATTCCTAAAATCAACATAGAGTCTAATTTCTCTGCTCTTTTTCCTTACTAGAACCAAGTTGGCCACCCATTCAGAATATCTCAAAGGAACAATGATTTGGGCGTCCAGTAGCTTCTTGCCTCCTTTTCCATAATAAGCAACATCATAGGATTTATTTGTTTTAATTTATGCCTAAATGGTTTGGCCTCCTCTTTCAATGGGATCTTATTCTCAATGATGGTTGTGTCGTATGTTCTGAGGTCTTCATAGGTCTGGGAAAACACATCATAAAATTCTTAAAATAACTCAGTATAATCAACTCTCTACTCCCTTGATAGGCTGCTTGACAACTTGAAAAACTCTGGATCCTCCTTTGTGCCAATATTTCATTCAGCTACATCATCATCCTCAATTGGGCCTTTAAAATTTACTGCCACATCATTCCCATCGAACAATCTTTCTAAAGGAACTAGTCCTTTTGGAATGTGGTTTCCAGGTAGCTGAACAATATGGTGATTAGAAATTTTATTTAAAAAGACATCAATGTGGGGGTTGTTGTAGGAAAATCTCCCTGCGGAAAAGTAGATCACCTCTAAGGCTTGACCTTAACCCTAGACAGAAAAATGCTTAACGTGGACACTGAATTACTTTCAAATCTATCTAAGCCTAATGCATAAGAAGGGAGGATAATAGAAGTAACTTTTAATCGATGTTTGTCCCTGCACGCTCCGAGTTGCGCTCCAATCCTTTTGCTCCTCGCTGAGGTCTGTGGAAAAAACTAGGTACGACCACTTCCTACTCTATTGGAATTAGCTTGAAAACAGATCCATCAATAAATGATAAGTTCGTGTGATATCAGACACAAACTAGAAAGAAACAAGCCAAGCGTGTCATATTAATGAGAATAATGACAGCAGTACTTACAATCGTAGATGCGAATGTGACAGCTTCGTCAAGTCCTCTTCGTCCAACCCTTGCCTGAAAGATCCACAACCTGGATAACAATAGATTCACTGATCACTTCTCTTTGGCTGACTATCAGTTTCCTCCAAGATCATAAGTTTCATATGTTCAGTTCTTCCTCCTTTCCACCATCATAGATCCTGTTTATATAGGTTGGGAAAGGCCTAACCTCTTGAGTTATGTTTAGAACCAGTTAGGAACCATCTCCTTGGATCAGGGATCTTTTGATGAAACCAAGAATTCGAGCACAACTGCCTTCTAATCAAGAATGATCTCCTCCTCATTCGACTCAACGGGCTAACAATTGACCCAGAATAGGGAGCGCTCCCCCAAAAGGGGTAACAGAATGTTATAGCACTCCTGATGTGCCTTGGGAAAGCGCCAGCGCTCTTAAGGTGATCAACGCTCCTCCAGAAGGGCTGAAGGGCGTTATAACACTTCTGAATCATGGTAGAGGAGTGCCAGCACTTCTCCAGCTGTATTAGAGGAGCGTTCCCCTTCCAAACCACTATTTCAGGGCCTCTTTCAGGTGTCAAGAGTTGTTTGATTCTAGTGGATCAGTTCTTGATCTTCAAATCAGTCATATGAGGTGTCATAAGTGCCTCCTTAGTGTCGTTATCATGGCATCATGTCTGAACATCGTTTACGACACTAGTGATCAACTTGCGACACTTGCGAAAGCTGTAGGGAAGATGTGACACTTACGACGATTGATAGGGACAATGCGACACTTAGCAATTTTGATGTGTAACAGGGGTCACCTTCGGAATCATGATCCTGATCAATCTGTAATGTAGAGAACTCATCAACAGACTCAAGAAATGTTTTCCTCAAGATCATCCTCAAACACCATCCAATTCTTGATATTTTTAGGTACATAGGACCTATATCTTACCTCAACATCATATCTGAGCTTAGGTGGCAGTGGGATTTTTAAATGGCTCGCTGAGACAGCCAAAGAATCAACCATAGTATTCTCCTCTCTTGGAATAAATGAAATGTTGAAAGCTAAGAATAAATTGTCAATTAGGTCCCACACCTCATTTCTGTAAGTATCAAGCCTAAGGTGCTTCGCTTGATAAATATTTTTGACATAATGAACAATTATTTCAGCATCTCCAAATATTGTTATCTCTTCAATCCCCATGTCTTTTGCAACCCTTAAACCCAAAACAAGAGCCTCATACTATGCCACATTGTTGGTAGCTTCAAATTCTATTTTATTGGACAGAGGTATAACCTCTTGATAGGGTGACACAAAAACCACTCCAGCACAAGCCCCTTCCTTAGAAGAGGCTTCATCAAAGAACATCTTCCACACAGAAGCTGTCGGGGGAGGTATTTCACGAAAATAATTGGGTTGATTTATGATTTCAAGAGGAGATTCAGAAGCATATTTGAGTTGAAATATGTTGGATCCTAAGTCAGTGTTTAAAGAAAAAATAGGATGGTTGATGGGGTTTGCTTCATCACTGATGATGTATGCGATCTATGCTTCCCTATAAAGTATCCTTTGTTCACCCCCAAACACAGGAATGGTGGCATATGAAAGGTCCATCTTCAAGCTTCCCCCTAGTCTATTTATCCAAGATCTAGATAGGAGCATTCCAAAATTAGGGGGAACATCAACCACTATGATATCCATGACTACGCTCTTCATCGGCAGATGGAAAATGGACACGGCCAGGTATTTGATAACCCCATGGCACTTCACCTTCCTAGAATCAAAAGAATACAGGTCGTGGTAGGTTTTTGTGACTTCCAACCCGAGTTCTTCCATGACAATATTAGGCATAAGATTATAGGATGCTACTGAATCCATTAAGCAGTTATGTAGCACCTTATCATGGATGTTCAATGAAGTGTAGAAGGGAGGGGAGGAATCATCTATATCTTCTACCAAAGGTCCTAATATGACAGTTGGCTTTTCATCTTGCAAATTGACTGAGTCTGTGGACTGAGACGTAGGTTCAGACTACAATAGTTTAGAGAGACTCCTTTTGAAATATTCAAGCTTGTCCAGTTCAGAAAGGGGTATAGGGATTCTAAGATTTTGGATTTCATGGTCAAAATTGAAAAAGGGAGGGGGCTTCAGAATCTCCTTCACTTATGGGGTGAGACCTTTGACCATTGGTGGGGGTTTTGGTACCTCCTTTTCTTTGTTGCTATCTACCATACCTTTAACAACATTCTCTTCTCTGGTAGGATGATCAGGAACATCAGGCTTTCCTTCTTTCTTTTTGGACCTAAGGATATATTTGTTTGGGTGACTACTGGTATTTTCCCCTTTGCTCAACTCATTTAATTAACTATCCATGAGAGACTCTTCATATGTAGTTTGGGTTAAATGAGGAAATGAGGATGTGTCCTCAAGACAATGAATTTTAGGGTCAAGCTCTTCCTCCTCTCCTTCTTCATTAGTAACAAGGTTATTTTGGAGAGGAGCCTGAACTATCTAGTCATCTCTATCTCAGTTTCTTTGATCTCTTTGGATGGTCTGAGGGGAATTAGTAGGTCTCCTAAAGTTACCTCTGTTATCAGTATTTGGGGGATTCCTATAGCTCTGCTTCCCTTCCAATTCAACCCTTTCCATTGATGTAGCGAGAAAACCCCCCTACAGACTACACTAGGGTTCTAAAGTGCAAGCAGAGCTAACCGTCTAAAGTCTCCTACTTTTAACAACTATCTCAACATTACCCCATAATCATACATAAAAGACAAAGTATAGGGATCTAGTAGGCTTACCTTAAATTCTACATCCGGTGTCGATCCCTTTGCGCTCAGTTGTTTCTCAACTACAAATACCCTCCCTAGGCCAACTTGCATTCACCAAAATACAAACAAGAAACTACAAGCATTTATTCTACATATGGATTAGTGGGTTAGATATCATAACAAAAACACAAATAAATCATGAAGATTGAAGACATCATTTGGCGGGACGGAAAAAGTATTTCTTTATATTAATCTCACAAAGTCGGTTACAATATGAGACCGTCTAATGCTCCTCAAACTCAGTCCCGGGATCCTCTTCACCATGCACCAACTGATTCCACGTATTCTTCTCCTCTTTAGTTCTCTCTAGGGAAATGGCAAGGATTTTCAATGGAGGAAAAAGGGATGAAAAAGGGAATTCTAGCTCAAACTCACAATGTGGTTGCAAAATATTGGGGCAAAGGGGGGATATTGAAATGGGAAGAGTTTCTTTGCTATTGTGATTATTTTTTAAATGGGAACCCAACACCTTCTTTTATAGGCCAAAAATATAGTTATTTGGTTGGGTGATCGGCTATGGGTGGTCAAAAGGTTAGGTAACGGCCCAAAAACCCATATCCATTTGCAATTTTTTACTTTTCTCTCTTTTTGTGACTATACATGGGCTAAAATGGTGTAGCACATGTGTGTACATGGGCAGTAGTGGTGCAAGTCATGTACATCTTCAAAAGAATGGTTTTTTAGAAGATTTGTTCAATGATGGCTTAGCAAAAATAGCAAGAAATATGGCCTAATGCCAGGTATGCCTGTCTAGTGCAATTTAGGGTTACAACAGATGCCCCCTAATGTGTGAGGTTAGAAGAGCATCTGATGGTCGAAATACATTACAAATATTCACCAATGTACGAAGTGAGTGAGCCTAGAGACTAGAGTTCGGGAGGTGCCATCTGCAAAAATAATAATTTGTCTCACTGAGGCGGGCATACCCATGCTCAGGATAAAATAAAATCATGGTTGCCAATCAAATACACTACAAATCCATGTCATATAATTATATAAAGTGTAGTTGCAAGAAATACACAACATATCTACATCTCAAAATCAAAATATATACATGTATAGTATCCATCTTCAAGAAGCTAATGACACCTGACGGCTGGAGATGAAGCCTTCAGAGCTCGGGAAAAAACTTCAAGATCTTTAAAAATCAGGTAGGAGTGTAATATAAGTGTACAACTTCACTACCCAGAGGTCTTCGACGGATTGTCGGGAACAAACAAGAGGATCTCGGTGATCAGCCAGAGAACTTCATTGATTTTGAACAAGGACTTGATTGGTCTTTCAGGGTGGACGAGCATGAGGACAAGAGAAAAACTATAGAAGGGTCGACTCAAGTTTAGTAAAACTTCCCCTGGAAAAAAACACGACAAAATATGAGACTCAGACAACATGAAATTGAAATAAGTTCACAATGTAGGAGGCAACGCGAATTCTGCATATGTTAGGAAAGATAACCAAATGGAGGAGGACACATCTCTATGTAGCGAGAACAACTTCCTAAGGTCATACTAAATTCCATAACTTGACGAACAAATGGAAGGATGTGCTTTATCCAAGGGTGACTCATTGTGCTTCCAACAAAAAGAAAATACTTTTCCCTTCCTCTTTTTGGGGTATATTTGATTTTTTTTGTCTTTTTCAATAAGTTTGGAAAGATTGAAAAAGAATAAAAGAATGCTACGTTACAAAGGATGAACGAGTGTCATAGACATACTAGTTCCAAGTGCAAGGAACACCCTGATGCTCAAAGAAAGGAGACATATGCAAGAAAAGGACACTCAGGAAAAATCCTCCATGGGTTAAGGTGTCAAGACATAGAGGCAAAGTGGTACAAGGCTTGTGTATAAGGCATTCCTTAGATGGTTCAGTTGAGAGCAACATGGAGCCAACATTAGGCCAAAGATGTAGGAATGAAAATGAGATTAATAAGACACAATGATAACATCCTTCGATGTAATTTTAACGAGCCTAGAGAAGGTAGGCTCGATGTTTTTTCATTTTTAGAGAGTCTGAAAAAGAGTAAAAGGAGACTCCAATGGGGTCCCTTTTTCGAAGGTAGCCTAGTCGGTTTGAAAAAGGGGGAAACTAGCACTGAAAAGACGTCTATTCAAAAACCATTTTAACGAGTGTGACAAAGACAAGATCACTCAACAATATTTTCATATTCAAGGAGTTTGAAAAGAACTTAAATATGGACTTCGTAAGGGATGTTCTTCTAGAATGATTTAATGTGTGTGAAGAAACAAGGTCACTCGACCATCTTTTCAATTTTAGGGAGTCTGAAAGAGCTTAACTATGGACTCCGTGGGGGTTCCTTTTTTCATAAATTAAGTCCCTCAGGCCTGAAAAAGGGTTAAAAGTATACCTAAGAATACTCTTCTAGTGAACCAAAGATCCTAGAGTATAATTTTGTTCGTACAGTTGGTCATCTAGATCAAAAAAGGGGTAAACTACCGCCGGACAGACGTGCCTTCAAATTTTAGTTTGGCGAGCGTGAAGGGAGACACGATCGCTTGACAATATTTTCATGTTTAAAGAGTCTGGAAAGGGCTTAAATAAGAATCATATTTGTTTGGGAGTCTCGAGGGTGAGGTCAAGAGTGATGATGAATCATGCAAATAAGGCTCAAAACTCGTAATCAAGAAAGAACTAAAAATGACTCCTAAGCCTATAGTCATTAACGACGGAATGGACGCCAAAAACAATGAGGATCTAACTAGGGCATCCATGTAAAGGCAGGCTCTACCACTAAATCACGACACTTCCAAAGCATAAATATAGTTATGTGTCGCAATTTGATGGGATCGATCTTATGGTAAAGCGAAAAAGACAACAAGATGCAAAAAGTGGAGGTGGAATCCTAACTTAAATGCAAATAGTTGGAAAAACAACTTTTTACCAAAGGACCTTTAAAATTGACCCAACTCTCAAAAAATTTCCCAATACCAAAAGTAACACGTATCATAATATCCCATAAGAAACTCAAGAACCATACTAAACGATTTTCAAGCCAGAAAAAATGACAAAAGGGTTCAAAAAAATGACAAAAAGGGCCAAAAAAGTCTATAAATAGAAGCTTGGCAGCTCATTATCACCATTGCGAGTTGAGAATTGACCAAAAATCCAAAAACACCCCTTTTCTAAAAGCATTGATTCTAGGAGCTTCAGTGGATGAAACAAACTTCCTCTTGGACCAAGTAAGTATAAATCAACCCCTCTTCCAATTCAATACTTCCCTTCTATTCATTTTAGTTTTTTGGGGGGCGCGCGCACTCTTAAAAAGGTGTGGCCCTGTGTGTACATGGGCTATCCAAGGACAACCCATGTATTCCCATGGGCAGAAAACAACCTACCCACGTGCATATGTGACTGTGTTCACCACAGCCTGCGTACACCCTCAAATACATGCAAAAAATTAAAAAACAAGGTTTTAACTCTCTTTTGAACTTGTTAATTTGCAGGATGTACGTCCATTGGAGAGAAAGGGAACATGAAGACATTGATTCTTTGGTCTCAGAAGACCCTGTTGCTCTTGCTATATTAGCTCAATGTGGTTTGTTGAAATACTTCTAGTGTCCACTCATGAGGGCACAACCCAGGTTACTGAACGCCTTGGTCAATTACTGGAACCTAGATGTTGAGGCATTTATGCTCGAGGGACAGTCGTTGACTTGGACGACTGAGGATATCTATTTTTTGACTGGCCTCTAGAGGAGAGGGGAACTAGTCAACCTTCATGATTTTACTCCTAGGCCTCACAACATAGCCGAATTGATCGGACTACACTACAAGGCTGGCACAAATAAAATGGGTTCTCAAGTGTCGATCCACAAAATTTCCAACCTATCACTGCAAGTGATAGTTTTACTTATTGGGTGGATCACTGGATCCACGACCTTACATCATGCTTCATGGGCACACATGCATTGTGTGGTATGGTTCTTAAATGGACGAGTGTTCGACTGGAGCACAACCATGATGGAATGCATGAAGAGACAACTAACAGAGTGTCGTGTGTGGGATAACAAAAAAATTGGGTTCGAGACTATATTATGTTCTTTATTCTTCAAGAGGGTACCCAGTCTTAGTCCATGAGAGATAGTACGAGAGAACGAGGCCTCCCTCCCAGCATTATGTATATTGGTGGTGTTGTTTCCATGACAGGGGAGAGGGAGGACCATTGAGGCCTTCGATGATAAATTTTTTGACTGGTGGTCTTGGCAGATTCCATCCATAGAGGACTACCCCTATGCTGGGATCAAATTCTCCAAGGATCCTAATATGCTCGTACCTACCAGAGTAGAACAAGGATAGATAGGTATGTTTTTTTTTCAAAGTTATTTAATTTTTTATTTCTTTTTATATATATCATTTTTATGTGTACCATAGTATCTAACAACTGTGTATCTGATATGTACAGATGTGGGACCAGTGCATCTAGCAGAATTCTTGAGGACCAAGTGGCGTCCTTGACCAGAGGCAGGACCAGCTGCAGCCGATGGACCAGTAGCAACAACAGGGGGACCTCTAGTCAGATAGGCTGAGAGAGTTTTGAGACAAGTGAAGCAGAACCTCACCATGCTCACTCGTGCAATCCCTATGGCAGAGATCGAGGATCTGCCACTAGCAATGCAACCTCATGTAGTTGGGGTACTACGAACTTGGGTCCAACTCTTCCAATGTTTGGAAAATGTCGTTGTTCACTACGACAAGACCAACAGGCCCCGCCCTTAGCTAGGCTGGACTACTTACGTGCCGAGGGAACCTTTTGTATATTTTTGAGGTGCTTGCGCCCACCTATGTACTCTGATATTTTTGATATATATATATATATATATTTATATATATATATATATGTTTATTTACATATTTTTATGTCTTATGTATTACATTTATTTAAAAATGTATTTACATGTGCGTGTGTGTGTTTTTTCTTACATGTGTGTGATATGCCAATATAATACATGATTAGCTAGAGTATATATGATTTTATTCAATCTCCTAGGAACATGGATATACGTAATGTAATCAAAGATTTATTCTAAGAGATGTACCCTAAGTAACAGTCGATGTAGAGTGGGATCATAAACATGGTAAACCCCATTTAACTAAGACACAACCAACTGAGTGTCTAAGTAGACTCGGAGGTAAGAGATACCATGCAACAAAGCATCATGAAGAAACTCTAAAACTCTGTTGTATTCGGCGACATTATTTGTGGCGTCACCTAAACAAATACCTCCTTAAGATAGCAACTATCCCTGAGGTGTGAAAATCACCCAAGCTGCGGAAGAAATCCTCTGAGTGTGCTGGCTAGCATCGTTTACAAACCCAACGAACACCTCTGATTCACTTGACATTTGTCATAGTGAAAAATATGACATCAAAAATGACACGTCCATAAAACCAAAAAAATAGAAACTAAAAATAAAATGTATAAGAACTATAAATATGTACAAGAAGTCACCCAAGGTGACCTACCTATGAGCATACTTCTTGAGGTAGAGCCCATTTCTAGGCTTCATCAAAGCATTTCCCTCAATTTCCACCAGACAATAAGCGCCTTTCTTTAGAACCTCCTTCACGATGAAAGGTCCATACCACATGGGTTTGGAACTTGCCTGCCCCCATGGAATCCTTATCTTGGTCATAAACCAGGATAAGGTCGCCTTCATAGAAAATATAAGGATGAACAGACTGATCATATTGACACTTGATTTTTTTTTTATGAGCCTCGTTGGCCAAGGTTGCATCCCAACACTGCTCATCGAGCTACTCAAGATATAGTAAACACTCTTCAAGTGGTGAAGTGTCTGGAAATAACTGTACTGCCAAATTTAGAGATGGGATCTGGCACTCTATAGGCAAGACTTCTTCCAGCCTGTAAACGAGTTGAAAAGGTGAGAAACCAGTTGCAGTCTTAACAGACGTTCGATAGGCCCATAATTCTAAGTAAAACATCAAATGCCAATTTGACTTGGCCGAATTGATCATTCACTCTAGAATAGTTTTAAGGGACTTGTTCATAGCTTCCACCTAACCATTCACTTGTGGGTAGTAGGGTGACGAATGTTCCTTCCTCAACCCAAGCTTTGACGTTAACTCGGAAATAATTTTATTCTAAAAGTGACTGCCATGGTCAGTGACAATCTCTCTCGGGATGTTGAAACTTTCTATTATCTGATTAAAAAAAGAGAGAGTTGTTGTCTCACCATCATCTTTAAACGTTGGAATAGCCTCAACCCACTTCATGAAGTAGTCTATTTCTATGATGATATAATGGTGCCCCCTTGATGAATGGGGGTTGCATGTAGTGTAATCAATCCCCCACTTGGTGAATGGACCAACTATGATGACGGGAAACATGGGAGAGGGGTGTGCCCTCATATTCTGAGAGAAGATCTGACACGTGTGGAAATTCTTAACCGATTCAACACAATCTTTGATTAATGTCAGCCAAAAGTAATCGGCTCATGGAATCTTTTAGGTTGTTTCCAACCTAGAAAAATGACTACCACATGCTCAAGTGTGGAAATCGTTAAGAACGATTTTTGCTTCTTCATGAGTGAGACACCTGCGAAGGATGCAATCTACAGCTCGACGATACAGAGTGTCCTCAAGTATGAGATATTTCTTATCCTAATGGAATATATGGCGATGCTCATCACAAGAAGAAGAGGTGGGGCACTTCAAACTCTAGAGATAGACTAGTATATCTCCATACCAGGGGTTTGAAGATGCGATCAAAAACATGTCTCCTTTAATAAGCGACTCCTTGGGTATAACATCACCTGATTCGACCGAAAGTTACGAGATGAGTTCCGAGAAGACCAATGAATTTTTGGATTTCGCCGAAACAAAATCCAAGTCAAATTCTTGGAGGATAACTATCCATATACTGATCTTTCTACCGATTACACATCACGTCAACACGTATTGAAAAAGATTCACAATGGCAATGATGGTGGTCTTGCAAAACAAGATATAATGACGGAACCATTGGACAACATGAACTGTTGCCAACGCAAGTTTTTCAACATGGGAATAATTGAGTTTTTTTCCAACCAGGCCGCGGCTCAGGTAATAAATCATGTATTCTTCGAGAAAATCATCCTCCTAAACCAAGACCATACCGATGGTCGACTCTGCAGCGGCCAAGTACAATATAAAATATTTATTATAATTGGGTGGCCAAAGCAGAGGGGCATATGTGAGGGCATGTTTCAATGCTTCGAAAGAGCACTAAGCAGTTTCGTCCCAATGAAAAGAAACGTCCTTATTTAGTAAATGCATGAAACCCTTTGTGATCTCGGCATAGTTTGCGATGAAACACCGTAAAATGTTCTCTTTTCCCTGTAAACTTTGAAGCTAAGGGACTATGCATGGGGGAGGCAACTGAACTATTGCCTCAACCTTTAGAGGATCGACCATGATCCCTACTGTCGAAACTATGAAACCTAGCAAACAACCTGATGTTATGCAAAAACTACATTTGTTTGGATTCAAGAAAATTCGATAGTAGCGACATCACTCAAATATAAGTCAGAGGTGTGTGGGATGATCAACTCTCTTATGAGATCGTGATGCTAAATCATCAATATAATCCTCGACTATGTGTTTGAGATCATGGAAAGCAAAAGGCATGGCCCACTGAAAAGTAGCTCTTGCATTTTTCAGACCAAAAGGCATCTTTCAATAAGCGAATGTACCCCATGGAAAAATGAAAACAATTTTGAGTTGGTCTTCGGGCTTGATATGTATCTGATTGTATCTCAAAAAAACATCCATGCAAGAAAAGACCTCGCAACCTAAACATTCACCTACTATATGGTCAATAAATGGCATGGGAAAATTATCCTTTGGACAGGCCTTGTTCAAATCATGGAATTTTGTACATACGTGAATCATACCTTGTTTTTTGTTGACTAGAATAGGATTTGACACCCATTGAGTCAATTGGACAGGGTAGATGAAACCATCTTCAAGCAGTTTCTCTACTTCATCCTTAATAGCTACTACTTTCTTAGTATTAACCAGGCGAAGCTTCTTCCGGACCGACCTAGTGTCAGGATATGTTGTGATTTCATGTTCGATGATTCTTGGGTCTATGCCTGGCATTTCCTCATAAGACCAGGAAAACACGTCACAAAATTATTTAAATAAATTCTTGTAGATTTGAATCTCCTCGAGGGAGAAATCTGCTCCAACGGAGACATTCTCCATGATGCCAAGGGTTCTGGAGATATCAATAGGTATCATTTTAGCGATGGTTTCCATATTTCCTTCAGTGTAAAATGCATGCATAGCCAAAGGATTGATAGGACAAGACCTATCTCCAGTCATATTCAGGGTGAATTCACCTACTTCAATTCTTCTTAACTCTGGGAGGAAATAAGATCTGTGATGGAGATCATCCCAGGGTCTATATGAACTAGTCGTTGCCTCAATAATCTCCTCATCTAAGGGCAAGACTAATTCTAAAGAATCAGTATCGACGAGGGAAACTTGAGCCCAAATAGGCTCAAGAACCAACTCTAACTCCTGTGTGGGAGTCGGATCGGGATCGGTGGAATCTTGTTAGACTATAGAGTACACAACCTCTGCCGCAGACAAATTCATGACCATGCCATGGTGCCCTGTCCCTTCCATCATGGTTGATGGGGAAGGAAGAGTCAACGGATCATAAAAGTAAGTTGTATGAAATGACGAAACCTGAAAATTTTCAACCTTAGGATGGTCAGGGACAACTGATATGAAGTTAACATTGTCGAAAGGAGGCGGGTAATCAAAAGTACCCATCAAATGTGGGCACAAACCAACCCCTCTATTAACGATGTTGGGTTGAGGGTTATAAATCATTGGGACCATGGCTTCCCCCGATGAAGGGTCAGGGTAGGAGAAGGAAAATTGATCAATGAACATGATCCAACCCTCGTGTGGAAAGAACAAGACCCAGAAAACTATAGTGACCACTGCATTCATAGCACAGGTCCAACTCCTTCCTAACAAGATATTCTAGTTGAGAGATGCATTGACCACTTCAACCTCGACGCACACAGTCTTCCCCCCTAACTTCATGGGGAAAGAGGGGATGATTCCATGTGGTTTAAATGAACAACCATTGGAGGAAATTAGAAGAGTAGGTGACAGAGACAAAACGGGTTGGCCAATGGCCTTCCAACACGCCAATGACATCATGCATGTAGAGGCACCCTCATCAACCACCATGCGGAAAATGTTCTGAGTAATATTTTTTGTGGTGTAAGCCACTACTATCTGAAATGCCACATGGTAAGGGAGACAAGGCTTTAAGTCAGTCGTATCAAGCATAATAGTTCCCGGATTACAAGTCTCAGCAGATCTTAAGGAAGCTAACAGAGCCTTTCTCTGGGAAGGGTAGCTCTAGAGGACCTCCAAAGCAGACATTGCACAAGGGGTTTGAGACAAATCCTCTACCACAGAGTAGTTTTGGGCGGCCCTTGTGTTTGGATTGTAAGAAGCTTTCTTGAACGCACCTTTTGGGATGTGTGTCATTGTTTCTCCCAAAATCTTCTCAATCTAGAGAGGAAGAGGTGGGTTTTCATCTTCTTTACCCTTCTCAGAGGTGTTTGGAATTCTATAGTCATGTGTCCTAGTTTCTATATCAACGTAACCTTTTAACATATACACATTCATGGACAAAGGATTACTCGAATACGGAGGGGGTCCCTGACTGCCCCCTTCTGCGCTCAAAGAGGCTTGAGTTAAATTTTTCCCATGTGGAAATGGGTTTGTTAACACAATAGGTTGTTGTTGTGCCAATAACTTTTGGGCCTCCACAAGCCGAGGGCATAGGTGATTCAGATGGTCCTCCATGCAAATATTACACGGATACTTCGACTTCTTCTTTTCTGTGTTGCCCCCATCAACATTATTGGTAGGTTTCTTATCCCCCTTACCCTTCTTTCTTTGTTTCTTATTTATGTCGGGCTATTGGGTGGCCTTCGGGTTTGTCGATTTCACACTGTGTACATCCAACATTTGAGTAGGGGGAGAAGTCGAACCAGTGGTCTGGTTGGCCGCTGTTTGTTGTATTGAAAATTGTTGTAATTGATTCGACAGTTGATCAATGGGATTCGTTTGAGCTGAACTAATAATACCATCGGAATTTGGTCTAGATCTCTATCTAGTCTTGTCAAGTATCAACCGTGGTGCATCCGGAAAAACTTTGTAAAGTAAACCAAATTGAGAGTAAATCGTCTCTATTTGTTGAGCTCTCATTATCGCTTCTTCTTCTTAAAATACCCTTGACATTGCTACGTCTTTGGATAACTAAGGTACCAAAGACTTAAGGAACCACTCAAGCAGGAATGTTGGTGGGACTTGTACTTTTATCAAACTCTTCCAGTGTCTCCATTCTTGGATGTGATCTGAGATATGGTTCACCTTTGTCTGCTCAAAGTTGGCCAGCAACTCAGTGTCGATATCATATCTCACAGGTAATTGAAAATGGTTTGAGAAAACCATTTAGAATTTACCAAAGGTAGAGTATCTTGAGAGTTCGAGCTCAATGTACCATTTCACAGCATTCTCGATGAGAGTGCATTGAAAAAAACAAAACTGGATGGAGTCATCTCTCAATGAGTTGGACAAGCACCACAAATGGAAGGTAGCCACATGATCGCCTGGATCTTCATTAAGCTTAGCTTCGAACTTTGGAATGTTCGAAGTCAACTTGGTTGGCATAGGAGGCCAACGTAGATCATGACAGATGGGATCATTTAATAACCTTGTCAAGTCTAGCAAGTGCAAAGTTGTCAGAAACACTAATTTGGGTTGTTGATTATAACCAGGGAAAAAGGAGCTTGGAGTTTGGCTGGCACCAGGTTGCCAGGAAAAGTTAGGTTTTTGGCTAAGGTTCTGGTAATAACCATGGGCGTGACCAACATATGGGTTCTACACTTGTTGACACATCATCAACTAACTCTCATCATAGGATGTAAAAGGTTGGGCTTGCATTGTATTCCAAGGATTTTGGGAAGGGTTTCCCCCTGCTGATTCGATGGGCATAGGTCCTGAGGCTTTCCCGGGGTTCCATTGACTATGGAAAGGGTTTCCTTGGTTGGCATACCTGACAAGGGAAATGATCCTTGCCACGTATTCCAAGGTCCTTGTGAGGAAGGAATTTCTGAGTTTTCCCCCTGTGTAGGAATAGTACCCTGCATAGGATTTTGTTGTCCATAACTAAGGTTGCCCCTAGCCGAGACGACAGCTGACGCGAATGCATTGTTACCAAATGCGTCGAACAAAGAGAATGGTGTTGAACCTACTATCATGCTATAAGAAGGATGTCCTTGACTACCTGATCCAAGTGAACTATATTTTATGTCCAGCAAAGTGGAGTGCTGGTGAGCATTATCGAGCGAAGGGGACAAAGGAGGTATATGACCCCCTCCATAAGGGAAAGAGTTATAGGGAGATGAAATTCCCCCCATGGATCCTTGTAGGGGAGCATTCAATCTCCATTCCCCTAGACCTAAAGTATATAGAGTGGAGTAGGAAAGGACAGAGTTTGTATCGAAGCCAGGCATCCTGTATGAGAATGAAGGCTTTTTCACACTATAGGTGAAAGGAGCAGTGATCGCCACAGTAGACAGAATCAAACCATTGCCCAAGGTAGAGTTGGTTGAGACCATAGTGGTTCGGACCAGCCATGGTTGGTTTGGAGGTAAAAAATTCCATGAAGTGACAGTCATAGAGGGAGTATGAGGATTCCTTGAATAAGTAGAAGCATTTGTCTCCATCGTTTCTTGTGACACTACCTGGCATTCGTAAGGGTGAATCTGTATGATGATGGGCATCGATAGATCGATGATCAGAGGGTTATATGGACCAATATCTTTCTCTCTTAGGTCAAAAATGGTTGGTTCCTCCAGAATCAAATGTTATCCTCTCAAAGGTGGGTCAGACACAGTTTCCTATGGCCCGGTCGCCTCAAAGGACCCTTGCTAGTCTAGTCTTCACCTTAGTGGTGGCGGGGTGGCTTCAGATTAACTGGAGGTAGTCCAAAAAGCCTTCACGACTAGTGAAGCTCTTGATACTCCACAATGTGAGAAGATAAATGACACACTAGGGCTTTATATTAATGGTAAAGACTAGCACACACTAGAAAAATTTCCTATAAGATAAGACAAGTAGATCACTAGCTAGTTGGAAGAACAGTTACACCAACCAACACTAGAACAACTTACCAGTGCAAATGAAACTTGAATATGGAATCACCCTCCAAGTATAATCTACAAAGTGTGGCCCAATGTCTTCCCTAGGTACTGTAGTATACCCCCACAACCACCTGTGTAAGTCACTAATATAAAGGAAACTAGGTTGCCAACACGGGAACAGTCACCAGGCGGGTACAGTCGACAGTCAGGTGGTCTGCAATGAGCAGGGTATCAAGACTGAAATCTATCAAGGATATCGAAATCAAGTGTTCTTGAAGATGACTGAGGAGCTTGAATGGATTCGAGACCCACAAAGCTCCATGGAAAATGAGATCAACAGAATCCCAAGATAATCCCTCTATATGTGTTCCCCACTACGCTTGGTCCGGATTTGGAGGGGTTATCTCCGCTACCTTTTCGCAAGCGACCTCGTGTTTATCCCTTGTGTTAGAGGGGGGTCCCAGATAAATTTCACGGTTACTGGAATTTCAATTACCTCCTAGCACAGACTCCTATGTTTTTCTTTGTAGCCTTGAAGAGTTTCAACTCCAATCCTAAATCAAGGCTCTAGCCTAGACTAAATTGATGGACCCTACAAACACAAAGTCTAATAAATTTTAATTAAGAGTTAATTTTGGTGGTTGTCTCAATTCAAAGGGAATGGGAGTGAAACCGATGATGTTCTTTAAGAGACGAAAGAGAAGATCATAAGATAAAATTGAAAACAAACTACTTCTTCTTCACAAATAAAGATTTTCCAAATTAAAACTCTTTCACCAAACTTTTCGTAACTATTTTTCTCAGATCTTTGCAAAGAAAAACCTAAAACAATATTTCGCTCGACTACGAGCTACTTAATGTTCTAAGTATTCAAATAAAGAACTTAAGAAAACTTTATTTTTCCTTGATAAATAAAGCAACTAACCTAAACTACTTTTACCAAACAAATAAATGAAAAACGTTTTTTTATTTTATTTTATGCTTCAAAACAAGAAATTTGAAAATGAATTCTTTTATTTTCTTCTAAAGAAAAAAAGGGGAAAATGAATACAAGACAAGAACAAGAAATAACTTATGGCTCACTACAGATCGCAGGGAGTCATTGACAATACCAAACAGGCAGATCAGAATAGACTCACAAGCTCATCTAAAAACCCTAATAAAGAAAGTGCAAGAAAATTTGGTAAAGAAAAGCTATACTGAGGTCATACATAGGCTATAGACTACTATAACAGAGACCAGGACTAGATCAATAAAACCCTTGAGAAGTATGACTTCTGATAGGGAAGAGGATGACTCCCTCTTCTTTAAAAAATATTTTCTCAACACATGCATGTTATTGACACTTCAACAACCTGCGTATGTACATGGGATGTCCAAAGGTAGGGCGTGTATGTACATGTGCAAACCCACTACAAGCCACATACACCTCTGTAACTTCTCAAAAAAATGAAAACTAACAGTCAAGAAAACTAGTCAGGGAGTACTGGTATTAAAGACTAGAATCCCTTAAAGACACAAAAACTCAAAAAGGCAGTTAAACCAATTAAAGCACCCAAAAATATCCCCTAAAAACCCTAGAGGCTTCCCCAGTATGGTCGCCAATTCTGACGTAGCGGGAAAACCCCCCTACGGACTACACTAGGGTTCTAAAGTGCAAGCAAAGCTAACCGTCTAAAGTCTCCTACTTTTAACAACTATCCCAACATTACCCCCACAATCATACATAACAGACAAAGTATAGGGATCAGGTAGGCTTACCCTAAACTCTGCATCTGGTGTCGATCCCTTTGCGCTCAATTGTTTCTCGACTATAGATCTCCTCCCAAGGCCAAACTGCATTCACCAAAAGACAAACAAGAAACTACAAGCATGCATTCTACATATGGATTAGTGTGTTAGATATCATAACAAAAACACAAATAAATCATGAATATTGAAGACATCATTTGGCGGGATGGAAAAAGTATTTCTTTATATTAATCTCACAAATTCAGTTACAATATGAGACCAATCACTGTTCCTCTAACTCGGTCCTGGGCTCCTCTTCACCATGCACCAACTGCTTCCACGTATTCTTCTCCTCTTTAGTTCTCTCTAGGGAAATGGCAAGGATTTTCAATGGAGGAAAAAGGGTTGAAAAAGGGAATTTTGGATCAAAATCACAATGTGGTTGCAAAATATTGGGGCAAAGAGGGGATATTGAAATGGGCAGAGTTTATTTTCTCTTGTGATTCTTTTTGAAATGGAACCCCAACACCTTATTTTATAGGCCAAAAAGATAGTTATATGGTTGGGTGACCAGCTATGAGTGGTCAAAAGGTTAGGTAACGGCCCCAAAACCCATATCCCTTTGCAATTTTTTACTTTTCGTGCTTTTTGTGAGTATACAAGGGCTGAAATGGTGCAAAATGCATGTTTACGTGGGCACTAGTGGTGCAAGGCGCATACATCTTCAAAACAATGGTTTTGTAGAAGAGTTGTTCAATGATGGCTTGGCAAAAATAGCAAGTAAGATGGCCTAATGCCATGTATGCATGTCTGGTGCAATTTAGGGTTATAACATCCATTCTAGTAGGAAGAGGCTTTAGTAGTTTAGTTACTTCATCCATTTGAGGGGGGGTAGCAAAAGAACTAGAAGTTGAACCTTAAGACTTACCTTTTATTTTGTCCCTATCAGCCTTACTCCTAAGCTTATCAAATACCCGTATAGTCGATTCTACTTCAATGGTTGCATCTTTCATATGAGCCAAGGAGGCAGCTCTTCTTTCTCTCGATAGGAGGCAAAAATCAGGTTCGAAAGCACTAGCATAAGTCATTTTGGCAGAGGTTTTTTAGGGTTTAAATTTAGCAAGAATATTTTTATACATCTTATTAAATCTCTTTGAGAAGTCTGAAACAGATTCCCCTTCTTCTCTTTTAAGTTCCCCGAATTTCGTAATGTAATAAAGGAGATATTTTGTATTCCCCCAATTCCTTAAGAATGAATCATCTAGAGCGAAAATCCCATCAATAGATCTAGGAGGAAAGTTCTTAAACCAATCCCTAGCATCACCATCCAGGCTCTGTACAAAAACTCTCATCCACGCATCTTAATTTTCGATGGCCTAAATTTCAGCAAATCTATAAAAGGATGCAAGGTACTCTTCTGTTAATACGTCTCCCTCTCCTATGAACTAGGGCATGCGCTTAAGGTAGTCTATGGTTGGGAGAGCATTCATAGGCTGAGGTAAAACTAGAGAGGCATATCTAGCAGCCAATATCTCAGCCATCTTATTTCTAGGAGGATTAACACCCACCATTTGGACATGAACTGGAGGAGAACTGAGAGGATATGGAGTTTGGACATGGGAGATTGGAGGCATGCTTCTAGGAGAAAAATAAAACAATAGAGGATTTAGAGAAATAGCCACAAGGCTTGAGGGAACATAGGTTTCCCTCTTTTTCAAAGTAGCAACTGTAATAGGAGGAGGAGTAGTGAAACTGGGAGAGGGGAAATCAGCATGGAAGCTCCCAAAATTTAAACTTCTAGAATATCCAATAGATGGTGTAATAGGAAAATGAGAAACAACTACTGGAGTTGCTATAGGAGGATAGTGAAAATCATCAGAAATACCTAGTTCAACAAAAAAAGTGGCTTCCTGAAGGGTCGGACGTCTTCTGATAATTTTCTCTGGGTTAGCTTCAGGTGTTGCTAAAGGTAGATGTGGAGTAGACCTCATGTTTCTGCCTCTAGAAGCCATAGATGAAACCGTGGAGTCACTAGGTGCACAGTTACAATATTCAATGTTCTGAGTTCTGATGCACCTTTAGAACCAGTAAGATTTTTCATTCAATCCCAGGGAAAAACTTCAATTCATCCCTAGCAACAATGCCAGAAATGTTAGCACTAGAATTCACCTCTGGATTGCGACAGAGGTAAGCCCAGTACCCATCAATTTTTATGTCACAATGAATAAATTTAAGGGTGATCTAATGGATGCAGCCTCAGGATTATAGTGCTTTAACTCAGAAAACTGGGTTGGCATGCATAAGTAAGTCGTATTAAAGGTGCGTAGGGGGGAGAACTTGAAGAGAGTGTAAATGTCTGCTATGGACATCTGACCTTCCAGCAGCCTAAGGAGGAAAACTTAAACACAAGATCTTATTGAATTCAAATCTAAAAGAAACTAAAGGGAATTATAACAACACTATGATCAAACATTCATCATAATACAATCACAATAATTCATGTGAATCAGTCACTCATGAATTCTTTCAGTATCAGAGGGAGAAAGAAAGTTGATTTTCATTAAACAATAAATCGTAGACTACCACGCATAACCAGAGAACCATAAGCTTCATTTAAAACTTTACAATACGAGAGCTTTGCTCTACCATCGACCATAAAAAAATATCAAAACTAAGCATTTATACTCAGAACAATTTCCACCACTAGGAATGTGACCTGGCCACTGATATCAAATCTTTGCATCTGCATCTTCTTCTATCAGTCTGCACTTGCATCCTTCTGTCAGACATGATCTCAAATCAGTATGGGATTTGTAGGAGAATCCGTTGACAGGGGAAATTTTGGCTGACAATCTGCCTACACAGTTGTCTTTCCATGCTTTCCATTTATGGGGTGAGATGAGGTTTCAACAACCTCCCCCACTACCATTAAATACTTTCATTGGGATCGAGATGGAGCCTGACACCCATGAATGCTCCAAGAAATGTTCATGACTCCTTCAAGTCAATCTCAGCACCTTAACACCATGTAGATCTTCCCCTATGAAAATACAAGCGCCCTCAGCTTCTGGAGTGGCTCCTTTTCATTGCTTCATGTGACCTCGAGTCATGACCTAGGGCTTCTTCTTGTGAAATTTTGGAACTTATCATTTCAGGAATATTCACTCCACTTGATTTCATATACTTTGACTATGGATCCCGTGAAATGACCCATCTAGATCAATGGTCCGATCTACTTTGAATTTGACGGCCACGATCATTTCCTTGAACAATATCAGTCGCCCATTTCTCTACAGGCGCTTTCCCTTTCTTCATGGCCCTACTTCCATATGAATGCAGGGCGTGAACATGTGCCCAAATCCTAGGCACTTCACAATTTCTCATTTCGCGACTTCGTGTTGTGCTCCATGCTCAAATCTCTGGGTCGCAAAATCACAATTTCTCGAATCAAGTGCCATGCGTCCTTGATGGATCGGACGAACCAGATGAATATTGACATTTCGGGACCTCAACATTTCGAGACTTGGGAAATATTCATAGTCCTTACTTCGGCTTTCCTGAAATGACTTTCTCCATGGTTCGGATCTGGTGCCACGCATCCTCATGGATCGAACGACTCCTACTGATTTTGGGTTTCGGGGATTCAGATATTTTACAAACAACTTCAACAACGTTTTAAACTCCTAATTCTCATGCTCATAATTTTCCATTGATTTCTGAACTTCGAAATTAAATTTCCTCCACCAAACTAAACTTGTTCACTTGCTTGATTCAAGTCCATATCAAACTGCTCTAAGTGTTGCGCTTGTGCTTATGGTTGTGGCCTCTGTAAACAAATACTTGGATGAATGACTGAGGGCTCAGGAAGGCAAAAGGATTAGTGACAGAGACAAAGAGAGAGAAGTGATTGACCTTAGAGAAAACAAAAAGGCTTAGGGATGACACCTCTCAGGCAGGGAAAAGGTGAAAATATAAGTCGAAATAAAAAAACCTTATGATTGGGTTTACAAAAGGAGGAGAGACGGGAAAAATTATAGACTTAGGCAAAAACCCCAGATTCACAAGACTCTGACAAGTTTATGTGATAAAACCTTATCTTGCCATATCTATCATTTTCTTGCATTGCATTTATTTTCCTCGCCTTTCCTTGCCTTGTTGTTGGGCCCGAGATATGATCAATTTATGACAGTTATTAGACACTTTTTGCCAAATGTACATATGTGTTTTTCATGTTTTGAAGGAGATTTTTGAAGAATTTTATGCTAAAACGGTATGATTGACATTGGGTACATATGATTCATTTTTAATGATTATATTGAGTATAATTCATCATGCTTTTACACTTCCAAGGATCTGATTCACATTTTTTGGTGTTACAGGGTGAAAACGCACCACGTTTTTGCTTCTGACACTCAGTTCGACACTCCTTCCAGCACTCATTCTGGTACTCGATCCAGCACTTTGTCTAGCATTGTGTATTGCAAAAAAACAGAGGGAAACTTGGTGGTTATGGTATTGGAAACTAGTGATGGGAGAATCGGGAACATGGGTTTTGTTCGTGCCTGGCCCCTCCAACTACTGAACTTCTGACAACTCAATTTTAGTTGTTCAAGAGGGCGATTATTACCTTTCTGTGTTTCAGCAGTTAGGGCATCATTTAATGAAAATTGTCAAATTTTGAAGTGGTTCAACCCTCCTGTGGTCGACCACTTGGTCTGTAAACATTATAAATACCATTGTGGTGGTCAGATGATTGTTAAGCAGGAACTCTGAGTTTGCATCAGAATAATGCAAAAGAATTTTGTGACTAGGCTCCAAGCTCTGTGACAAGAGGGTATTCTATAATTGTATGACCATATGTTGATATTCAAACCCTCCTCTTTTGGAACCAGGTTGATCACTGCTCCTTTTGGCACTTCCTTTTTATTACAAAAATAATAATCCTAACTACTACAGTCTTAGTAACCACTCCCCCATGATTGAGGTTTTACATTGCATCATGCAAACAATGTTGGACACCAAAAACTTTTGTTCATAGGTTTGTGAACATCTGCTAAAAAAAACCAATAGAACTAATTAAAACTAGATTTGTATTCATGCTTACAAACAAAAAATTTAGGGAGAATGTCAAAAGTTGGATTATTAACTATGAATAAAATAGTTTGGACTTAACATTCAGTTTCAACTACTATTAAAAAGGTCACTTAATTGATTATCCTTTCAAAATGGTGGTCTTAAAATAGATAGGTAATGATAAATCACAAATGCATCATTTTTAACAACTTAAGGAAAAAGAAGAAATTTGAAGAAATAGGTCGTGAAGCACTCCCTTAAGTGTTATATTATGTTGACAAGGATTCCTTCTCCACTTTTGAAACCCTTTCAGTATCATGTGTGGATTCATAGGATGGAGATCTTACCTTCTCATAAAATTCCAAGCAAAATTATCATAACTTTTAGAAAGAAAACTACTATAGGAACGAAATATCTTAAACCAACTGCTTTATTAACTTTTGACATTCTTATGAAAAGTATGAAAGGTATGTTGCATTGTACTTATGTGAAACATTTATTTATTTATTTACCTATCCTACTCTAATTGAACAAAATAAAATGTTCTTTAAGTATAGGAATACTTCTAGTGAAGCCATGTGCGTAATAGGGTTAGAAATACATCCATACTCGAGTTTAAAAGATAAATTTTAATGCATATAGGAGTATGAAGGACTAGCTGCTTTGATGGTGAGATCAAACAATAATGAAAAGTAAAAGAGTAGTGTGACCTGACAACTAATTGGAACCATATTTCAATAGGATCAAGATATTATCATTTCCCTTCTTTGTTTAGGTCACACAACATGTCCTCCTTTTCCATGGCACACAGAGTATCTTCTTCAAGATGATTGGTATCTGAGTTACATATAGGATCTTCTAAGAGGAATGATAATAACTCCTCAATCTCAGGTTCCAATGGTTTCTCTCCATTGAATTCTATCCATGCTTCTTGAGTCTCCTCAACAAATTGACAATAGGAATCTGAAGGGACTTCTAAATCTTCTTGTGGAGAGACAACTAAGTTCTTGAATGATGTCAAGATATGCTCTTCCTGAGAGGCGGATATCCCAGCTGCTACTAGAATGTGAGAAATTTCTTGGAGGGACATTCTTCAAGCTCTTTATCATCCTTGAAGTACTCTATCTAGTTGATGATCCCTGTCTCGCAACACAAATTAGTACTCGAGGGTTCTTACAACACCCCAAAAATGATTTATCATCAAAGATTTGAATTTTAAAACTAAGAAATTAAAACTATTTGAAAAAATAAAACACACCAATCTTGAACTCCTTGCATTACTAGGACCCTATTGTCACCAGGTTATCGGTTCACACAAGCTATCCCATCATGAAAACACAATTTTGCATAAAATAAGGAAAAACACACTTGCATTAAAAGAAGAGAGGACAACCTAACTTTGGAGAAACCCCACCAAAGTGGATGTGTGAGCTCTTCCCACACGTCTTACTATCTTCTCTCAGCCCTTAGTTCATCCATAAAACCAATCCAAAACCATTAAAGCAACCTGATTCAAATACTACCTATTACCGTTTACAACTCCCCATCAACAACACCAAAATGTTGGTGCAATTATATGCATAATATATTACCAAACATAAATTATTGACCGAGATTCGTAATCAATAGAGTTGGTGCACTATATGTGTCGATAACAGATAGGTTCCTATGTATGTTTAGTATAGCATTTATAAGAAAACAACTTAAAATCGATACTCTATTTTCACACTTCAAAGATAACACTCTTCACACAATTCAGAAATTAGAAAGAAAAACTCATAAACAAGAATATGATCTAAAGTTCTTGCTTAGGTGATGGACCTGTTCATTGATGGCTCATGAAAGGAAAATATGAACTTTGATTCTATCTCCTAGAGAAACTAAACTAACAACAATTAACACTATGTTTTAGGATATCTAAATGATTCACACAACTTCAAACTTAGAAGAGAAAACTGATAACAAAACTTCTCAAGAAAACAATGAATCAAAAGGTTCTTTCTTAGGTGAAAATTTTGTTCGTTATAGGCTCATGAAATGAAGAGATGAACTCAAATCTTGTTCCATGTAGAAATTGAAAACAATAATCAATAATTCACTCTTAGACAAAAAGCAATCATAACTCGATTCACTCCAATCAAACCTTTGTAGTACAGAAAATAGTCAATATAATTAAAAGGCTTCATTATGGAACATGAAGGTAAAAGATGAAGTCATGTTGTTCCTATACCCACTAAGAACACCATTATATCAAACTCAGAATAACAATATTTGTTTGTTAAGCAATCCCACACATCATATTCTTAAATGTTACCCTACTGAATTAGAAAGGAAACTAACTTCTCACACTGATTCAAAAGCAAGTGATTCTGTGTTTCATCTTTAAAATGCATTTGAAATCATTGAAAAAACACAACTGCTAAAGGTGCACACTCACACAATCACACAAATCATGTAAAGGGATTTTTACCTTAGTTGGGACAGTGGGCCCTTGCCGAACCAACAAGGTACCTCTAAAACAATAACAGACTAAAACGTTCTAATCATACCCAGAAATTGCACGACAGATCATTTGTATTCCTTCAACTTGTAAATCGAATCAACATTTCATCATCTCGCACATCAAAACAATATGCATCATCTCGCTCTTACGACTTTCTTCATTACATTCATCATTCATATCATATCGCCTATACATCATCCCTTATAGAGAAGGTGAGCCGATACTATCAATATCTAAGGATAAGTATCAAACAATTTTTAAAATATTACAATTGGTATTTCACATTGAATCTCTAGGGTTGGACTTCATCCTCATGAAATGAAGTGCATGAATGATGAATTCTATTGTGATCTAGAAAACTGATTTAGAGGCTTCGATCCAATTGACTTCTTGAAATCTCCATCAACATACTCGTTCAATAGATGAATTCTGAAAATGGGGGTTTGGTACTAGAATACACATAGTTGTGAATCTGAGTATCGGATTAGGTGCAAAGGGAGGTACCTGAACGGGAAAAACTGGTACTAGAATAGCACAGAGTGTGTTGGTACCAGAATAACATAGAGTGTGGGTACAAGAATAGCACAGACAGGTGCTGGTACTGGATAGGCGCCCAAGCAGTATCAGATCAATGTTGTGCGGGTCTGTTGGTACCGGATCAATGTTGTGCGAGTCTGTTGGTACCAAATCAATGCTTCTTAAGACTCAAACGATTAGGATCCTATAAAATCAAACATTTAATCATTTTAACTCAAGAAAATTAAACAAACCATTATTTAATCATAAGTTACCTCTTATGCACATGAACAAGGTCATCAAGTGTATTTATGGAGGAAACAGTCAAGTGTATACTCATATCATAGGTAGAATAGGCTCAAATAGAGGGTAATATAGGGCATTAGAAGTGTCAAAATGGAGACTTACCACCTCTTAAGCCCAAGGAAATAAAATCCATAGAAGACAACAAGATTTTTAAGGGCTTGACTCCTCTTGTGGGTTCATTTTCATTGAGTGATGTAGGCAATAAAAAAAATAGAAGGAAGAGAAGTTATGAAGGAAGGTGGGTGAAACCATCTCCTAGAATATTGAAGCACTCGAATCCTCAAAGAATGTTAAAATAAGTACCCAATGTTCTGATAAAGAATAAGCGAAGTTTGCCAAGCTACTTGGTGGATTTCAAAAGGTTTTTTCTTAGTCTTATAAGGATCTTCGTGGTCTTGATCCTAGTTATACGCGGCATGATATCCCCATCAAGGAAGGCATGAAACCAGCTAGGCCAAAATAAAGACCTACCAACTTTGCATTTAAAGCAACTTTTCAAAGGGAGTTGGAAAATTTCTTAAGGGATGGGATTATTTTTTCAGTCCACCCTGAACAGGTTTCCAATTGGGTACATGCCTCAAATACCACTGATCAAATTGGAACCCGCATTAGTTTCTACACTTTCATTCAGGATGTCATGAGAAATCATTTTCCTCCTCTCAATATGGAAATAATTCTGCAGCAGGTTGTAGAGTCACAATTGAGGCCCTTACTTGACAATTTTTTGGTTTGCAAGAAAATCAAGGTAAAAGGGGCATATGCTCACAAAACCACTCTTATCCCAGATTGGGGTACCATGACTTATAAATGCTTTTTTTATGGCTTGCCTGATGCAAGTATCACTTGTAAATGACCTATACACACAACTCTCGATGAATTGGTTAGTATCCATATCTATATTGGTTATCTAATTGTGTGTGTCAAGGGGCTTATAATTACCTCATAGTTCCAAGTCTTGTTCCTGAGTCCTTTCAAAATTGCTTTTGTCCTAGACACTAACTCTTACATTTTAAAGGGTTTAGAGGAGAAATTGTTTTCCTACAACACTAACAGTTCTCGCTTGAAACATTGCGAGAAACCAATGTGAAAAGTTCTAATGTTGTTTGGATTTTTTGTATACTAGTAGCCTAGATATGCTTTCATTTTTTTTCTTCTCTTTTATGCTTTACAGTAGTTTGACTTCTTCTTTCTGTGTTAAAACTTTTCTTGTTGCTTTTCCATTTCTGTCTTTTCTTGTTGTTGTTTTAATTTCTACAATTTTACTTCCGTCATGATTTTGTTTCCTATCGTCTTTTAGTTACTTTGGTCAATATAGGACGTTGGATCAATTCTTCCATAGTGACACTCCTCCAAAGCATTATTAGTCAATAGCAATCAAGCTTACACAATTGTTACAATGTTTCCTCTGAAGGCACCCTTGAAATTGTTATATATTTCCACTGTTGTCTTATAAAGAATTGGTTATCTCCCACTTCTTCTTGCCATTTCTTCATCCATTGAGATTTTTAAGAGCAAGTCTAAAAATTTTCTCCTTGAAGTTAAGAGCATATTTCGGTGGAATGATTATGCATACAGTGGTAAAACCCCTCATACTTAACACTTTTCATGAGTTGTTCCCAAATTCTCGGTCATTTATCCATTAAATCTGCTCACTTCCCCCTATTGCATAATATTCCTGGTTATATCTTCTTGATCTGTTGTTCTTGGTATACGAAACCATGAGTTCTAAGTTCTAAATCTGTTGAAAACATATTTCCCTGTGGAGTCGCCAGTTTGTTGACGATTAAAATCGCAACGAAGTTTTTTGCCCGCAAAGTATTGCTAAAGCCTATTATTATAAGCTAACATGATAAATAATACTAGTAGGTGGGACCCCCTTGTATATTGGAGATCAGATATGGTTCTCATTAATGTTTGTTCTGTTGATCAACATTTCTTACATGGTTGATGAGATCTTGGTTTGATTGGCAAACAGATAAGTCAGGTTATGTGTTGTCTCTAATTGTGACAAGTAGATGATGGGTAAAGCATGTTATGTTCTAAGCTCTAATTTCATGTTACAATGGCCTATGTTGTTCCTTGCTACCATTGAGTTATATAGTTATATGGCACGTTTGACAAGTGATAGATGTTAATTCCAATGCATGGTTTAAATGAATGGTTAATGGATTAATGGTTGGTGTGTCCTGAGAAATTAAATGACTAGAGGGTGGAGGCAACGTGCATTTACTGCACGTCGCCCTTACTCCTTCCACTGGCCACCATCCTAGTTGTTCTATTGTTCCACTGTGTTGTTGTGGTTAGGTTCCGACTTTCAAGCAGAGAATAACCGCTCGCCAAACTCGTGTTTTAAGGTGCTTTTGATTACAGGTATGTCTTTTTTTTTCCATCCATGAGTCTAATGTAGTTATGAAATAGATATTGGCTCAGATGTATGGGTTTTTGCTTCCTTAAGTATGGAAACTATGTAAAATTGTGATATTTTTTGGAATGAATTGTTGGTGGATTTCACTACAATAATGTTTTAAGTCACAGTGTTATTGGTCGTCAGTGTTAGTAGCAATAAAGGTTCTTTGTCATCATTACTGGTTTTAGTTGGAGGGTTTTGTTGGTTGTCTTCACGCATTTGTATCCCATACCCAGTCTTGGATTTTATGGGGTTTAACGGGTTTGAAACGCCTTGTGTCATTGCGCATTATTCACTTGGGTATTGGGTTGTTCATGCTACTAATGATCGTGCATTGGGTTATATCGCTTCTTCCCGAATTTGCTTCATCTCAGTGTTGTTAGTTGGTTGGATGGGAGATACATGAGGGTTATACCATGCATGTGTTAAGTATCATTACAAGGCCAAAATGAAGCCTTGCTCCTTTGTTCATAGCCTCTCATGTCACAGGATTTGTCACCTTGTCTGCGAGGTCAATTGTGGTAAACCCCATGTGTGTACCCTTGGTCTCAGAGGTTCTCACCATTAAGAGGAATCAAATCTAGTCTCCCTATGTTGGTCGACAGAGCAAACCCTTGATTCCTCAAGCTCGAGTTTTGATAGAGGAAATCATTATGGCCATCGGGTATATTGTTGGTTGTTATGAATTGTTGGTTATTGTCGACAATGCTCATTTTATGGCTCATCTCTGTTGATAATGTTGAAAATGGTGTTAGTTTTGGTATTTAGTCACAACATTGGTTATTATGACAGTCTAATTGATAAGCTCAGCATTGATATTGGTTGATTGAAGAATGGGGTTAATACACAGTCACTGTCTTTTACATTGTAATCATTGAAATGTTAACTCAGTATTAGTTTACAATTGATTAATGCACAGATATGTTTCGCGTGATGTGTGGGTGTGTGTGGCGTTCCTACAGCATGAGTCAATGATTATTGTGGCTATGTGTTTTTAATTTCCAAATGGATTATTACAATCATGATGATTATGGAATTTCCATTCATTGTATCTGTTATGGTTTTTTTTATTGCACCATCAGAGAGGGTCACAAGTTTTTAGATATGGTTTTGTTGCATTCGATCAAATTGTGTTATGAGATCGGGAATGTTGTTGTTACCTCATTATATTGATTGATAGCCCAACATTCTGGATGTTTAAATTCAGAGTGGTTGAACCCTTACAGTCACATTAATACTCTGTGTTTTGTCAAATGGTCTGTGTATTCCAAGCACAGTGTGAGTGTTGATTATTGTCTATGTGTTTAAAAGGAAAGTCAGGGTCTTTGCAATTAAAATATTGATGGTTGTTTATTGATTGTCCACTGTGTATAATTGATGGATATCATGCATTATATCATATATTAGCACAATTTATCTGTCAGTGTGATCTCATTACAACTTAATTGTTAAGTGGAATTGAGGAGTAATCGGGCATGTTTTTTTGAGTCTGTATTCGATGATTGAAATAATGCATGGATAGTAATTGATTTTAATGTTGAACATAGTGGAAATAAGTGATTTTTTATGCATTTGGGAATTGTTTTAAAATATGAAATGGATAAATGAGAAGAGCAGAGCTCCTCTAGAGGTTGTTGTGGAATGCACATTATCTTGTTTTGGTGACACTGTGTTATAGATTGACTACGAACAATGAGCAAGTTAATGCACAGAATTGTTTAAATTTTATAAGGTAGTTGTTCTTTTGGCACAGTGATAATTTTGGTTGGTGTTGATCTTTTACATTGATAAAGAATGTTTTTTATGGATTACTTAATTAATTCTATGAACAATACCCTCTCTCTTTCCCCACCATTATTTCACTTTTTCGCTAATTAAAACTCCATCACTTCCCACATTCATTTTTCACTCCTTGTTCTAAAATTGATTATAGTCAAGAATAATTTTGTATTGGAGTAGTTGGAAGTCACAGTTTCTTGGTTGGATCACAGTGATGTTTTCTTTGGTTTTCATTATAGTTGATTTTTGTTGTCTTTGAGAAGTAACTGTGTTCTTTTCCCCCTCATTATATCATGTTTCACTCAATACAAACCCCTCGCATATCCCAAGACCTTTTGTTCACCCCCTGCTCATTGAAAAACATTTAAACAATTTGTATGGATTGGATTGCATGAGTCTGATACGTTGTTGAGCCAAAATATATTTCATATTTTTAAAGAGTTGTCATGTATGGTTGTTAAAAAGACTATTTTCTAATCAATCATGCATGCAAGAATTCATTTTTTCAGTCGAGGTATCCATGGCAGAGGAAACAGAGGGAGACGTAATGGGAACAGAGGCCCAAGAAGGCCAATATTATCCATACACTTTAACACTGACTCACAAGAGTTAGGCCAGTGGTTTCAAGCCAAAGTTTTCAATTGGATTGGGCAAGGAGTGGTCCAACCTAGGCCTGAAAGGCCTCCCTTCTGTTAGCACTAGAAGTCACCATCATATTGCATAGAAGGTAAGCCCAGTACCCATCAGTTTATAAAGTAAATGTAAATGATTTTTAAGAGGCCAAATGGAGAAGACTCAATGAAAATAATGTTCTAACTCGGAAATCTGGACTGGTATGCACAAGAAATTTAGGTCTTGTATCAACTTCAGTCAGTAAGTTGGAGTAAAGGTGAGTAGGAGGAATAATTTGGTGAGAAAAGTGTATAGGTCTACCATGAACATCAGGCCTTCCAGCAGCCTAAGGAAGAAAAACTTAAACACAAGATCCTCTTGGATTCAAATTTCAAGGAAACTGAAAGACATAATAACAACATTATAATCAAACATTCATCATAATACAGTCACAACAATCCATGTGAATCAATCAATAATGAACTCTCTCAGTATCAGAGGAAAATAATATGGAGTAAGAAAGCTAACTTATATTAATAAAGAAGTCTCAAATCAGGACATAACCAAAGAACTAGTGTTCTTCATCAAAATATTACAATAGCAGGGAGCCTAGCTCAACCATTCCACCTTAACAAAATTTCAAAATTGCCTATATATACTAAAAATGTTGCAACCACCAAGAATGGGATCGGACCCCTGCATTCAAAGTTTCCAGTCAGTACCTACTCTATTAGCCTGTGTAGGCCTTCTTATGTCAGACACGAGCCTGGCTTAGTTATCTTCTTTGCAGGAAAATCTATCCCTCGGGAAACTTCATATTGACAATATCCCACCACAACCATTCTCAATATGATTTTCATTTATGGGGTGAGATCAGGTCTCAACTACCACCCCCATTTCCATTAACTACCTTCATCGGGATCAGGATGAGTCCTGATACCCATGAATGTTCCAGGCGATGCCCACGACTTCTTCAAGTCAATCCTGATGCCTTAAGGCCATGCATATATTCTTCTATGACCAATACGGGCATTTTCAACCTTTGGCATAGCTCCTCTCCATCGCTACATCCTGCATGCGACCTCGGGCCATAAATTTCCACTCATATCCAAAGGCTTTTCAGGATTTCATCCTTCACAAACTTATGCTATGCTACATGCTAAAACCTTTGATTCATGAAACCATGAATTCTTGGATCTGGTTCCATACGACCCTCTGAATCAGATGGCTCCTGTTGATTTCAATCTTTGGGACTTTGGACCTTCGGGTCTTTGGGACTTCAGGGCCTTCAGGACATTGGCACTTTTCTCATTTTAAAACTCCTAAAGTAAAACTATTGAAGTGACAACTCTGATGACGTGTGGCATTCTGGATTTGGACTATCGATATCCACTTTGGGTCTCTGGGATTCAAAAAAAACAAATCTCAAATATTGTTTACTCTTCCATGCGATTTTACCCAAATCTGTTGATCTATTGATACATGGCTCTTGCTGATCAATGACTCAGATTCACTTTGGGCCTTCGAGACTTTAGTAATTCCACACACTTATCACTTTGAAACTCCTAAATCTTATTTCCCCAAACACTTGGATCAACTACCACCTGTCCCTTTAAAGATCAACAACTCATGCTCTCTTCAGTCCTTTTGCTACGACGCTATACTTCATGCAAATTTCATATTTCGAATGCCCGCAAGCCGCTAATCTGAACTCCACATGGAATTCCCATCGTTGAAATTTGAACCTACCTTTTTGCTTGATTCGGGTCCAGAACGAACCACTCTAAGTGTCACACTTTGAGCCCGTGACTACGGCCTGTGTAAAAAAAGACTTGGATGATTGGATAGGGGCTTGGGAAAACAACAGTATGAGTTATTTAAACAAAAGGAGATGGGTGTTCATTTATAGAGGAAAACAAAAAGGCTTCGGGCCGATACTTTTTTAGGTAAGACATCAAGGAAAACCGTGTCTTTTAAACAAAAAGGGATGAAAAAAACTGACTTTACTAGTCAAAGGGAAAAATTTAAGACACGGCCTGTGAAAGAGAGAAAGACAAGGAAATGATACAGACTTAAGTATTCACAACAAACCTATATGACTCTTGAGTTGGCATGCTCCCTACGAGCTGCCAAGAACACCCAATTCTAGTGCCTTAGTTGTTGGGCTATGGATTCTAGCTCAAAAATTTCGCTAAAGAAAACAGGGAGATATGTACACTACTCTACTAAAATGAAAACAAACATATGGGCTCCAGAAGGATCTTATTTATGTACAATCCTAGGCTAACTGACTTTTACAATGCGCTAGGTGAAAGCAAACTTCCACCATAGCCACCCAAATTGCCTGGTAATATAACTCTTCTTCACTTCACTGCAGATGATCCATTAAAATCTAGGGAGGTATGACAAAAAAACAAGAACATGGCTTGGAACACTGAACATACCCCCAAATGATGATAAGATGAATAATTTTGTAGGCTTCAATGCTTTTGGAAAACACAGCTCCATATATAACCCCACAAGGTCACAAAATTTGTAATCAGGAAAGCTCAACTGCTAAGAAATTAACTCGTGTCCTTCATTGTGGCTCACCCGTCGTTCGATGTTCTCAGGTGGGTAGAGAGTTGATCCTAGGTGATATTTTCTCATTTGCAGGTCCTGGACAAGAGATAAACTACCCTCTTAGCTCCTCCTTTACATGATGCTCTATGTCTTTTGCGGGCCCAGGATAACTGATTTCTACCCAATGTTTTTCCTTAATAAATAAAGGAAAAGGCTCTATAGTTTGGTCTTGGAATTATTTCATGAAACCATACTCACATGTGAGTATCGGTGAAATAATTCCATTTGAAATTTTCAGAAAATCTTAAAGATTTGACTCCATGTATATGGCCACAGGATCATGAATAACGTGACAGAAATCTCGTCGCTTTAGAGGACAAGACTGCTCCTCTGTAAATGCCTCTCTACTTTCAAATAAATGACCTCCTTGTTCTTTCGAAACCAACTCTTGATTACCAACAATTGCAGTCTCTCCTTCATAAGAATGATAATAAGATAATGGTACAATAGGATTTAAAGCATCACAACTATGATCAACCAAGAACATATAGTTATATATGCAATCAACCACTACTTCATGCTCAAAATGTTCTGAAAACTAATCATAAGATTGATATGCATTCCTGCCCATAGAAAAATATGCAACTATTGAAGGATTTGATTCTAAATTTGAATCACACCCACTTCCTTGTTGTTGTTCCATATATGAATTATACTCACTGTCTTCTTTCTCAGAATCTGAAACATACTGACAATATTCTTACTTATGCACATGCAATTATTTGAGACATGCTTGCATATGAACCCCCCTTCTAGCCCTGATGTTCTCTTCGACTTCTTCAGCATCTTCAAATAGGTGTCTTAAGGATGAATATTTCCTTTCTCTCGGGAGAAGGACAAGCTCTGGATGTTGATCCATGACATAGTACACCATGGCAGAAGTCTTTGTGGGTCTAATCTCCACAGGCATACTATGTCAAACACTATAAAACCTCATGTTGAAGACAACCAAGGCTTCCTCTTCCCCTCTCCTCATATCATTAAACTCAAACCAATACTAATAAAGGGACTTGTTATCACCCCAACACTTTAAAAATATTTTCATAGCTCGATCCAAGAACCAATAGAACTGGCTCCCAAACATTTAAACCACACAACAACATCTCCAGACAAAGAATGTGAGAACAACCTCATGGTAACATCCTCATGAACAATCTCAAACTGATCAACAAATTTCTCAAAGGCCTCCAAGTTCCTCTCATCTATAACATGATCCTCCCCAGAAAATCGAAGAAGATACTCAAAGGAATAAAGAGGATAAGGATGAAGTTCAAGTGGCAACCTTAAAGGTTTAAACATATTGTCTCTAATATTATCTTGAAAACTGGTGGGATGAATATGAGGTTTAACAAGAAGATGGACAGGCTCAATAGTAATAACAAAAGACAATGAGATCTGAGAAGGCTTTGAATCATTTTCAACCCCCTCAAGGCTACAAGGGTGATCAATTTCACGAGGAAAACCAATACAAATCTCACTTTTATGAATAGGCTGAGGAGAAGACACAAGATCAACATCTAGAACACAATAAGAGGGCACGTCTTCTTCTTCCAAGGATGGATAAATAAAGGAAGGCTTATTATCATCTGAATAGACAAAGCAGAGGATAATCCTTTTTAGATGTAAAGGGAAAGAGAGAAATGAACTGATAAAGAAAAACAAGATTTACTGAAGAAATATCATAAACTGATACCTGGTCTTCCCCTTTGGCATGGTCATCTTTCTATCATCAGGGTCATCCCCAGTGGAGTATTTGATTGTGGAGTCACCAGGTGAAAACTGCAATCTTCAATGGTTCTGATATTTGATGCACCTTCAAAATCAGAAGCTCTTTGTCATTCTATCGCAGGGAAATATCTTCAATTCATTCCCTAGCAATGACGCCAAGAAATGTTAGCACTAGAAGTCACCCTTAGATTGCATATAAGGTAAGCCCAATACCCATCAGTTTATACAGTAAATGTAAATGATTTTTAAGAGGCCAAATGGAGAAGAATCAATGAAAATAACGTTCTAACTCAGAAATTTGGACTAGTATGCGCAATAAATTGAGGTATTGGATCAACTTCAGTCAATAAGTTGGAGTAAAGATGAGTAGGAGGAAGACTTTGGTGAGAAAAGTGTAGATATCTATCGTGAACATCGGGCCTTTCGGGAGCCTAAGGAAGAAAAACTTAAACACAAGATCCTCTTGGATTCAAATTTCAAGGAAACTAAATAAAATCATAACAACATTATAATCAAACATCCATCATAATACAGTCACAACAATCCATGTGAATCAGTCAACCATGAACTCTCTCATTATCATAGGCAAATAAGATGGAGTAACAAAGATGACTTAGATTAATCAGGAAGTCTCAAATCAAGATATAACCAAAGAACCAATGTTCATCAAAATATTACAATAGCAGGGAGCCTAGCTCAGCCATTCCACCTTAACAAAATATCAAAACTGCCTATATATACTAAAAATGTTGCAACCACCAGGAATGTGATCGGACCCCTGGATTCAAAGTTTCCAGTCAACACCTACTCTATCAGCCTATGAATTCCTTCTTATGTTAGATGCGAGCCTGGCTTAGTTATGTTCTTTGCAGGAAGATTTATCCTGTGGGAAACTTCGGATTGACAATCTTCCCCCACGACCATTCTCAATATGTTTTCCATTTATGGGGTGAGACAAGGTCTCAACTATCGCCCCCATTTCCATTAACTACCTTCATCAACATTGAGATGAGGCCTGATACCCATGAATGTTCCGGTCGGTTCCCATGACTTCTTCGAGTCAATATCAACGCCTCAAGGCCATGCAGATCTTCTTATGTGACCAATACGGGCACTTTCAGCCTTTGGCATAGATACTCTCCATCTCTCCATCCTACATGCGACCTCAGACCATAACCTGGAACTCATATCAAAAGGTGCTTTAGGATTTATTCCTTCGTAAACTTACATCGTGCTCCATGCTAAGACCTCTGATTCATGAAACCACAAATTCTCAGATCTGGTGCCACGCGTCCCTCTGAATCAGATGACTCCTGATAATTTCAGGCTTCGAGACTTCGAACCTTCAGGTCTTCGAGACTTTAGGGCCTTCAGGACTTCAACTCTTTTCTCATTTTAAAAATCCTGAAGTAAAACTCTCGGAGTGATAGCTCTGATGACGTGTGGCATTCTAGATTTGGACGAACGAGATCCACTTTGGGTCTCCGGGCTCTGGGAAAACCAGAGCTCAAAACTCGCTTACTCTTCCATGCACTTTTACCTGGAGCTATCGATCTATTGGCATGTGGCTCTTACTAATCAATGGTTCAAATTCACTTCGGGCCTTCGATACTTCAGGAACTTTGGGAATTCCACACACTTCTCACTTCGAAACTCCCGAAGCTTATTTCCTCGAACACTTGGATCAACTGCCACATGTCCCTTTAAAGATCAATGGCTCATGCTCTCTTCGGGCCTTTTTCTCTAGTACTATACTTCATGCAAATTTAATATTCTGAACGCCCATGAGCCACTAATATGAACTCCACATGGAATTCCCGTCGTTGAAAGCTAAACCTGCCTTTTTTCTTGATTCAGGTCCAGAACAGACTGCTCTGAGTGTCGCGCTTTGAGCCCACATTTGTGGCTTATGTAAACAAAGACTTGGACGAATAGATAGGGGCTTGGGAAAACAATAGGATGAATGATTGAAACAAAAGGATATGGGTGTTCAGCTTTAGAGGAAAACATAAAGGCTTCAGGCTGAGACTTTTTTAGGTAAGACATCAAGGAAAACCATGTCTTTTAAACAAAAAGGGGTGAACAAAACCAACTTTACCAGTCGAAGGGAAAACTTTAAGACACAGCCTGCAAAAGAGAGAAATACAGGGAAAGGATACAAACTTAGGTATTCACAACAGACCCATATGACTCTTGACAACCCTATGTGATAACACCTTCCAAGTTCAGCAAGCCCTCGATATTCCTATGCCCGCTCATGTCTCATTGCAACCCGAGGTTCCCAAAAATGATGGATGGCAAGAGATTGTCCACCCGACAGTCTCCCAACATCGTCACTGGCCCAATTTTTCTTTGCTTGCTCCTCCATATAACAACCATATTTTCCAAGCTGCCCCTAACCACTCACCAGTGCAATCCTCCCATGCTAGCAAGAGATTGAAAATTGAGGCCCACCATGCCCCTGATAAAGGAAAATCCATTGCTACCCCTTCCTCGCCCTCCAATGGCTCTAGTGAATCTATGTCTTCCCAAATGCATTTGAGAGATAATTGTTCTCACGTGATCAGCGAGATTAGGCCTAAAGGCTTAGCATGGCCAAAGGAAAATTCAGGAAAATCGAAGGGTGAAAGCAGAAATCAAGGAAAGATTGCATCTTAGAGTGGGAAATATGGATTTTAAGTTTTTATTTTATCTATTGTTGATGACAGCTGACTTCAGAAGTTTTGGACATCAAGTTTTATTTTTGAATATATGAGTAATGCATTTTTTAAAACAATGTCAAATATAAATGAGATAAATTGTCAAAATATGCATGTGATGATGGGAGTCACAAGGAGAGATGTTCTTGTTTAATTGACTAGTTATGTTATAATTGTTAAGAGCTAAATAGGAGTCACAAGGGGTCCCACCTACTAGTTATTATTTATTTAAAACCCCTTATTATGATTTATTACTTCCNCCCCCCCCCCCCCCTTAACTAAAAAGTTGGTTGAGTCTTTAGTTAACTTAACTAATGAGGTGGTTCAACTACTTCAACCAATTTTAATTTGCTTAAAGGAAAAAGAAAAGGGAGGAACAAGAGGAGGATAGAAGGAGAAGCATACTAAGGTTTTCTCTTTGAGTTTATGTTGAGATAGCTAATTTTTCATTCATTCCTTAATTTATCCCAAGCCTAATTCTTTGTTAGGATAGAAGGGTCTTATTGTAGACAACAAGATTCAGGGCTGAATTACATTATCCAGACACTTGTTTTTCAGAGGTGTTGATCTATCTTTGATAGTCTATGTATAATTTTCTGGTTGTGAATTAGTTTTCATGACTGACAAAGGATATTGTGCAAAGTCAAGTGGGAAGCAATCTGTGGCAAGATGATCCAGCTTTTAGAGTTTAGTTTTGATTTTCTGTCAGAGGTCCTTTTGCATGTTCCATCGGGGATGTCTAAGTTTGACTTTCGTCCTAAATTTCTGCATGAAATTTTGTAAACAAAGTGACACTTTGGTGAATTGGAACGAAATCACGGATTTATTTATGTCTCATATGTCTTGATTATCATCTTGGTGTATTTACTTCTATCTCTACATTTATTTCAGCAAATGTTATATTCATAAAATCATATAAAAAGTGAGTTTCTAGCAAACTTTTTATTTATAAAAGACTATCCTAAGCACTCGTAATTAATACTTGTGAGTTAGGAAGTTATTTTTGTTGGATATAATCATAGGGTGATATTCTCATCTATTTTTCTTTAGCCAAGAATAATCTGAAAATTCTTGAGTAAGATCATTTCATATATTTTCCTCAACAAGGGGCTCATAGAACCCTTGAGAGGATGGGTGAAGGAATACAGACCTCACACCTTGCAGGATTCCATATTACACACTCAATATTTGGCAGACTCAACGAAGAAGACTAAACCCTTTTCCAAACCCTCAGTACCATAGAGGGACTAAGACAGGAATCCATTATAGAGAGAATGGAAGGGCAAGGAGAAGCTAGATGATGAGACGAGGTGAGATCTTATGAGGAAGAAGCTTTGCTTCACCTGCAAAGGCCCTTGGGTCCTAGCCCATAGGTGCATGTGCAAGGGAGAGATTCATTATATTGATGTGGAAACAGACAATGTGGACAGTGAGGAGGAGGATCATGGCAGTGGATCCACTAGCTCAGAGGAGGAGCCAACAAAGACAGAGGAACATCCTCCCCGTAGACCACCGACACTGGCAGGTACCCACCCACTGGTAGTTCCATGGCCTCGTGAGAAAGCTAACAGATGGAAAAAAACAAAGGGTGGAGTCATAGCGACCCTTTCTGGTGTTCCAAGGTATGATACCCTCCGAATCAGAGTGACTATTCAGGGACAATGGGAAATTGCCCTAGTATATGGTGGGGCCACCCACAACTTCATTGATTCTTCATTGGTATCGATACGGGCACTTCGGACAGAGGAGTTTGATGGGTTTGATGTTGCAATAGAATATGGCCATACAGTGGAGTGTCTAGACAGATTTCTGAACTTGGAGATAAAGTTAGGAAACTAGAGAGTGAGATACGCATTGTATGTGGTTGACCTATCTGACATATATGTGGTATTGAGAGTCCAGTGGTTGATCATGTTATCACATGCTAATTTGTATTAATTTTTCCAAAGCATCTTGTCCTTGTGTTATCTTTCCACTCATATTTTAAAACATTTTCACCAACTCCTTCAAGCTCCCATCACCTAAATCCTTCACTCAACTAATCATCCAAAATATTCATGTCCTCCATGAGTCAAAATTGCCAAATATCCCAAACCTATATCTAGCCTTTATGTTTATCTAAATTCCTTGGTCCCACACTTCATTCATTTTTATCCATATTATCATATTCCCGTTCAAAATTAAAAATATTCCTTTTATTAAGCTTAATCTCCTTTATCCTATCCACAAAGTCATGTGATGAGTTTCATATGCCCAAAGTCCTTAGAAAAATGGAAAAAGGTTTATAATTTTTAATATAAATATTTGTATATTTGTATATTTGTATATTTATATTAATATTTAATCCAAAATATTCACGTCAAGTCATGGGCGCGAATCTCAATTAATATTTTAATGTGGAAAAGTCAAAGGGTGGATGGAGGGTGCATATCCATTTTGGGGGTTGAAAGTGATCGGGGGTTAATTTTTTAAATTGGTCCCAAAATCCAAACCACTATGTTTTATGTTGGAGTATGTGTTACTACATGATGCATTTCAGGAGATGGAGTAGTAAGTATTAAAATCACTCTCTAGAAGCTCTGAAATACTATCACAATATCATTTTTGTGTTGATTTAAATTTATAAATGTGTGGTGTGAGTATTTACGAGGTAAAATGAAGATGAATTTTCCAGAAGTATGTTTCAAAATAAACCATGAAGTTTCCAATGATATAAAGAAATTTTTACTCACAGTGGAAAAATTATATAGAAGTAAAAGGGGAAACAAACCAGTAAATATTTTTCATAGTGAAATGGTAAATTGGGCAGAACAAGACATGGTTTTCAAAACCATGGGAAACAAGCAATAAAACATTTTTCAAAACCACATGCATGAATTAAATTATGGAAATGTAATTGTACAGGATAAAAAATATTTGGGAATTATTTTTATTTAAATATATTATTCCCAAATGTTTAACGAGAATATGGATAAATAAAATTAGATTTGAAAAAGTACATGTGGCATTAAAAGAGAATGTGGAAATCAGTTTCCGCAATAGTTGAGGAGCAAAGCAGATTTACAAGATGATTTTCGGGTGAACCAGAATGAATTTTCAAAATTCAAAGGAGGTTATTGTCAAGAACAGAACCTAGAACATTAAACTTTTTCATTTTTCACACAGGTATCACAGATTGGGAGATTTGAAGGAATCTTAGAGCCTTACTTTTTTAGTTTCATGATTTCTTGTTCGAGACATGTTTTTGTGACACGTATTTCGGCCAGTTGGAGATGAATTTCAAGAAAATGAGAGAGGTTTTTCTTCAAAATGAGATTATCTACAAAAACCGCTCTCACATTTTACACAAATATTATGGTTTGAGAATTACATGTGGTGTTTCGAAGCCTATTTTTTCTCCTGAAAAGCAGGAGATCAGTTAAAACGTGTCATGTTATGTTTGTAAATATTTCTATTTTGGGAAAGGCGTTGGAGTTAAAAGTTGTGAGATGGAAGGGGACTTTAGTGCTATATATTTCATTGTAAAAGAGTAGAGAAAGGGGGGGAATTTCATCCAGGAAGGTGAAGGGACTGTGTGTAAATTTCTCAAAATGTTCTTATGAATTGATACAAGAGTACAATGCTCTCTGATAGTCAAGATTCATCATAGTGTATTCTTTAGTGTGTTTTCATCTAGTTCACATTCATTCCACTTGTGTTATTTTTTCTAAGAATATCTAAGAGTACATGATTGGAATTCATCCTTGATAGATGCTCCTTTCATATGGTTAATGCAGTTGTTGTGTTTAATGATTACAGGTCCAGAATTCACTCTCTGTTAGGTGCTATGTTCATTGTAGTACACCTTATATTATTTCTTCTAAAGTTACAATTGATAATTCATCTTTGTTTGATGGTCTCATTCGTAATGGGATTTTCTCTTTTCTGTCTTGCCATCATCTGAATACTATTTATTGTTGAAGGATATGCTTACTTTTCCTTCATTCCCTCAGGAGTGAATTAGTTGTATTAATATCCATAATATATCTCAGGATTTGACCCCATTTACCAATGTTTTCTTCCTCTTGTTTGTCCTACCAACCCTTTTAAAAAAATACACAAAGTCCTATTGCAGAATATGACTTTTGTGTGCTCATTGCCAAATATTTTTGAGTATTTTCAGTCTTTACATGTTTGAGAGAGTCCTCTCTGGTTGGAAGGGTTGAAATCCAACCTTAAGTTGGTTTGTAGGTTACCTTGGAATTTCTTTGATGCAGCCCAAAGAAATTATTGAGTGCTAATAGATCGCATTGGGTAAAATCACTACCAACTACCAAACCTTGGAGATGGGTTTCAAAGACAGTGACAAGAAGAGGGTTATTTTGAGGGGCATGTTGACAGGAGCGCACAGGACAGTTTCGGCCAAGAGGATGGAGAGGATATTCAGACATGGGGAGGTAGCATATGTCACAGAGTGCTTGATCACTATGTAGAAGTATTCAGAGGGTCGACAATAGTATCAAACAAAGATCAAGAACTTGTTGGGATGACATCAATAGGTTTTTGGGTCGATTCCACTAGGGAGGCCACCTGATAGGGGGTTTGAGCACACCATTGACTTGGAGGAGGGGGATAAACCTATGATCACACCACCCTATAATCATTCTAGGAGGTTCAAGGATGAGGTTGAGAAAGAAATTAAGGAATTTCTAGTGATGGGACACATCAGACCTAGCAACAGTCCATTCGCTTCTTTAGTTGTCTAAGTTTTGAAGAAGGATGGTACAATGAGGATGTGCATTAATTACCGGGCCTTGAACAAGAAAACCATCAAGAACCAATATCCTATCCCTCACATTGACGATTTGATGGATGAACTGCATGGGGAAATTTTCTTCTCGAAGATTGATCTACGCTTTGGGTATCATCATATCAGCATCTGAGAGAAGGGCATAGAGAAGACGACATTTCGATGTCACTTTGGTCATTTCGAGTTTCTAGTTATGCCATTTGGGATAACCAATGCATCGGCTACATTTCAGTATTGCATGAACCACATATTCATGGATCAGTTGAGGAAATCACTCTTGGTTTTCTTCAATGACATCTTGGTCTACAACAAGACATGGCAGGAGTATATGAGGCACTTGGATGAGGTATTGAGCATCGTGGAGGCATAGTCACTATACACCAAAGAGTCCAAGTGTGAGTTTGGTATGACAAAGCTACTTTACTTGGGCCACATCACCAGTGTACAGGTGGTACAAGTACACCAAGAGAAGATTAGGTCCATTCTAGATTGGCCAATGCCCAGGAATGTGACAAAGTTGAGGAGATTCTTTGGGTTATGCAGTTATTACAGGTGGTTTGTCAGGGGGTTTTCTCATCCTAGAGCACCATTGACAAATATCACCAAGCATGGGGATTTTATCTGGACCGATGAATCACAGAAATCCTTTGATCACATGAAGTAAGTCATGGGCACATCTCTAGTGTTAGCATTACCAGACTTCACTTTACCATTTGTACTAGAGTGTGATGTGTCTGATGAGGGTATCGAGGCAATTTTGATGCAGGGAGATCACCCCATTTTATTTGAGAGAAAGAATATCAGTCAACCTGAGAGGTTTTACTCCATTTATGAAAAGGAAATGTTGGAAATCATGCATGCCTTGACCAAATTCAGAAAATATTTGGTGGGAAGCAAATTCATGGTCAAAACATATCACAACATCTTGAAGTATTTCCTTGAGCAAAAGGACCTCATTGAGCACCAACATAAATTGGTGAATAAGGTATATTAATTCGACTTTGACATAAATTATTTCAAGAGGAAGAATAAAATTGTGTTCGATGCGCTATCTAAGAGACCTATGGCATGCTCTTTGATGGAGATTTCAGTAGATTGGAAATCCCACTTGTTAGTGGAATATTCCAAGAACAAGTTCTCTTGTGAGGTTTTGGATGGACATATTCAGGATGATAGGTACAAGGTCATTGAAGATGTCATATTATACAAGGATAGAGTCTACTTAGTACCAGATTTAGGGCTCAAGAAGAATATCCTCGCAATAGTTCATGATTCACCACTAGCAGGCCATCAGGGGTTTTTCAAAAACTACAGGCAGATCAGGGAGAGGTTCTCATGGAAGGGCCTCAAATAGGACGTTATGAAATACATCAGTGAGTGTGTGACTTGTCAGTAGATCAAGTCAGAGCATACGCTTCCAACAGGGCTACTTTAGCCACTTCCCATTCCAGAGCAGAAATGGGAGAGCATATCGATGGACTTCATCACAGGCCTACCCAAGGTATAGGGTAAGGACTGCATCTATGTAGTGGTCGATATATTGACCAAGTTTTCTCACTTATATTCCATACCGACAGAGTACAATGCAGTTCAGGTAGCTGAGTTATTCTTCATAGAGGTCTTCAGACTTCATGGGTTGTCGAGGAACATCATCAATGGCAAGGACAGACAGTTTATTGGGACATTCTGGAGGGGGTTATTTAGATTGGTGGGGATATATTTAACACCCAACAACAACTATCACACTTAGACAAATGGGAAGACTGATATCATCAACAAGTGGGTTGAAGGGTATTTGAGGAACTACATGGGTCAGGTGGCTACATTTAGGAGAGCATTGTTACAACACCACTTTCCACATGTCCATTGGTATGACACCCTTCCAAGAATTGTACAAGTATGATGCTCCCACTTTTATAGACATGGTTTTCGAGGAGAGAAAATATCCCAAGGCCAAGGATTGGATCACAGAGAGTCAAGATATTCTCAAATTTCTAAATGAGAACCTATAGAAAATACAGAATCATTAGAAGATGATTGTGGATAGGCACAGGATAGAGTGCAACTTTGAGGTTGGGAATTTGGTTTTCTTGAGACTCCAACCTTACAGACAGTCATCTCTAAAAAAGAGTGGGGTCAAGAAGCTCAAGCCCATATTTTATTGACCTTGCAGAATCATGCGTTGGGTAGGCGAGGTTTCTTATGAGATAGAGCTTCCAAAGGGGAGAAATATTCATAATGTGTTCCACGTATCTTGCCTCAATAAGGTGGTGGGAAAATTCATCAAAAAATCAGAGGAGCTTCCCCCATTGGATGAGAAGGGATAGTTGGAGTTGGTTTCAGAGGAGGTACTGGAGTTTCGAGAGTAGAAACTGAGGAGCAAGGTCATCAGAAAGTGTTTGATCAAATGGAGATGGATTCCAATATAGGATGCTACTTGGGAGAGAAAGGAGGTGTTGATACACCCCGGATTGGTATTGCTTGAGGAAAAGAAATTTCAAGAAGGGAGGACTGCAATGTCCCTTTCCAAATAGGAGCTCCAGAGATGAGGCTTAATGGTCTAAATAGCCCCATTAGACTATATCCAGGGCCAAAAAGAGGTAAACAAAGTTACTAGAGGTCACTCTAGCCAAGGGTGTTATAATTTAAAAGTGAAATTGAGATAAAAGTGGCTAAAAGAACTTTTAAGCCAACTTGAGCTAAAAATAGAACAAACGAGCTAAAAATAGAGTCAACAATGAATTAGGGTTTCAGACAGTGATAAGAGAAGGTAAAGAAACCTAATTCATTATTATGCAATTTTTGACTTGTCATTGACGAGAGAGGCGCATACCAGGAGAGGTACCTCAGTGGATTCCATGAGGAATACACCAGTGGCTAATTTCGATGTTGAGAGACACACCCTAGTCACTAGGGAGATCACACGTATCTTCCATTAGTCTTCAGCAGTAGTTTCACAGTTTCTAGCAGCAAGGGTGCACTTATTCAGGGTGAGGGCGTAGCTTCTGAGGAGGTATTGAGTCGACTTATCCTATCCAGGGAGAATCCAGAGATTCCCTTCTGACCCAATTGAGAGGAAGGCAAGGTGCATATTTTTCTTTGTTTCTCATCATATTCCAATGGAGAAATCATCTGGGGTGCATTTTCTAGCCGTGGAGGTTGCAAAACTTTGGGAGGACACATTTGGGGTTCCCGATAAATCATTAGATTAGATCTAGGGAAACCCTTCCAACCCATTTCACAGTAGGCCAGGGAGATTAGTTTGAGATACACATCATCTAATTCTAATGATGGAATCACTAGGGCATAGTTTTCTAGTAGCATAGGGGGTGCATTTCCCAAGGGGGATCCATCTGAGGTCCAAGATTACCAGCAAAGGGCCAACCAGTCACCAGTACTGTGAGAGATAGAAAGGTGCACTATTTGGGATAGTTTCCAGGTTGATACGAGAGGTCTAGCCACCAGGGAAAACTTTCCAGACTTGCAACAATTATCATATGAGTTTTTGTAGCCTGCAACGGATTCTACACCTCATCCATTGATCTTGCAACATTCTTCCAGTATCAGGTACTATTATTTTAGTTTGCTTATTGTATTCTAGCTAAGATCCTTTTGTCACTGATCTAGTCGAGTGATTTATTTTATTCAGCTACATTCGAAATTTGTACTCCATAGAGATATCATAATATAAGCTTTCCAGTATTTTGTCTCCATTATTATTTGTATGCTCATTTATAAGTTGTAAATAATTAATCATACACACACATTAGCAAAGTTTCTTAGACTAGCTAGATCTAGGATATTACAGTGCAATTTTTGAACAAGTGGTCTATTTGAAGAACACTCTGCCAGGCAATTTTGGATAGTGTGGTTGCATGGGCCTTGACCAAACATATGTGTAGTAGATTATGAAACTCCGCTATGTTGCTCAGTTTCAATTTTATTCCCCGGGACCAAATTGCCGACATGTCCTTGAATGGCATGAGAATGCGAGTTGCAACTCGTGATAAAAATCTAACCGGGGATCAAATGGACAAAAAATCAGTTGCATTGGATTTCAGGCACCCAGCTTCAACTTGGGGTACCCCTCCATTTTCATTATGTTGCCTATAAAATCATTTTTTGGAGGATCTCTTAAACTAGGGTTTTTCTCAGTGAGGCACAGTGAAATTGATAAACAAGTGGATGATTTTGAAGAACAATGTGATTGAAAATTATGGGTGGCATGTTCATGTCAGCCTTTGTCATGTCTAGCCTTGCCTTTCTTTTAATTTCCATTCCATGCCATGCCTTGCCTTGACTTTCCATGTCATGCCTTGCCTTTCCTTCTCTTTCCTTTCCATACCTATACCTAGAACTATACCTAGATCATGCCTTGCCATGCCTTGCCATATCTATCATTGCCTTGCCTTTCATTGCCCTGCCTTGCCTTGACTTTCCATGCCATTCCTTTCCTTTCCATGCAATGCCTTGCCTTTCCATACCTAGACCTAGCCCTTTCCTTTCCCAAGGCATTGAGATTTGGGAATTCATTCCTAAGTGAAATTAAAACTAAATTTTTTGAGGCATCAACTTGCCTAATATTTAACATACAAAAATTTAAAGAGTTGGGCCTATTTTGGTCTATTTAACAATATTACCTAGTAGATCATGCCTTCTACACAATAGTAACTAAGGAATTGGGATACTTTATTTCTCACAAGATGGAACAAGGACTTGTTATCCCCACTTTGTGGATAACTAAGGAGATGATGTCTCGAGGCCCTTAGGTTGCGTGTATGGAGTGTTGAGAGACTACATAACCAATAGTACCCTTTGCACAGATGGAAAACCCACTCACCACCATAGATGGTCACAGGTTTACAGATGGCATTCACCACATCAGTTGGATTCTAGAAGGCAGTGGGCCTTGCTCCATGAGGTACAAGTTAGTAATATGGTGAGCATCATTTCAATGTTTAATCCATTTGATTATGTTGTATCTTAGATTTCTCTAGATTTCATGATATGTGCTTGGACATTACACCTTTTTCCCTGCTTCACCTTGGTGGTTGACATTGTTCCCTATTAAGTGGTCTACTTTGGGAATGGGTTTTCTTCTGGGAAATCCCTTGATGAACCATTGTACCGTTCCTGACCATACTTACCATTTTCCATCAGTATTCCCCTATGTTTCCTTATATCTTGGGATTTTAGGGTGTATTGACCCAAGAAGGGCTTGTTCCTCATTCTATGGGAAGAAGGGGCTAAAGACCTAGAGGGGTTAGTGTTGGGTAAACGATAAAATCCATATATAAACCTTCCAGATGCTTCACCCAGGGATCACCCAAGAAGCAATAAAACACTTATATTTGAATAAAAGGGGACCCATAATATAACAAAGACATGCCTGAAAGGTATATTGAATTATAAGAGGTCTCATCATGAGCCGACCTATCATGTCCATGGATATCTAGTGGTATGACATTGTCATTATCTAGTCACCAAACCAGGGTAATGACTCTCAATTGCATGGCTGAGAGAAAGGGCGTCTCATCACGATCCAACCTTCTCATTTCAATTAGGAATTCGTGGGTGACATTGCCACCATATGGTCACCATGCCAGGGCAGTGACCATCAACCTCTCCTTGTGCTATTATGAACAAAAATATAAAGAAATAAATATAAAAGGAAAATTATGGGCTTGTAAAAAATGCATTGCAGACGAAGGTACCACACACCCTCTACAAAGGCACCCATGAACAAGACACTACGACCCCTAGTATGGCATTATCCCTTTTCCCATTAAGTCTTGACCCCATCCACCTCATACACTTTACATGGCTTAGAGAGGGACCTCTTGGAGGCTCTCCTTGACCTATGGAAAGACCTACACAATAGGACACCTCGTCAACCCTCCCATACTTAAGCTTGACAAGTCGCATAGTGTCTTTGAGTTGTTAATTGTTTGATATAGTAATCTTTGATGTGCATGCTTAGATGGATTATTTATTGATTGGATCCACTTATCATGATGTTATGAATTGAAATCCTTGGAGGGCATGTTAATTTGTCTTTTCAGAACCTAGTTGGTTGGATGCCAGGGGCCCGCATGCCAAATGAGAGAGAGTTGACTTGGATGGCCTTGATGATGACTTGGATGACCTAGCCTACCCATTGCTTGCGAAACGATTTTCCCAGGAGGGGTAAAACATCCCACTTTTGAGAATGATGTTATGATATTGGGGGATAGGGCTTGGTGGTGAGGTGCCACTCATTTTCACTTGGATGTTTTGAAGAGAAGATGATTTTTACCATGATGATATCACTTATATTCTTGACACATGGCCTTGGGAGGCCCTTCCATGCTTCTCCAACACCAACAACCTCCTCAAAGTGGCAAAACATCCCCTAAATGGGTGATGTCATCCTAGATTAGGGTTTAATTTGTGCAAAAGATGAAATTTTAAGTGAATTGTTTAATATTATTGTGTTAAGGGGGAAATATTAGGGTTGTTGACCCCTAATCTTGTGTTTTACTCCTTATTTCGTGGACAATCCATGTTGGCTAATTTTTGTATAAATAGAGATCATAAGATCTCATTTTGAATCATAACTCTCCTCTTGTGAGAGGCTTTGGTCTGAAATTTTCAGCCTCCTTATCTCTTTTAGCTCTTGTGCACTTGTGTATGGTTATGGTTGTGAATGGTTAATGAAATAAGTGATGTGCTAGACTTGGAAGGTTATTTTCTATCTCTTGTGGTGTATTGTCTTAGCATCTCTCTTGATCTTGGTATAGTTTTTACTCACTTTCTATCATTTTTTTCAAGTCAAGTATTGTTTATGTTAGGAGCTAGGTGGGAAGTATAAGGGCATACAACCCCACCATAGTTTTCACCATTTTTTTGCTTCATCTCATTGATTACGGGTTTTATAAGAGAAGTATAAGGGCATACACCCTCTTATCTTAAACCCTAGCTTAGAGAAACTTTCCTTGGGGAGTAAAAGGGCTTACACCCCCAAGGATGTAGCTTATCTAAGATCCTTGTGACTCCATTAACCCTGTTTCCATCCTTATACACACCTACTGACATGGAGAAGTCTCCAACCCACTTGGTGTGTCCTTGGAGGCACAAACCTAAGTCTAGACCCACTGTCACCTCTATCTAGACCTCTTCGATCTAGGCTCACTCCTAGTGAAGCTAAGGGAGTAGACCTTATTAAACTATGTGAAGTTTGATTAATGATCTAGGAGTTAAATGAATTAATTTGTTAAGAAACCAAACCCAATGGAAGGATGCAAAATGGAGTCAATGAGATATACAACAAAAGTATTATTATACAAGAATGAATGAAATTATGAGATATCCACAATGAGAAATAACTTATAGACAAAATGTGTTTAGATAAACAAGGAATGCTAGAAATAAAGAGTTCTTTTAAACAAGTATTCACAAAAAAATTGCTTCAAAGTAAAGTTCTTAGAAAAGTAACTTGCTTGGAAAGTAAAATCGCATGGAAAGTAAATTACACAACTTAAATAGTGAATTTGCTTGAAAGATAAAATTAAGATGCATTCTTGTGAAAGTTGTGTGTAGATTGATTTTAATAAATTTTAAGTCTCTCTTGAGTTAGGGGGAATTAAAATGTGAGAGATACAAGCCTAGACTATGTGACTACCCCAAATCCCTATCCCTTCAACCAAAAGGAAATGTTGGGCACTCAAGAAGAAGGAAAAACAAGGTCCTTCCCTAGCTCCATAGGTCAGATCCAGAATGCTTGGGTACTCTAGAAAGGAGGACACGTAGTGTTGTGAAGCCATCCCCGAATTCAACCCCTTGTAGCCTCGTAAGCCACCCTATTTTGGTGGTCGAAAGAATGAATGAATTGAGTTCCTAATTAAACTAGCCATTGTTGGCCCTTGGATTATGGAAGGAAGCAAAGATCAAGGAAGAAAACGTAAAACGAGAACTACACGGAAAACACGGTGATTGTCACTAGGTCGAAGTAAGCAAAAGAGCAGAAAAGTTGGAGCAAAGTACAGAAAAACAAGTCGTTGGATGAGGAGATCGGGGATGACATATCAGCAAGAGAAAAGGATCGTGGACAACTCAACAAGTAGAGAAAGCCACCATTGGATGCTTTGGAGCACCGCGTGATGAGGAAGGAAATATAGGCTTGAAAAGCTTGGAAAACGCAAGTCAATTTGACCTAGGGTTTTGAGTAATTAGGGTTTTGACACCTATGTTTCGACCTAAGGTTGTCGATGACGGACTGTAATGTATAAATAGAGGTCAAGATGACCTAGGTTAGGTCAGTAGTAGTATTGGGTATTGCTATTGATTATGGTAGATTAAGGGATTATTGTACTGTGAAAGAGAGAAGTGATGAGAGTGAGAGCCTTCTAGTATTGTAAGATATTTAGCTGCGTGCGAAGATCAGATCCTATAGCTAGGTGCACACGAAGGGGAGAGAAAGTGGGAAGAAGGGAGAGGATCTGCTAGCCAAAGTGCAGATCAGAACTGTATGCTTTATCTTAATATATCATAAGCACAGTTTTGTGGATGTAGCCTTAGAGAGAGGGTGAACCACGTAGATTTTGTGTCATATGTGTGATTGATGCCTGGATTCCTATCGTTGTTATGCTGTCATTTGCATTATTGTGTTAGATCAGAACTATAGCTACACAGAGTATATCTAGCTGATAAGTGACACATGAATGTTACATTATTGTTGTATTAGTTCCACTTGATATTCCCCTGGTTGTGGACATCTCTGTCCTGCAACCCCCCTCTTAGCTTCTTCAGGTGAGACTGCATCTGCTTCACAGGGGTTGCCAAAAGGGCTAGTAGCTGGGGCTTGTTGGTGCACTCTTGGAGTGAACCCCGGGTCTACCCCTGTGCCAACAAATGGTTCCATTGCCGAGACAAGAATATTTTTAAGGGAATGTCAAGGTGGTTCCCATAAAATACCAAGATTCAAAAGTGGATAGAGGATCAAGAGAGGGACTTCACTGAAGCCCAGAATAGGAACCCTAAACTGAGTATTGAAGATTGGCTACAAAGATACATCTTCACCGACATTCACGATATCTTCTTTGGAGGAATCCAACATGAGTTGTTTGAGTGGTTGGCTAGGTTAGCTGATACCCAGTTCGAGATCAGATCTATACCTCCTATGGTTTGGACACCAGAACTGATCTAGAAGTTCAAGAGAGTTGACAACATTGTATCCAGAGTAGTAGATCATTGGTTTGATAGTACCATTGGAGGGTATATCACCGAGTTTGTTGTTGACATAACAAAATTGTATAGCCAAGCCAAGAGATAATTTTTCAAAGGACCCAGAGGAAATTTTTTACACTTTCTGAAGCTGAGAATCAAGATGCTCTTGCATGAAAACCACATCTTGAATATACAGTAGATTGGTCGGACATGAAAAGGCTAATGTTCAATAACTTGGACAACGACAGTGACACAGAAGCATGACATACGCACAGTGGGAAATTATTCTGATGGGTTCACCTTGAGAACTTGTTTAAGGAAAAATATGGAGAAGAGGGTTTCTATAGTGGATAAGAGATAGATATAACCGACGAAGAACATTCAAAGCCCACCAGAATAGAAGGAGGGGAAGCTGAAGAACTTCGCCAAAGAGAGCCAGAAACCTCAGGAACTACACAGACTACTGAAGTAAGTAACATTAATCATCCTATTGTCTCAACAATACCTAGCAATCAGAATAGTCAAAACCACCAGAGTCCTCAGAGCATTATTACTGGTAGCTCAACATCTACTCAGACAAGAAGCCTAGTCAGTTCTATGGCAGATGAAATCAGGCTCCCTATATTTAGAGGAGACAGATATGAAGATCGAGACTAGAATTGGTTTTTGTGTGAAGTTGTATGGAATATTAAAAGTATCACCGACGAAGCCACCAAGAGAACCCAGTTCATCACTACACTAAGGGACCACACATGGAGCTGGTACATGAAACGTTTCCAAGGAATGGCACATCCTAAGCCACTGAACAAGATCAAGAATGCACTAATTTTAGAGTTTAAGAAACTGAATTCAGAGTCAAAATGTATTACAGATCTAAAAGAGATCAAAAAAAAGGTAGAAGAACTTGTTTGGGAGTTCAACCAGAGATTCAAGACCCTAACAGGCTGATTAACTTTTCAGATCCCCGATGAATAGAAAAAAGAATGTTTCATCATTGAATTGTTACCACACATCAAAGTCCCTCTAATGCAATGGAATATTGCATCGCAGGAAGAAGCTTTGGAAATTTCCATGAATCTTGAATCAGCACCTATGGGAGAATCGAGTTCAAGCATGAGCCAAATCTTGAGTCAGCTAACCAGTTTTTCTTTACAAATCGAGGATATGAAGAAAGATAAGGGAAAATATAAAAGGGAAGATGTCTGGTGTGTAAGATGCAGATCAAAAGGTCATGATAAGGAAAAGTGTCCCTTATTTCATGAGTGTTTGGCCTCAGGAGCGTCGAGCCCTTGAAGCAAGTTAACCTGCCCTGGTGTGATGTGTGCAGAAATAGGAACCACCCAAGTGAGTGATATTACATGAAGAAGTATGTTCAGACACCCACAAACTTGTATTGCACATTCTGTAAATCAGTGGGGCACAATGATCGAGATTGTAGAGCTTACGATCTCATGCATGAGAGGTCGAGGGACATATACAAGATTCAAGGTGAAGTACAGCAAGAAGGAAACACTCCACAGTACAACTCTCCAGGGAGAGGAAACTTCAATCCTTGTGGTGGATAAAGAGGACGAGGACGAGGAGGAGGTATGGGCCAAGGTCGAGGACAAATAATCTCTTATAACTACGCACAACCAGGACACTTAGCAAGGGATTTTCATAATCCTTACACAACATGCAGTTATTGTAACTCCTTTGAGCATGTCATAGAGGAATGCCTTGTGTTACTGGCTAAGCTTCAAGAAATATGAGGACCCCAACATAACCCACAAGTACAACTGATATATGTTGAACCTCGTAGAATCGACCCTAGAGTCGTTGTTATTACTCGAGGAGGCACTGCTACAGGAGAGGATAGAAAAACCCAAAGACATATTGCATAAGAGTTAGGTATTAGGAAAGTTGAGGAGAAGACTCAGGCTTTTCATGCAAAGAAAGAAAGACAGATATTTGAGGAAGCAAGACAGGATTTCAAGAGGAACCAAGGGTCCTCATCTAGAACACAACCAAAAGTAAAAGAGTATGGAATGTCTCAGGCATTTGATTAATCGACTGCGCATAAATAAGGAAAAGAGGTAAGTATGCTCATCGACTTTTTGTACACTTGTCTTAAATTAATCCAGGATGAGAAAGTTTTACAAGAGATACAGAACCTCATCAAGTAGTATGAGCTAGGAAAGGTAGACTCCTTGCTGAACAGGGCAGTACACCAGATTGGTAAGAAGAGAAGAACAAAAAAAGAATTACATTTGAATGCTCAAATAGGAGAGTATGACATAGACTATGTGGTCCTCGACTTAGGGTCGGAGGTCAACGTCATGATGAAGAAAACTTGGGCAATGATGGGAAAACCCAAGCTGATATATTCCCCTATCAGGATTTGCATGACTAATCAGCAAGTTGTCAGCCCATTTGGACGATTGGAGCATGTCCCTGTGGACATTGACAAAGTTAGAACCTTTGTAGACTTTGAGGTAATTGAAATTGTTGATGATAGTTGCCCTTACCCTGCATTACTAGGAATTGATTGGGCCCAATTCTACTATGGTTGATTTAAAGAAAAGACGCATGACATTTGAAGGAGATGGCCTTAGGTTCATTGCACCCTTATATCTAGATGAAGGTCTGAGATATACAGAGCCCATTAGAGAAGAAGACTACGCATATGAGCTGGAAAACATCTATAAATTAACAGCCAGACAACAATATTATATCAACCCTACTGTCGATGGGAATCTAATCTAGCGAAGTGACAACACATGTTCATCAGATTCATAAGAATCACCAGAGAACTAAAAGAACCATATGTATGAAGTATCCACAAGGAGATGTGCTCGACTGACAAGTGAAGTTCATTGGATTGGTGCAACAATAAGTAAATAACCTACCTTTGATGGTATGAATCCTTTAGAATCCTTCTTGATGGACTTTGAAGCAATTGTACCAGCACAACAAAGGTTGTTGGCAATGGATGAGGCCTTGAAAGCTACACCAACAAGATGGTGGGGGACACATAAAAGAAATATCACAAACTGGGCACAATGTCGAACCTTGATGACAGCACCATTTTCAGCACAAGTAGGAAGTTGTGAAGTGAGGTACACAGGTCGAAGCTGCCCAAAGGACCATGTACGAAGTTGTGAAGAGGCCTGGAGTGACATTACTCGAGAACAATGGGTACACAGATTCATTAACATGCTGAACACGACCCTTATTAACTGGTACCTTCAAGCGGAGTTGCGCCTTATCACTACAAAGTGGGAAGGTATGCTTCAGAATTTTGTAACCACCTTTTTGTTTGAAAGTGAATTTCCTTTAGTAGATCAAGCATTAAATATTGTGAGGTAGAAAGTATTTAAGGAGGCATATAGCCTCCCTTTGAAGCAAGAAGAGGACAAATGGACTACACCATTCTAGAAATTACAAGGATGTTACAATATTAATGCCAACGAAGATGATGATCTGAGGAAGGTAAACATTGTTGAGACAGAAGGCCACAGGGATGTGGAAGAACTAGGAGTTGAACTTCCATTCATTGGACAACTTATCAAGATAAAGAAAGTCAATATTGGGACAGAGGAGACACCAAATCTTGCCAATGTCAGAGATTATTGGGATGATGCTACCATTGACAAAATTACAGAATTACTACACGAGTATCAGGACTTGTTCTCGACCAAGTTCACTGATATGAGGGGTATCAAAGGACCTATGGGAGATATGAGAATAACTTTGAAACCATATGTGAATCCATTCAAGCAAAGACCCTACAAATTGAACCCGAAATATAAGTAAAAAGTGAAGATTGAGCTCGACAGAATGCTGGAAGTATGGATTATTGAACCTGTCGAAGAGTCAGAGTGGATTAGCCCTATGGTAGTACAAGACAAGAAGACAAGTGAGATCAGAATATGTGTGGACCTCAGAATGTTGAACAATGCCTATTTGCATGACTCGTTCCTTACACCATTCGTCGATGAAGTATTAGACAATGTGGGAGGCCAGGAGGTATATTCTTTTACAGATGGGGTTTCAGGATATCATCAGATCTGGATTGCCAAAGAGGACCACCACAAGACCACATTTTTCATAGAATGGGGATCCTACCAGTACATAGTGATGCCATTTGGATTGAAGAATGCCCCAGCCATGTTTTCTAGGGTGGTGGTCGAAGCATTTAAAGAATTTTTGCATAAGTTTTTAGAAGCTTATTTTGATGATTGGACTATTTTTGGTTTGCTGAAAAACCATATTGAATGTATAAGGCTAATGTTGGATAAATGAAGGAAATGTCAAATTTCTTTGAATTTGAAGAAGTGCATCTTCTTCTCACCATTTGGAGTATTATTAGGTCATATTGTATGCCAGCAAGGATTGTTGGTGGACCCATCCAAAATTGAAATTATAGTTTATTTGCCACCTCCTACCTCAGTCAAACAACTACACATTGTGCTAGGACATACTGGCTATTACAAAAAAATTATCAAAGGATATGCTTAGATTACTTCGCCGATGGAGAAGTTATTAAAGAAAGACTGTCAGTTTGGTTGGATAGAAGAATGCTAGCAGAGCTTCGACACACTGAAACAAAAGATGGTGATTGCGCCTATTCTGGTCTTTCGTAATTTCATGTGCATGTTGATGTGTCTTCCATTGAATTAGGAGCAGTACTAGCACAACCTGGAGAAGGGCACATTTATCATCCATTAGCATTTGCCAGCAGAAATCTATCCATAGCTAAAATTAATTACACCACTACAGAGAGAGAAGGATTAGCCATGGTGTATGCATTACATAAATTCTGCCACTACTTGTTGGGAGGACACTTTAAAATGTTTATTGATCACTCTGCACTGAAGTACCTAGTCAAAAATTCAGTGTTGGGGGGGAGAATATGTAGATGGCTTCTCCTATTTCAAGAATATGATTTTGAGATCATAGTTAATCCAGGAAGAATGAACACGGGACCTGACCAACTGTCGAGGTTGGAACATGGTGAAGAACCCACCAGTCTGGAGGATATACTACTAAATGCACAGCTTCTCACCATCAGGAAGATGGATGACCACTTCACAGACATATTCCAATTCCTGTCAATAGGAATGGCTCCAAGTGAGTATACAATTTCCCAAAAGAAACAGCTAGTAGTGCGTGCTGCATACTTTTCAATGATATCTGGTCAGCTATATAAGATGGGACCTGATGAGATACTAAGAATATGTGTGATGGAAGAAGAGCTCCCACTGATCCTCACAAAATCTCATGAAGGCATCGTAGGAGGACATTACACAAGCAAAGAAACTGCACAAAAGGTTCTGCGAGCTGGCCTTTGGTGGCCTACCTTACACAAAGATGCTAAAGAGTACACTAGAGCCTGTGATGTATGCCAGAGAGTTGAAAAACCATCCAGAAGAGATGAAATGCCACTAGCACCGCAGATGACCCTACAATCATTTGAAAATTGGGCCATTGACTTCATGGGACCTATAAATCCACCAGGAAAGCACACAGGAGCAAGGTATATTATCACTGCGACAAAATACCTGACTAGATAGGCCGAAGCAAGAGAAGTCAAGGACTGTAGTGCAACTACAGCTGGGAATTTTATATTTGATGACATAATAACCAGGTTTGGATGCCCTAAGACCCTTATGAGTGATCAAGTCACTCATTTCATCAACAAGACAGTTGAAGCCCTGACCAAAGAATTTGCAGTCCACCATCAGAAGAGTACACCTTACCATCCACAAGTAAACAGAATGGTTGAAGCATTCAACAAACTCTTGGAGACAACATTGACAAATATTTGTAGTGTGAACAAGGATGACTGGGATTTAAGAGTACCAGCAGTACTCTAGGCTTATAGAACCACTTGCAATAAATTAACAATGCAGACCCCTTTCAAGTTGGTTTATGGTCGTAAAGCTATTTTCCTAATGGAGTACTTGGTACCAAGCTTAAAAATTGTTGCATTTACATACATGGAAGATACTGGCGTTGTTCGTGAGAGGCTTTCTCAGTTGGTTGAACTAGAAGAAGATATATTTATTGTAGGATTCCATCAGCAAGTACAGAAGGAAAGAGAGAAGGCCTGTCATGACAGATACATCAAGATGAAGGTATTTAAGCAAGGTGATTTAGTACTGATGTATAACAGTAAATTCATAAAACATCCAGGGAAGTTTAGAATACATTGGCTCGGACCATATGAGATTGCCTATGTTACAAAAGGAGAAGTTGCGCAGCTAAAGACATTGAAGGGAGAATGGAAAGAGGGATTAGTGAATGGGAGTCGGTTGAAGTTGTACTATGACAACCAACTGCCTCGCAACTCTCAGTAAAAGCAAGGATAAAAGGGACTAGGTACCAGGTGCAGTTGAAATTGGGTACTAGACACAGAAAATATAGAATGCACAAGGAAGAGAAGGAGATATGGAGCAGAAAGAAAAGGTTGCACTCCGCAGTCCAAAGTTGAAGTGACATGGAAGGATCAGAACTGAAGTGCCTCAAGATGAGTCACAGGTGAGTGTTGGGGGCCTGTTGGCCCTTGGATTATGGAAGGAAGAAAAGATCAAGGAAGAAAATGTAAAACGAGAACTATGCAAGAAACACAGTGACTGTCACTGGGTCGAAGTAAGAAAAAGAGAAGAAAATTTGGAGCGAAGTACGGAAAATAAATTCATCGGATGAGGAGATCAGGGATGACAGATCAGCAAGAGAAAATGATCATGGACAACTCAGAAAGTAGAGAAAGCCACCATTTGATGCTTTGGAGCACCGCACGACGAGGAAGGAAAGATAGGCTGGCGAAGACCAGAAAACGCGGGTCAATTTGACCTAGGGTTTTAGACACCTAGGGTTTTGAGTAATTAGGGTTTTGACACCTAGGTTTTGACCTAAGGCTATCGGTGAGAGACTGTAATGTATAAATAGAGGTCGAGAGGACCTAGGTCGGGTCGGTAGTAGTAGTGGGTATTGCTATTGATTGTGGTATATTGAGGGATTATTGTACTATGAGAGAGAGAAGTGTTGAGAGTGAGATCCTTCTAGTATTATAAGATCTTCAGTTGGGTACGAAGATCAGATCCTTCAGCTAGGTGCACAGGAAGGGGAGATAAAGAGGGAAGAAGGGAGAGGATTTTCTAGCTAGAGCGTAGATCAGAACTATAAGCTTTATCTTAATATATCATAAGCATAGTTATGTGGATGTATCCCTAGAGAGAGGGTGAACCACGTACATTTTGTGTCATATGTGTGATTGATGCCTGGATTCCTTTCGTTGTTACGATATCATTTGAATTATTGTGTTAGATTGGAACTATAGATGTGCAGAGTAGATATAGCTGATAAGTGACACATGAATGCTACATTATTGTTGTATTAGTTCCACTTGATATTCCCCTGGTTGTAGACATCTTTGTCCTACAACCCCCCTTTTATCTACTTCGGGTGAGACTGCATCTACTTCGCAGGTGTTACCGAAAGGGCCAGTAGCTAGGGCTTGTTGGTGCGCTCTTGGAGTGAACCCTAGGTCTGCCCCTGTGCCAACAGTCGCACAGTCCTTTTCCCTTTCTTGCAGGGCAAAGGCAGGGCACAAGTTTGATTACTTTACAAAATAAATAAATTACACTAACCTTCACGATATTGCATGGATGGCTAGGTCAATCTCTTTGCAAGGTGTGGGCAAAAATTTATAAATTAGATAACTTGAGATGAAATGAAACAATTTCCTAGTTACACAACTTTGCACAATAATGGCACAAGGTGGAGGACAAGCCTATACCAATTTTGTCCCAAGGAGGATGTAATGAAAAAAAATAATTAATGAAAGAATTAACCTAGCCACACAACCTTTTCTTTATGAGAGAAATGGGGCAAACAATAAAATGCAAAACAGAAAATTAAAATTGATCTAGCCTTCATGATATTGCATGGATTGGCATATCCAATCACTTTGCAAGGTGTCGGAAAACTAAAGCTAATTTACAATACCATATTTTTACAACTTAGAGAGAGAATACAAGCCTAGGAAACTCTTTTGGGTTCTTTACAATGTCTTAGAATAAGAGATAAATAAGGGGGTTTGGTATCCAAACGCAAGGAGGATTCCTTGAGTGTTTTGAGACCGAAAATGGGTAGCACTTCCCCTTAATCTAGCAAAAATCTGCACAAAACAACAAGTAAATGCTCGTTGGAAATTGTTGCAAAATACTTGGAAACTTGTAAATTTTTGTTAGCAAACAAAATAGAAATTATAATATGAAAATATGAACATATAAATGAAATTTTATAGACTATTTCAGATGATAAAAATTCTTTTAAATGGGAGGAAAGAGTAGAAATAAGAACAGAAAAATAAATGAAACTTTGGATGGTTGAATGAGTGAATTTCTAGATCTGAAATTCACTCCTCCAAACCCTTTAGTGACCTGCAAATGATTATTTTTTTTCTACACAATGCAACAAGGAGGTGAGAGAATCTAAAATCTTGTAAAATAATTTGCAAACTTTAAAGAAACTAACACAACACTAATAGTAATACTACTACTAATTGTTCCCAAGCAAAATACTTTGCTTGGGTCTCCAAGTTAACTAGCGAAATAAATAAAAAAATACCAAAAATGAATTGCAACAAATATTACCTCACAAGAACACCATAAACAATATCAAGAAGACTCCCAATGCACACCAGAGATCCTCCAAATATTCTTTATTAATTAGAAAAAATGTTGTTGCGAATACTTGCAACAAAATTTACAATGAGAGAATGAGAAAGAGAGAGAAGAGAGTGGGAGAGAAATGGGTAGCATAAAATTTCTCTAAGAATAGATGTATAAATTAGGAGGGGTAGGAATTATTTTATACTTGGGAGAGAAGAAAGACCCCTCTAGGATGAGCTCCAAGTGGCATTCATCCAAGGGAAAGAGGATAAAGTCAAGGAGGGCGCAGTTTTAGGGTTTTGGACAAGTTTAGGGTTTGAGGGGTGAGAGGGAAAGGGGGAAAACACATTTTCCCTCATCCAACATGAGGTTATACTCCAAGGGGGTATCACTTAGGGTTTAGACAACCTTTTTTCTTTAATTTTTCACTTTTTCCAAGTTGATGAGCAAGGGGGGCGTACTTTTCACTAGGGAGTGACCAATTTAAGTTGTTGGCTTAGCAAGGGGGGGTTATTTAAGTGGAAAATCACTTTTCCAAATTAGGAAAAAGGTTAGGAAAACTTTCTCACTTTTTGTCATGACTTTGTTGACTTTTTACAATTTTTGGCTTTTTACCTTAGCCAATTAAATCATGACTTTTGACTAACTCTGACTCCTCATGGACAATTACCTAGCAAAACTTGTCCAATTGAGCTGAAATTTGGTCCAAGGGTGTAAGGGATCATATTCCATTTTTTTTTAGTAATCACACCCTTATAAAAAATCCCCAAGGACCAAATGTTTACATTTTACATCAAAAATAATTAAAATTTCCAATAAATGGAAAATTTTAATAATTAAAAAAAACCTATCAAAACTTAATGGAATTCTGCAAGACTCTAGGAGATGTATAGCATGGTCATTTACAAAATTCCTAAACCTTATTCACCCCATGGGATCTATCATTAGAACGTCTCTCACCACTTTGGAGGATTATTGGGAGTGAAAAACTCAAGGATAATTAAAATGGTCTGGTAGGCCAGATTAATTACCTGAGGGAAAAAAAATACTCGATGAAAGGACTTCCCTAATGATAAAGTCCTAGGCAACTAAAAAAAAAAATATGACTCATGCTAACATATTACATTATTATCTCACGCAGAGGAGCAGACATTCTGATTACATAGAAAGACATGTTGGGAGTAAAATTGCCCTGCTATGCCATAAGTCTTCAAAAACATTGTACCACAAGGTACATATATTCATGGTACATGACATTGAACCCTAGTCGAAATAGGTGGTCAACATTTGCCTCCACATGGGGATGTATGTTCAATCTTTCTGGAAGGAGAGCATGTGAGAACCTCAAAATCTACAAAACAGAGTGCTCACCAATATCCAACATAAATACATGTGTACAAGAATAAGCCATAAATGAAATGCTAGTGAAAATAATCACATAAATAAAATGTCTATACAAATGAACTATATAGATAAATGAAATAATAAAAAAATTGAAAGAATCAAAGGAAAAATGTTAGAGATACGTTACAAAGGGTGCCCCTTTGGACACCAGGTTACTCATCATTTGAAAAATAGCTTGAGTTGTTGCCCATTCCTCAGAATATTCATGGGCTCACCATCCAAATGGATAAGGTGGAAAGAATTAAGACCTGCCACATCATGGATGAGGAAAGACCTCATATGTCTAAAAATTCCATGTCCAAGATGACTCGTTGAAGGTCCCTTTTCCAAGTTTTATCAACTTGGATTTTTTCTTGAGAATAGACCATCCAAGAAACATGCGCCTTTATTTATTCAACCAAACTTTTAAGTTTGGCAAACCTTGTGAAATTTTGATAAATTTCTGCGTATGACTATCATGGTGGAAAGCCAACCACTGTTTGTAATGATTTGGAATTTGTAAACTGCAATTGCCTTCCATGTTCCCATTATCTTGTATTGAATCATTTGATGTTTTAGATATTGGAATTGGAATTGTCAAGGAATATACTTCATTGTTTCCATCAAGGTTGTCGAGGATCTTTTCTAAAAAGATGGGTTCCTCGGGAGGCGGGTGGGGAATTAAATTATTTGGATATTCAATATATTTAAACTAAAATTCCTCTTGATCTACCAATGACTCACCCTCAATCTCCTTTGGAATTTCCAAATGGAATTCTTCCTCATGTTCATTGTGAAGTTCTAGCTCTACAAGATCTGAATATTCCATACAAGCTTCTTCCTCTGCAAGGTGAGCCTCCATGGAATTCAATTGTTCTTTCATGGCCTCAAACTATTTTTCATGGGCACACTGCATGGCTTGAATGATTTCTTTAAGCTTCTCAATGGAATCTGGTGAAGTATCTATCTTAGTATTTGGACTGATTTTTTTTTTATATCTAGAGGTTCCTTCTCCTTCCATTTTTCCATAAAATCATCAATCAATTCATTGTAAGTTTCAACTTGATCCCCCCATCTCTCTAAAAATGCATGCATCAAATCCTGTTTGGTCTTAAACTCACAATCATCTTAATCATGAAACCAATCATAATCATATTCCTCAACAAGAGTCAAGACAAACAATTTCATTAGAACATCCTCATGAATATGTGGATCACACCACTCACTAATACACTGCCCAAAGGCTTTGATGTGAGAATTAACATCACCATTATTACAAAAATTAGGCAATTTTTCAATATCTATTTCATGAAGTTCATGAGGATAACCAATTACTCTTGAAAAATCAATAGGATTATAAAAATCATCCATTTCTAAACTAGATTCATTAAGAAAAAAGAAAAGTCCAAAAGAAAAGGACTGGGACCCAAAGATTATTAAGGATCCTACGAGAATAAATCTTGGCTAACTTCATCCAAAAACCCTTTCAATTTCAAGGATGAGGTAAGCAAGTTGTGAGTTCCTTATTGAAGAATACTTCATCAAGTTATTTTGAAGTGGAGTTGCCAGATCATCAAGTTTATTCTAAACAAACAAGAAGCATCAAACAAAGCAAAAACATGAAGGAAAACAAAAGTTGCAAGGTTAGGTTTTGGAGATGATTATATACAAATAAGATATGTATATCATAGATTGATTCTTCTCCAAGACTTTAAAGTATCATATGAGGAGAAAGTTTGTTTATTCTCCACCTATACACCTTTTCAGGTTTAGGAAAGGAATAAACCAACCCTTGCTAATTTCTTCTGGTAGTATACCTCAAAGAATTATCAAATGGAGTTGCCACTTGGAGACTAAGAAATGTCGAATAACACAAATCAAGTTTAAAAAAATTTAGGGAAAATTTTTATTACTTAGTTTTTAAAGAATTAATTAGAGTTTGTCAATTAACCAAGGATAAGAGACTTATCCCCGGAAACGACACCAAAGATGTTGTCGACCTTATACACACCTACTAACGTGGAAGAGTCTCCAACCCACTTATTGTGTCCTTGGAGGCACAAACCTAAGTCTAGACCAACTGTCACCTCGATCTAGAGATATTTCGTGTAGGCTCACTCCTAGGGAAGCCAAGGGGGGTAGAACCTATTAAACTATGTGAAGTCTGATTAATGATTTAGGATTTAAATGAATTAATTTGTTAAGAAACCCAACCCAATGAAAGGCAACAAATGCAACGATGCAAATTATTAAATGACAAACAAACCCTTTATTCAAAAATAACAATTAAACTAGTGCCTAAAGATTACCACAATTGAGTCAATGAAATATACAACAAAAGTACGATTATACAAGAATGAATGAAATTATGAGATATCCACAATGAGAAATAACTTCTAGACAAAATGTGTTTAGATAAACAGGGAATGCTAGAAATAAAGAGTGTTTTAAACAAGTATTCACAAAAAAAATGCTTCAAAGTAAAGTGCTTAGAAAAATAACTTGCTTGGAAATTAAAATCGCATGGAAAGTAAATTACACAACTTAAACAATGAATTTGCTTGAAAGATAAACTTGAGATGCAATCTTATGAAATTTGTGTGTAGATTGATTTTAATAAATTTTAAGTCTCTCTTGAGTTAGGGGGAATTAAAATGTGAGAGATACAAGCCTAGACTATGTGACTACCCAAAATCCCTATCCCTTCAACCAAAAGGAAATGTTGGGCACTCAAGAAGAAGGACAAACAAGGTCCTTCCCTAGCTCCACAAGTCATATCCAGAATGCTTGGGCGCTCAAGCAAGGAGGAAACGTAGTGTCATGAAGTCATCCCCAACTTCAACCCCTTGTAGCCTCCCAAGTCACCTTATTTTGGTGGTTAAAAGAATGAATGGATTGAGTTCCTAATTAGACTAGCCACACAGTCGTTTTCCCTTTCTTATGGGGAAAAGGCGGGGCACAAGTTTGATTACTTTCCAAAATAAATAAATTGCACTAGCCTTCATGATATTGCATGGATGGCTAGGACAATCTCTTTGCAAGGTGTGGGTGGAAATTTGTAAATTAAATAACTTGATATGAAATGAAACAATTTCCTAGGAACACAAATTTTCCTTAATTACATGTAGTGTCGTAAAGTCGTCCCTGACTTCAACCCCTTGTAGCCTCCCGAGTCACCCTATTTTGGTGGTTGAAAGAATGAATGGATTGAGTGCCTAATTAGACTAGTCACACAGTCCTTTGCCCTTTCTTATGGGGAAAAGGCAGGGCACAAGTTTGATTAATTTATGTTGACCACCTATTTCGACTAGGGGGTCAACTCCATGTACCATGAATATATGCACCATCATGTGCTACCAAGTCAGATACTTATTGGTTCTACAAGGCAATGTTGGCCTTCATCACTTCTTTTTGTAATGGAATTTTGTCTCCCCTACATGGGATTATAATGTAATGAGTCTAAAAGGATCATAGTTAGGTCATTTTCTTTAGGAATTCATCATTAGAGGAGTCCCTTTCACTGAGGGTTTTTTTCCTCAATTTATTAATTTGGCTTAACCAGCCTTATTAATTTCCCTTGAGTTTTTCACTCTCACAAATAATTCCTCCAAAGCGGTGAAAGGCGTTCTAATGGTCTATATATCTAGTATCTAATGTCTAGAAATTTTTTAAATGACCATGTAAGACATCTCCTAAAGTTTTGTGGAATTTCGTCGAGTCTAGATATGTTTTTTTTAATTTATTAAAATTGTCTAAGTATGGGTAATTTTAATTATTTTTTGATGAAAATGTGAAAACTAGGTCCTTGGGATTTTTATAGGGGTATTTGTGCTCAAAATAAATGAAATGAGACCTCCTACACCCTTGGACCAAGTTTCAGCTCAATTGGACGAATTTTGCTAGGTTTTTGTCCATGAGGAGTCTTAGTCAGTCCAAAACAACAATTTAATTGCTAGTCTTGACATAGTCAAACGTCAAACTTTGTAATTTTGAGTTAAATGGTTAGAGAGAAAGGAGAACTTAAAAAAAATCATACCGAATCCATCCTAACCCCTTTCCTAACCTTTTACACCCACTTCACTTAACTTTCACTTCATACCACTCACTCCCCTAGGGAAGTTGTGCCCCCCTTGATGAGCATGTTGTCCCAACACATGAAATACTTAAGAAAACACCCCCTAACCCCTAGTGTGCCCTCCTAATGCCTAAAATAGAATATTGGGTGAGCTAAAATGTGTTTCCCCTTCCCCCTTTCTCATCCCTCATCCCCCTCACCTCTCTAAAACCCTAAAAGTGCACCCCCTTGAGGTTATCAGTTTTGCTTGGGTGTAAACACTTGGAAAGCATCCAAGAGGGGTAGTTTTTCCCTCCCAAGTATAAATAAAGGCTATCTCACCCTAATTTATCATTTATTCTCAATGTATTGTTACTATACCCAAATCTCTCCCACTTTTCTCTCTCTCCCATCTTGCTCTCTTTCATTTCTCAAGCTTGTAGCAAGTATTTTCTCAAGCTTGCTTCTAATAAAATAATTTTTAGAGGAAATATTTGGCATTAGGAGTCTTCTTGGTTCTTGGTTGTGGATTAATTTGGAGGTAACTTGTATTTTGGTTCTTGTTTGATTTTTTCTTATAGATTTAGTGTAGAGTGTCCAAGCAAAGTATTGTGTTTGGAAAGATCTATTGTAGTATTTCCATAGATCTTATGTGTAGTAGCTTCCTAGTCTTAGCAAAGTATTTTGTTAATGTTATGGGATCTACTAACTCCCTTTGAATGTCTTGTAGCTTAGTCTCACATACTTCCAGCTTACTAAGGGTTGAGAAAGAATAACTTCATATCTGGAAGTTATCTATTCACCCACTCTTATTCCTCTGATATTTTTTGTTATGATATTTTGATATTATTTCTAAGTATTTGGGATGATTGGTATTCTTAAGTAGAAAAAAATCGAGTATAAATATTGTTGTCTTTTATTTAAAATTTTTGGTTCCTATTAACATAATTTTTTTGCAGGTTTTCAATCTTTTCTGCAGTTTTTCTAGCAAGTTCTACTTGTTGTTTTTTGCAAGTTTTCAGTCTTTTCTGTAGTTTTTCCAGCAAGTTCTACTTGCTGGTTTTTGTAGGTTTTTGATAGAAAACGTGGAGGAACAACCCATTTGGGGCCCTAAAACGTCAACAAAAACCTCCCAAGATGGGGTGCATATTTTCCCAACACTTCCTTCTCTTCTTCTCATTGTAAGCAAGACCCCGAAGAGTAACCAAGGGCTTGCACTTCTCTTAAAAATAATTTCTGTGTTTTTGTTTCTTTTCCTACACCTAGGAAATAGTTTGGTCAAGACAACCATCCTAAATCGTAAGGATTTAATTTATGCAATTATTTTATTTTCATTTATTTCAACCCACTTTGGCACAATAAAGAAAGGCTTGCCTCCACCTTGTGCCATTGTTTGAGGTTTGTTTTAGTTTAGTTTTATTTTCAGGTATTTTTCTTTCTTTTGTTTGCCTACACCTTGAAGTGTGCTTGGCTTTGCCAACCCCCAAAATCGTAATTCTATATTAGTTATGATTGCTTTCATTTTACTTGCTCAATAATGGTTTAATCTAAGTAATGAAGTAATCATGTGCTAGTTTAGGTCCATGGAGGCATTATGAGTTAATTTTCCTATCTCATTCATAGTTGCTACCTATCTTCTTTTGGGGCATTTTACTATTTCATCTTGCAATTTATCTTTCCAAGAACATTAGTTTATTGCAAGTCATTTAATCTTAAGTACTATTTCTTGATGAGTTAAATATTTCATGTACTTTACTTCTATCTCTTGCAACCTTATATGATCTTGTGGTTTAAGGAAAACATTTACTTTATTTTGCAAGTTAATTTTTGTACTTTTATTTCATTTATTTATCATTCAAGTACTTTATATCTTGCAAGCACATCTTGCACAACAACACACATTGCAATCACCTTAACTTAATTTTGACTAACTCAATTTACCTTAGTCTCCTAGGATCTAAAATCAACTAGTTTAATAGGTCAGCTTTTACTGACCCAACTTTTCCATCAAAATGAGAATTTGAGGAAGCAGCGGGAGGTGCTAGATCAGGGACGATCTCAGGACTCTTGGAATCCTTCCTGAGAGTACTTCTATTCTTGGGTTGACCTGTGGATCTAGGGTGGGGCCTTGTTTTCCTCACTTATTGAGCACCCAACAACTCTTTTGGTACAAGCGGGGGGAGTTCGTGTGTTGTCACTTAGTCTAGGATCAACTTCAAACTTAAACAACTTAATAATCCTATAATTTATCTACTCAACCTTAGACATCTCTTGGACACATCTTTATGGTTATGCTTTAGTATACATTGCAAGTACTACACTTTTATCTTTCATGCAATTTTACTTTCAAGCATTGTGCATTAGACTAAGTAGTTGGATACTTGCGCTTTATCCCTTGGAGGCCTCTTGTTCATGTTTTAATTTTGAGTTTAAGTTTAATATTTTGATGTGATTCGAATCCCTCATTGAAGTTGCACATCCCTTGGAGGCTTCTTCTTTGTTGGAGCTTGTGGTTGTGTATGCCATTAAATACTTCCCCTTGAGTTGCGCATCCCTTGGAGGCACTCTTGTTTGGGCAAGCTGGCTTGTGTGTTGTGGTTGTATTTCCTTTTGAACACATTTCCTTTACTTGCACATCAAGTCCTTTAACAAGTTAGTTATTTGGTTAGTTATTTTTCTTGTATCACTTGTATAATTTGTATCTTCATTGTTGTATCATTTAGTTTCTTTGTAACTTTGTAGATAGTTAGTTATTTTATTCTTTGTATCTAGTCTAATTGTGTAATCTTGTTTCTAGCTTTCTTTTGTAACTCTTGAAATCTTTGTAAAACGAAACTCCCTTAAACATAGTTGACCCCCTGCCCAATATTAGGCACTAGTATTAGAAGAATTAGGGAAAGGAATTCTTGTGCATTGAAAGACTTGCACTCTGCATTGTTTCTTTTTCATATAGGAAAGATTCCCCCAAACCTTAATCAACTAAAATCAACTCATAGAATTTAACTTTTAACTTCATCAGGTAACTAGGGACTACCCCCCTTGGCTTCCCTAGGAGTAAGCCTAGATGGAAGAGGTTAAAGTCAAGGTGACAGTGGGCTTTGAACCTAGGCATTGTGCCTCCAAGGACACACTAAATGAGTTGGACTTAGTTCATGTTTGCAAGTGTGTATAAGGACGGAAACACTTTCCAAAATAAATAAATTATACTAGCCTTCACGATATTGCATGGATGGCTAGGTCAATCTTTTTGCAAGGTGTGGGTGAAAATTTATAAATTAAATAACTTGAGATGAAATGAAACAATTTCCTAGCCACACAACTTTTCCTTAAGGACAAATGTGATAAAAATAAATAAATAGCTTTGCAACCTCACAAAAATGGCACAAGGTGGAGGACAAGCCTACCAATTTTGTGCCAAGGTGGGTGTAATGAAACAAAATAAATTAATGAAAGAATTAACCTAGCCACACAACCTTATCTTTATGAGAGAAGTGGGGAAAACAATAAAATGGTAAACATAAAATTAAAAATTGATCTATCCTTCATGATATTGCATGGACTGGCATAGCCAATCACTTTGCAAGGTGTGGGAAAACTAATGTTGATTTACAATATCAGTTTTTTACAACTTAGAGAGAGAATGCAATCCCAAGAAACTCTTTTGGGATGCTTACAATGTCTTAGAAGAAGAGTTAAAGAAGGGGGCTTGGTATCCAAACTCAAGGGGGATTTCTTGAGTGTTTTGAGACCAAAAATGGGAAACACTTCCCTTTAATCTGGTGAAAATATGCACAAAACAACAAACAAATGCTTGATGGAAATTGCTACAACACACTTGGAAACTTGTAAATTTCTATTAGCAAATAAAACAGAAATTATAATATGAAAATATGAACATATAAATGAAATTTTATTGACTATTTAAGATCAGAAAAATGATTTTAAATGGGAGGAAAGAGTAGAAATAGAAACAAAAAAATAAATGAAGCTTTGGATGGTTGAATGAGTGAATTTCCATATCTGAAATTCACTCCTCCAAACCCTTTAGTGACCTGCAAATGAGTATTTTTTGCTACACAATTCAACAAGGAGGTGAGAGCATCTAAAATCTTGTAAAATACTTTGAAAACTTTAAAGAAACTAACAAAACACTAATAGTAATACTACTACTAATTGTTCCCAAGAAAAATACTTTGCTTGGGTCTCCAAGTTAACTAGGGAAAGAAAAAAAAATACCAAAAATGAAGTGCAGAAAATATCACCTCACAAGAACACCATAAAAAACATCAAGAATACTCCCAATGCACACCATAGATCCTCCAAAGCTTCTTTACTAATCAGAAAAAATGTTGTTGCAAATACTTGCAACAAGATTTACAATGAGAGAATGGGAGAGAGAGAGAGAAGAGAGTGGCAGAGAAATGGGTAGCATAAAATTTCTCTGAGAATAGATGTATAAATGAGGAGGGGTAGGAATTATTTTATACTTGGGAGAGAGGAAGGACCCCTCTTGGATGAGATCTAAGTGGCATTCATCCAAGGGAAAGAGGATAAAGTCAAGGAGGGCACACTTTTAGGTTTTTTGACAAGTTTAGGGTTTGAGGTGTGAGAGGGGAAGGGGGAAAACACATTTTCCCTTCATCCAACATGAGTTAGACTCCAATGGGGCACACTTAGGGTTTATACAACCTTTTTTCTTTTCACTTTGGCCAAGTTGATGAGCAAGGGGGCACACTTTTCACTAGGGAGTGACCACTTTAAGTTGTTGGCTTAGCAAGGGGGGGTTATTTAAGTGGAAAAACACTTTTCCAACTTAGTAAAAAGGTTAGGAAAACTTTCCCACTCTCTCTCATGACTTTATTCACTTTTTATAATTTTTGGCTTTTTACCTTAGCCAATTAAAACCTGACTTTTGACTGACTCTGACTCCTCGTGGACAATGACCTAGAAAAACTTGTCCAATTGAGATGAAACTTGGTCCAAGGGTGTAGGCGATCATCTGCCATTTTGTTTTAGTACTCATACCCCTATACAAAATCCCCAAGGACCATTTTTTTACATTTTACATCAAAAATAATTAAAATTTCCAATAAATGGAAAATTTTAATAATTAAAAAAACCTATCAAAACTTAATGGAATTCTGCAAGAATCTAGGAGATGTATATCATGGTCATTTACAACATTCATAAACCTTAGTCGCCCCATGTTCTCAATCATTAGAACTCCTTTCACCACTTTGGAGGATTATTGTGAGTGAAAAACTCAAGGATAATTAAAATGTTCTGGTAGGCCAGATTAATTACCTAAGGAAAAAAAATACTCGATGAAAGGGCTTCCCTAATGATAAAGTCATATGCAACTAACAGAAAAAAATATGACTCATGCTAAAATATTACATTATTATCTCATGCAGGGGAGAGGACATTTTGATTACATAGAAAGACATGCTGGGAGAAAAATTTCCCTGTTGAGCCATAAGTATTCAAACAAGTTGTACCACAAGTTACATAGCTTCATGGTACATGAAGTTGACTGCTAGTCAAAATAGGAGGTCAAAAAAACCAATAGTAAAAGCACTAGTCATTAAATTTTTTGCATTGGAGAAATAAAATATTGCATTCGGAAACATGAATTTCAATCATTTTTACTTCTTGCAAATTGGATTGTTTTCCTTGTGCCTTGGGAACTTCACAACCACTAGGGAGTCCTCATCTAAGGGCTACTTGTTGTTTTTACAAAAGTGTATCTTCAACCATTAGGGCTCCAGAAAACCTAAGCTATTTTCTCTAATAACTCTCTTATAAACCATTGATACATATCTTCATGATATATGATGTTGACCCCTAGTTGAAATAGGTGGTCAACACGTTGCATTTCCTTGTTGTGAGTTTCCTTTCCTTGCCTTTCCATGACATGCCCTACCTTTCCATTCCATTCCTTTCCCTGCCTTGAATTTCCATGCCATGCCTTTCCTTTCCATGAATTTTCTTGCCTTTCCATGCCTTGTCTTTCCATACCTAGACCTAGACCTATACCTAGACTTTGCCTTGCCATGTCTAGCCTTTACTTGCCTTGCATTGTCCTACATTTCCTTGATTTTCCATGCCATGCCTTGCCTTGCCATGTCATGACATGCCATCCCATGCCTTGTATTTCCTTTCCATACATTTCCATTAATTTCCTTGCTTTGTCTTGTGATGCTTTACATTGTCTTACATTGCCCTTCATTTCCATGCCATGCCTTTCATTTCCATGAATTTCCTTTCATTGCCTTGCTTTGTGTTTCCTTGCCATTCATTTCCTTGTCATGTCTAGTCTTGCCTTGCTTTACATTGAACTGCCTTTCCTTGACTTCCAATTCCATTCCTCACCTTGCCATGTCATGCCTTGCATTGCCTTGTGTTGCATTTCCTTGCCTTGCATTACCTTACCTTTCCTTTCCTTTCCTTTCCATGCCATGCCATGCCTTGCCTCTCCTTGACTTTCCACGTGATCCCTTGTGTTTCCCCTTTCCTTTCCAGGCCTTGCATTTCCTTTCCTTTCCTTGCCATACCTAGACCTAGAACTACACCTACACCTTTCCATGCCATACATTGCCTTTCATTTCCATATCTAGCCATGCATTGGCTTGCATTTCCCTGTCTTTCCTTGACTTTCCATGCCATTCCTTTCCTTTCCATGCCACACCTTGCCTTGACATGACATGCCTTGCATTTCCTTTCGTTTCATTGCCTTTCCTTTCAATGCATTACCTTATCTTGCAATGCCAAGCCTTTCCATGTCATGCCATTCCATGTCTTGTCTTGTCTTGCAATGTCATTCCATGCCTTTCCTTTCCTTTCCATGCTTTTCATTGCCTATCCTTTCCTTTCCATACCTATAACTATACCCATACCTAGACCTTGTATTTCCATACCTATACCTATACCCATACCTAGATCTTGCCTTGCCATGAATTTCCTTTCCTTGACTTGACTTGACTTTCCATGCCCTGCCTTTCCTTGCCTTTCCATGCCTTTCCTTTCCTTCCCTTTCCATGTATAGAATTTCCTTGTCTTGCATTTCCTTACCTTCCGTTAAATTTCCATGCCATGCCTTGCCTTTCCATGCCTTGCCTTGCCATGCCTTTCATTGCCTTGCCTTACCCATAATTTCCTTTCCTAGCCATCCCTTTCCATTCCTTGACTTTCCTTAGCATGTCATGTCATTTCCTTCCTTTCCATTCCATGACATGTTATGCCTTGCATTGCCTTGCATTGCATTTCCTTGTGTTTCATTTCCTTGTCGTGCATTGCCTTTCCTTTCCATGCCATGCCATGCTTTGACTTTCCATGCCATGCCTTACCTTGCCTTGACATGCAATGCCATGTCTTACCTTGTCATGCCTTTCCTTTCCTTGCTATTATTTTCATTCCCTTTGCATACCTATACCTAGACCTTGCAGTTCCATGCCTTTTCTTTCCTTTCCATGTCTAGCATTTCCTCACCTTACATTTACCTACCTCTCCTTGACTTTCCATTCCATGCCTTTCCTTTCCATGCCATGCCAGTCCATGCCTTGTATTTTCTTTCCTTGCATTTCCTTTCCTTTCCCTTCCTTGCCTTGACATGACATGCCATGCCATGCATGCCTTTCCTTGCATTGAATTTCTATTCCTTGACTTGCATTGACTTTCCTTGCCTTTCAATGCATTTCCCTGTCTTTCCTTGAATTGCCAAGCTATACCTTTCCTCACCTTGCCTTGCATTTCCTTTCCTTTCCTTGCCTTGCCTTGCCTTTCCTTGCCATTCCATGCCATGTTGTGCCTTTTTTTTCCTCCCCATTCCATGCTATGGCTTGCATTGACTTGACTTTCCATGCCATGTCTTAGCTTTCCATTGTTTTCCTTGCCTTTCCTTGCCTTACCTTTCCATGCCTTGCCTTGAATTTCCTTACAATGTCTAGCCTTTCCTTGGCTTTCATTTCCCTACCTTATCTTGACTTCCCATATCATTCCTTAAATCACCTTACGTTGCATTTCCTTGCCTTGCATTACCCTTCCTTTCCTTTCCTTGCCTTGCATCGCCTTGTGTTGCATCTAGTTACCTTACATTACCCTTCCTTTCCTTTCCTTTCCTTTCCATGCCATTTCATACCACACATTTCCTTTCCATTCCATGCCTTGCCTTTCCTTTCCATGCCATGCCTTGCCTTTCCTTGAATTTCCATGCCATGCCTTTCCTTGCCTTGAATTTCCATTCCATCTCGTGCATTGCCAAGCCTTGCCTTGCCTTGCATGGCCTTACATTTACCTTCCTTGTCTTACCATACCTAGACCTAGACCTATACATAAACCTTATCATGCCATGTCTTTCCTTGCATTGTCATGTGTAGCCTCTCCTTGCCTTGCATTTCCCTACCTTGCCTTGAATTTACATGCCATGACTTTCCTTTCCATGACATGCCTTTCCTTGCATCATCTAGCGTTGCATTGCCTTTCCTTGCAATTCCCTTCCTTGCCTTACCATTCCATGCCTTTCCATTCCATGCCATTCTAGGTCTTTCCTTGTCATTAAATTCCATTCCTAGCCTTGCCATGCCATGCCATGCCTTGCCTTGAATTTCCATGCCATGCCTTGCCTTGCTAGGCCTTGTCTTGCCTTTCATTTCCTTGCCTTTCCTTGCCATTCCTAGACCTATATATATAACTAGAACTTGTTTTTCCTTTCCATGTGGAGCCTTTCTTTCCTTTCCTTCACTTCCCATTCCTTCCCTTTCCATGTCATACATTGCCTTTCCTTTCCTTTTCTTTCCATGTCTTGCCTTTCCATGTCTTTCCTTGCCATACCTTTCCTTGTCTTTCCATGCCTTTCCTTCCCTTTCCATACCTAGACCTTGTTAGCACTCTATAAATTATGTCTAGTTGATAGACAAACGACAGAGGTAACTATTTGAACCTACTTTAGAGTTGAAGAACTAGCCTTCTCAACTTGGAGAGGGATCTCTCATGTCACTTGATATTTCTGTGATAATCAGTGGCTAGATTTGGTTTGTTTGGGGGTTTTTAATAAAGTTGTTGGCAATGAAGGGGAGGATCACTCAGGGATATGGAGTCAGAATTATGAAAGTGAATGAAAAATATGACCAGCTGGTAAAACTCTCCAGAGGATAAGGCTAAATAAGGCAATGAATCTGAGTTATATTTAAATTTAAGTAGAATGTAGGAAGAAAGGGAAAACAAATAATTGCATCAGAGCATTACTAAAATGAATTCTAAATTTGTTAAGAAGATATACACACAGCTTAAATTGTTAAGCCAAGAGCATAATAAGATGAGTTATGGTCCTTTAATTCTCCAATTTAAACAGAAGAAAATGCAAATGGAATAAAAGATCATAGGAAATACATACAATAAAGGAAGACAAAGCTCATATCACCACCATTAGAATATTTTCATAGAGACTTCAAAATCTTCTTCATATATATTCAATTCAGCTTCAGAAAATTACAATAGAGTTCGAAAGAACCAAAAAGGTTCCCTTGCACTTTTTCCAACCTTAATTCATTCAAATGTCCCAATATTTATACAATTTGATTACAATGGTTGAAACTGAAACGTTTCAGCTTCTACAACTGATTATAATAATTTCAACTGACAGTCTCAGTATATGAACCGATTTACAATGATTACACAAAAAGATGTTTCAAAACTAAGAACGTATTTCTCTGAATGCTCAGCTTCCTTTACGGCATCTGGCTTGTCCTGATTTTTTGTCAAACTTGTTGGTTTGGAGACACCTAGAGGTCACTTACTGGTTCCGAGAAAAATGCATTTAGTCTTTCCCAGCAGTACGATTTCCTTCCACTGTGAGTCAGAAGGAATATTGTAATCCATCATCTCCTTTATCAAAATCTCCAAGTCAATGCACGTGACATAGGACATAGTCGATAGGCCAATCTTCATTGTTTTAAATTGATTCAAAATCTCAAAGTCTGGGGCCAAATACTCTACCAGACTTGGGCCTTTCAAACTCTCCTCCATAGCTTCAAATTTGGAATAATTCATTCTACATTGAATGAGGAGAGAATTATAATCTTCTTGATTGTACAATGTACCTTTTCCATCCCAAAATGGTGGGAGGCCCTTGAAAAACAATTGTTCAAATGTATCCTTAAACTCCTGTATATTGTGCTCCATTTGCATAGATTTGTTTTGAACCGATTTGAGAAAATTGTTCTTGGTGATGATCCTCCTGGCCCAAATGATAAATGTTGTTTTGTCCTTACCCCAATAGTCTGAAGATCAACAGCGTTATGGGCCCATTCCGAGGGTTTCTTGGCTAATGTTTCATTAACAACAGTACACCTGCTCTGGGCCATGGTAGCCATGTTGTCTTTGTCATTTATAAAATTTAGATAAACCCTGAACTTAGCGGCCTTTGTAGCAATAGCATCCCCGATCACATGTTTAGCCCCTTGTAATAGTGTTTTTCCCTTTAACCTCATTTTCAGCTTGTTTACTCTCTCTTGTAAATCTTGATTCACCCTTTGGAGTTGAGCCATATTCTCATATTTTATTTTCATCTCTTGTTGCATCTTTTCTAAGACCTCCTTAAGACTTTTGATTTGCCTCATCTGTAAAATTAATTGGGACATAGCAGGTACAATGACAACCATATATGATGTTGCTACATGTTCTTGTGACCAATTCTCTTTCTCTTTTTCTAGTTGTAACACTTTAGCTTTGTAATTTAGTGCCTCTTGTATGCATGTCTCCTTTTCCTACTCTAGAGCAGCAAGCTCTGTTGTCTGTGGATGTTCTGTAGAGGACATCTTCAGCTTCTTCTTTAGGCTTTGGATCATCTTATATTTCTCATCTAAAGAAGCCTTTACCCCTTGAGGGCCTTCATATTCCAATCTTTTGACCCGTGTCTGCCAGGCTTTGTTGGATGTTTTTTCCTATTTCAATTGTCCATCTAATTTCAATGCATGTGTTGTCAATCTTGAAACTTTCAAACTCAAACTTAGGTAGTCTAAATATAGCATGACATTGGCATTCCTGTGAAAATTTACTTTGTCTGGGGCACCAATATTCTCAAAATGCATCTTGATTTATGACACTTTATCATCATCTTCTATTTCCATATTAAACGTCTTTCTTTCCACATCCATGACTGAGAATAGGGGAGCCTTATGCTGGGAGATTTTCTCTACTTCGGGAAACAAGTATCTTATTTCACTATTGGCCATACTTCCCTTCACATCATATTGGTTCATTAAGTCCTCTTTGGATTGATAGACTACCCCAAGTGTCTTGCTAAATATATGTTTCTTGTTGCTGAAAACCCTTGAGCTGCTTTCACTTTTTGGCTTGCTTCTTGTACCATCCTCTTCGTTCTTGGTTGTGCCTTCCACCATTTCCATGCTTATTTTATTTTCATGTTCTTCTTCTTCCAGGTATACCACTTGAGAGGATGGTGTAATTTTCATTTTCTTGAGAATATTTTGTTGACTACTGGCACCCAGTGCCTCTGAACTGCTCCTTTTATTATAAACACTCATTTTTGGAGCTTTGACAACCATCCTAAGAGAATTTTTCTGTATCAGGTTCTGTTGAGGGGTTGACTATGTTTTTTTTGTCTGATCATGTTGCAAAGTGACCTCCATATCTGCACAGGTTTCTAGATTATCCAACTTTTCAAATCCTTCAACATGCTCATGCTCATAGGGGCCCTATCTGCTCATCAATCTTCTCTTTGATATGATTTGATGTGGATCATATTTCCTCCCTTGTAACTGTGGAAACCTGAATTCACTGAGTTTGTATTGGATCTAAGGTAAACATGACCTATTTTTTACCACAAAGGATCCTACCATGAAAAGAAATTTCAAGTTAGATGCCTTATGCACTTTCAGAAAATGCTTTGTCTCTGAAATGATCCTTTGTCTGATGAACTCTAAGGAAAACATTCTAGGAGTCAGAAAGACTGGTAAAAGGTAAGGTCCTTCTTGATATCCATATACCCAAATCATAGTATATTGTATGAACAGTATCCAATCTCCCACCCTACTCTTTGGATTTAGTTGTAAAAATATTTTTATTTCTTCCATAACCCTTGGCAGGTTTGTGCCGAAGATAAGACTGTGCACCCTAGACATGATCTTATTGATGAAGATAAGCATGGTGATCCTTTTACATTCAATCAATATGAATGTGGTTTCAGGGAATTCAGTCTTGTTTGATTCCAGGAACATTCTCAACAAGTGTGTGTAGTATCTGAAGTGTCTCAATGAATTGAAATTTACTAGTTGTTGATGCATATTATCAGCGATGAACCTGTCGAAACTTATACAAACCGACTTACTAGAGTCTAACATAAAAAAGGTCAATAGGAAACCCAACATGACTTCTACTGCAAACTTATCGTTATCCAAACCTAAAATTTGACTAGGTAGGGAACAAGCCCACTAGACTTCAATAATCATAACGTTTACATTGATAGGTAACGATGGACTTTCGGAATGGTGTTCAGGTTTGAAAATGGTTTGCAGAAATAGGGTTTTTAATTTTGAGGGGCATTCTCTATAGACTGTGATCATTTTCTCTTCCTCGAAGGGATATAACACTGTGGAGGAAGACTCTATTATATTGAGGGTGTGTCAAAGTGACAAACTATCTATTTCGCATAAAACCTCTGACCCTACCTTATTCAAAATGACCTTTTCTACTTGCTAATATTGCTCCGCACACCAGCTTATGAACTTAGGGAAAGGGAAAACTACTTCTATGATGTAAGGGGTAATGGAGGCTTGGGCCACTTGGAGGAAGGGTGTCCACTTTCCAACATTGTCTAAAAAAATTGATCTAGACGCGAAAATGGGTGAGATTGTTATTTTTGTGTCAAAAACATCGAAGTCCCTGTCAATTAGGGCTTCTTCTTTAGAGGTGAGGTCTTTCTCAGTTACAGATAAAATGACAGGGTTAGCGGACATGATGAAAAATAATTGTTAAGTGACAAAGAAAGCACGAATATGATCCAATTTTGATCTTGAGTTTCGAATGGATGGTTTGTGCCAATTTTCAAATGTCAAGTTCTTTGAAATATTATAGAATAATGACCCAAGGCCCTCCTTTTATATGCATTATTCGATATCGTGGATTGAAGAAAATGGCTTTGAGTAGACTTCTTTTTGCCCCGATGTGCCTCTGAGGGTGCCACGTATCCAAGAAATGAAACCATGGTATTTTCCCTGGCTTTCCTTTGAAATATTATCCTTTGAGCTACTTCACTACCCGATATGTGCCTTGGTCGTCGATCTGGGCCACTCCAAGATCTACGGTTCGTCGTGCCTCAACAAATTTGATATCGAGGGTTGGAAAGAATGGTTTTAGGTAGACCACTTTTCTCCCCAATGTACCTCTAGATGCTCCACATGTCCACGAAACGAAACCGTGGTATTTTCCCCGACCCGCCCTAACATAATTAAACCTCGTTCTATTTCGTCGCCCGATATGGATTTTTTCCGTTGATCTGGTCCGCTTCAAAATCTACGATCTGTCGGGTCCTATATTTTGCGCCTCCTCTATATTTTTCCATATGCCACCATATGTGACCTTATCCTCTAAACTATCATGTTTCTACAATGATGTATCCCTTCGCTAAATTTCTGAGACTTGGATTCCATCTAAAAATTGTTATAGTGATAACAAACCTAAGCCTATACCTGGACCTTTCCTTCCCATGCCTTTCCCATTCTTGCCTTGCCTTGCCATGTCTAGCCTTGCCTTGTCTTTCCCTATCTTGCCTTGACAATCCATGCCATGCCTTTCCTTTCCATGATATGCCATGTCTTCCATTTCCTTTTGTTGCATTACCTTGTCGTGTGTTGCCTTGCCTTGCCTTGTCATGCCTTTCCTTGCCATTCCATTCCTTGCCTTGAATTTCCATGCCATGCCTTGCCATGTCATGCCTTTCATTTCCTTTCCTTGCCTTGCCATACCTAGAGATAGACCTAAACCTATACTTTTCCCTTCCATGTCTAGCCTTTCCTTGCCTTTCATTTCCCTGCCATGCCTTGATTTTCCCTACCATGCCTTGCCTTTCCATGTCATACCATGCCATCCCATGCCTTGTATTACCTTTCCTTACATTTCCCTTCATTGTCTTCTTTTGCCTTGGCATGACATACCATAACATGCCTTGTCTTGTGATGCCTTTCCTTGGATTGAATTTCCATGTCATTCCTTGCCTTACCTTGCCTAGCCATGCCTTGCATTTCCTTGTCTTTCCTTCCCATAACTAGACCTAGACCTTGCCTTTCCATGCCCTGCCTTGCCTTGCCATGTCTAGCCTTTCCTAGCCTTTCCATGTCTTGTCTTTCCTTTCCATGTCTTGCCTTGCCTTTCCCTTCCATTCCATGCCTTGACTTTCCATGTCTAACCTTTCCTTTCCTTGAATTGATATGTCATGCCTTTCCCTTCCATGCCATGCCATGCCTTGCATTTCCTTGCACTGCATTCCCTTTCCTTGCATTGCATTGCCTTTGCTTGCCTTTCTTTTCCATGCCATGCCATGCAATGCCTTGCCTTTCCATGCCATGCCTTTCCTTGACTTGTCTTGCCTTTCCTTTTCATGTCATGCCTTGCCTTGCCTTGTCATGCCTTGCCTTGACTTTCCATGCATTACATTTCCTTGTATTTCCTTGCCATAACTATGCCTAGAATACCTAGACCTCCCCATGCCTTGCCTTGTATTTCCATGTCTATCCTTTCCTTTCCTTGCATTTCCATACCTTTATTTGATTTTCATGCCATTCCTTGCCTTTCCATGCCATGCCTTTCCTTACTATGCCATGCCATGCCATGCCTTCCATTGCATTTCCTTTCTTTGCCTTGTCTTTCCATGCCATGCCATGCCATGCCTTGACTTTCCATGCCATGCATTTCCTTACCTTGGCTTGATATTTCATGTCTTTCCTTTCCATGCCTTGCCTTTCCTTTCCATGCTTTGCATTACCTTGTCTTGCCTTTCCATAGATATACCTAGACCTATACCTAGACCTTGCGGTGCCATTCCTTGCAATGCCTTTCCTTTCCTTGCCATGTATAGACTTGCCTCACTTTGCATTGCCCTACCTTTCCTTGACTTTTCATTACTTACCATTCCATGTCATGCCATCCATATGATTGGTAATTACTTGCCTTGCATTGTCTTTCATTGCCTTTCCTTTCCTTTTCATGGCATTCCATGCTATGTCTTTCCATGCCATGCCTTGCCTTTCCATGCCATGCCATGTCTTTCCTTACCTTCCCATTCCATGCCTTTCCTTGCATTGACTTTCCATGCCCTCCCTTGAATTAACTTCCCTTGCCTTGCATTTCCCTTCCCTTGACTTGCCTTGCCTTTCCTTGCCTTTCCCTTACATTCCTTGCCTTGCCTTGACTTTCCATGCCATGCCTTTCCTTGCCATGTTTTTCCTTGCCTTTCCTTGCCATACCTTGCCTTTCCATGTCTAGCCTTGCCTTGCCTTGCATTTCCCCACTTTTCCTTGACTTCCCATGTCATGCCTTGGATTACCTTGCCTTTCATTTCCTTTCCTTATCTTGCCTTAGCTTGTCATGCCATGCTTTGCTTTGTCTTGACTTACCATGCCATGGATTGTCTGGCCTTGACTTTCCATGTCATCCCTTGCATTGCCATGCCTTTCTCTGCCTTTCCATGCCTTTCATTTCCTTGTCTTTCCTTTCCATACCTATACCTATACCTGCTTTGGGGTAAAATCCCCCTAGTCAGGGTCTAATGGCTAGGCAGAGCGATGACTCTTCAAAGGACAAAAACTAACCTATTCTTTCCCAATCTAACTAGGTCTAATGATTGCTAAGGGAAATAGGAACCATATTAAGGTAGTCACCTTGTGTCCTTTCATTCATAGTAGATCCCCTTTGTCTTCTATTTTCTCCTGTATTGCAGGTCTCGTCCCAAAGATGATTTGAAACAACTCAGAAATAAATATACAACAGCATATATGCAATCATTGAGATCATTTATATGTCTATATATTCATGAGATAGATTACAAACATAAGCAAAAAGACACATGAATTTGGAAATGGAAATCTCTCTTTTATTAATAACAAGAAGGTGAATTACAACCAAAATCCTGTCATCATTGCTCCACAAACCTCACACGGGTCCCTCCAATGAGACTTCAAGTGCATTAATCCTTTACACAAATCCTCACAATCAACATGCCAAATTAAGGAGTTTGATTTATTTCATAAGGAGTATGATGGACTAGGAAAGTTGAGGATGGATACTCATAACTGAATGCATAAACTCTTAGAGAAATAAGGAGAAATTTGGGCAGAGTTTCTTTTCTCTTTCATTCCATCCTCTCAAATAAGCCCCTCTAGGCCCATTTTTATATGGAAATTAGATGGTTATTTAGTTCTGGGAAGGGATATAGGAGGTAATAATGGTTATGCAACCCAAAATATCCCATAAACCCTCCCGAAGAGCGCAAAATTTTTATTTTTTGCAACTTTTGAGAGTAAACATGGGTTGTATATGTATCAGATAGCATATGTACATGGGATGCATGTATATCAGGTCACGTGCATATTGAAAAATGGAGTTTTTAAGAAGGAAACTCAAAAAAAGTGGCATCAAAGTGTATTAGTGTTTACACCAAAGATAAAAATGCATAAGGGTGACATTTTAGAGCTATAACAATACCTAAACCTTGCCATGCCATGCCTCGCCTTGCATTGTCATTTCTATCCTTACCTTGCCTTGCATTTCCCTTCCTTTCCTTGACTTGACATACCATGCCTTTCCTTGCCATGTCATGCCTTACATTTCCTTTTGTTTCATTCCCTTTCCTTGCAATGCCCTTCCTTTCCTTTCCATGCCATGTCATTCAATGCATTTCCTTGTCATGCAATGCCCTGCCTTGCCTTTGTTGATATTATGGTAGATGTGGGAAGTATTTACCTCCACGTGTAAACTTGATGAGAATAAGATATTTCGGGAAGCAAGAAGAAACCCTAATGAGTTGGCTAATAACCCTAGAGGACTTGTCGACTCAAGAAGATAACTTGTATTAGGTTATTGGCCTCCAAGAGAAGAAGTCAGCCAGAAGAAATAATATATATTGAATAGATAGATACCCAGAATGAGAAGTTGGCCTAGGCACTTAGCCAGAATTACTATAAATATAGGAGGCCAATCTTCATTCTAGTAGGCAGTCTCAAAATTGCAAAGCAACACTTGTGTGCACTATGGTGCCCAGTTTTTTGAGCAGGTTTGGAGGAGAGATGCCATTGTAGCTGCTACAGCTAGCAAATCACGTTTGGCTTGGACTATCTCTTGGTTAGGTTTTGTACTATCTGATCAGCTCTTGTTGGTGTGTTATCCTCAAGGAAAGGTGAGCTACCCTTTTTTTGGCTATCTAGCCTAGGGTTTGCTTTCGGAGTGATTCTCTGTCAAGGTTAAGGTGCTTGGAGGGTGGCTTCAGTCTATGGTTGGGTGACAATAGTGATATTTTCAATGGTAAAATGAGCACATCCATTATATTCTAACAGGTTATGGGCCCATAACCTCCTTCATTCAGTATAACCACTGGAAGGAAACATAGCCAGAAGGATATTAAGCTCGTTGAAGAACTGCCACTAGGGTTTCTAGCAAGAACAGTCACCAAAGCATTGCCACTAGGGTTACTAGCAGGTGTAGTTGTAGAAATCCTAATCCTCTCGTTGAGGCACCTTAAGTGGAGGGATTGACCTAATTTCTAGATATATCAGTGTTCCCTAGCCTAGCGCATATCGTGGTACTCTCAGCAAGTCAAGACGTCAAGTTTGAGTTTTTGGTCAGATCTAGGGTTGACCAAGTCAAAGAATCCATGAATTACTCTATGAAGTTAGAAACCAAGTTAGATGGAGCTTCTAACTTCATAGCATGGAAGAAAAGGATTGACCTCATCCTTGCCAAGAATAAAGTGTTGGATATCGTAAAAGGAAAGATCGTGAAACCAGAGTTTGAAGAAGGAAAAGATAAGGAACCGCAGAACATTGTAGTTATGGAGAAGTTCAAAGAAAGTGACATCAATGCTATGAGTATCATAGTTGAATCTATAAAATACCACTTGATACCCTACATCTCCCATATTGACTCATCGAAGAAGATGTATGATGCCTTAACAAACCTCTTCTCAATCAGAAACATTCGACAAATAATGAGTCTGAAGAATGAGCTCTGTGACATGAAGATGAATGATGATGAAAGCATAACATAATACTTTGTGAGAATGTCTCAGTTAAGAGAACAACTACAAGCTATTGAAGAAATCATTTCAGAGAAGGAATTGGTAAACATAGTAATCAATGGTCTTCCCAAGACGTGGGATGCATTTGCTGCAAGCATGAACACAAGGAAGGAGTATCCTACATTTGAAGAACATTGGACTTGTTGTTCTCAAGAAGAATCCAGGATCAGTGAAAAAGAGAAACCCCAAAAGAAGTACGATGATCAATCCTTCACATCAAGATTCAATAATTTCAGGAACAAAAGGAAGTTTGGTTCAAAGAGGAAGACAAATCAAGAGAAATATATTTCAGAAATACAATGCTTCAACTGTCGAAAGTATGGTCACTACAAGAGTCATTGTCCCAAGCTAAAGAAAAGGAAGGAGAAACATGAAGCATCAATTGCAGAAGAAAATGAACCTACAAAGAAGACTAAGCAGGATCAAAGAGACTTATTTTTCTAAAGGTAACAATACTCTTCTTATTTCTTGTACATATCTTGTTTGCATAGTCTCTGTACATATCTTGTATATCTATCTCTTAAAAGATAATATGTTCCAAGAAGAACTATACTTATGGAAGAACAACAAGATAAGGATTTCTATCATTATACAAGTCAGATAATACACATGAAAGGATACATCAAACAAATCATGTGGAAGCTATTACAAGATAAGTTGAAATCAGAATCAATCATGAAGAGACTTAGAAGAAGCAAAGACAGAAAGAAGTCAGCAATCAAGAGAAAATTGGACAAATCCTTATGACGTTTTGCAGAAGAAAATAATATGGAAGCATGGACTTTGTTAGATAGAGGGAGCCGATTATATATTGTAAGGATAATAAGGATGCAAATGGAGGCATGGACTCTGTTAGATGGAGGGAGCCGATTATATGCACTCATACATGAAACAAGGATTAGGAGGGAGCTAATCCTATGATCCATTGAATATGATGAAGTATATATCCATGGTAGCATCCATGAAAGACAGTACGTGTTCAATTCAACCTCAGAAGAAGTCTTCTTCGAAGAGAAGACTTAAAGTATCCCTAGTTGGCCATCCACATCCATGATTCTATAATGAAAGGAAGAAGTGTAATCTTTAGGGCATGGAATCTATAAGAAAATCCATGGACCCAAGAGCTAAAGAAAATCATTAAGAACATGAAGATTCCAAAAAAGAAGGAGAAGCCAGAACAACCAGTCATTAAGAATCACAAGATTACCAGCCTAATATGAACTCACTAAAAGAAATCAAGTAGAGGAACTGAAAGTTGTGATGAAGAACAATGTATATATGCAATCATTGCAAGATCTATAACTAGATGTTCTCCCAGATGGAGGGATAATACTATGATGATTACTTGTTCCAGTAAACCAGACATACCTCTACATGAGTCTTTATATCATCCACAATATCCATGGGTTGGATTTCTACATCAGATGAATGCAAAGAATGTTCTCCAAAGCAATTAAACAAAGAGCATATGAAGAGCAATCTCAATACTTTGAGGCATACCAGAAAGAGACCCTTGTATGTAGATGGAAGAAGATAACTTAGTGCAGAACCTCTAGTACACAGCAAAAGCATGGTGAAGATTTTCTATAACAGAGATATTCTATCAAGATGATTAATCAGAAGATCAGATCTCATGATGACATAAGAAGTGCCACGTGGATATGTTCTAGTTTTCCAACAATGATATACTTTATTGATCAGAGCTACATAAAACCTTCAGAGAAGACTAGTGTTCCAGACTGAAGTACATTTGAAATCAAGCATTACATTATCCGTGATGAGGTCCAAAAAGGAGATATTGGTTCTACAATACATATCTCCACAGATGAGAAGATAAGCAGACATTTTGATAAATCTTTTGGTCAAGACGAAAGAGTTTGCGTACTCAAGCTAGAGCTCATGGAGACAACTTCCTTATTGAAAAAGGAAGAGATGACTCCCAAGTTGGGAGGGAAAACTGATGTATTATTGATTGATGGATAGTCATTTTTCAGTTCGAAAAATGGTCCAAGATGAGTAGATCCTTTCCAGTTCAGAAAGTGGATTGAGATTTCTAACGGACAGACATTTTCCAGTTCAGAAAATGGTCCAGATTGTTGATGTACCATAGACAGTGACTTCCCATTGTGGTTAATATGGGGAGTGGTCTAGGGCAGTCTCTCTTCTTGAGGGTTACTCAAGAAGACTGACCCGCCTTGCTGGACAATGATTTCTCATTGTGGTTAACATGAGGAATGGTTTGTTTTGGAGGTTGGTGCAAGATATACATTTCCTCTTGTGGTTAACATGGGAAATGATCCAGATAGTCATTCCTTAGGGAGGATTCATTCTCTCAAGGTTGCACTTTGTTTAGTGTCATAGGAATGGACCAGGGTGGGGAATGGTCCAGGTTCAGCAATCAGGGACAGACATTCCTTAGGGCAGACTCATTCTCTCCAGGTTACACTTTGTCTAGTGTCGGAATAATGGCCCGAGGTGGGGAATGGTCCAGGCTTAGAAATCAGGACAGTTATTCTTCCTTGCTTGAGAAGAATAGTCCAGATAGCTCATCATTGATGTCTTACCTTTTTGAGGGCAGATGCTCTTCCAAGATCTCAAATATGTGAGTGGAAGAATGGCCCATATGATTCAGTTTATATCATAACATTGTTTCTGTGCAGGTTGATATCAGATGATTGTTATGAAGACTGTATGTCTCTAGACAGTAGATGTATACTATTGTGGTAGCTGTGTTCCACTGTTTGTGACTATATATCACTGATCAAGTACATGTGTGCTACTTGGTGTGGTAGTGTACCACTGGATTTTAGTTGTGTACTACTATGGATAGGCACTGTTGTTTTCTATTGAATGATATTGTTTCGATTGCCATGAAGACTATCAGCAGTATTGAAAATGATTATCAGCTATATGGATGATCTATGGATAGAGATTTCCCAGATGGAAAATGGTTCAGGACATTTATTCTTCTAGGACATATGTCCAAATTAGAAGAATGGCTCTTGTGTCACTTTGTGGTGTGAGTGACTTATCCAACATCATGTCAAATTACTCAGATAGAGTATGGTTTCGAGAGATGATGCAGTTGATGAAACTGATGGTGATGATGGTGCTCATGATCTAGTCATGAGATAGTCCATGTTGATGCTACTGGGTAAATGGTATGTCTATGCTCAAGACCATTACTTGTAATACCTCCCAAGCTAGGAGGGAGTGTTGATATTATAGAAGCTACGGGAGGTATTTACCTCCACATGTAAACCTGACGAGAATATGATATTCTAGGAAGCAAGAAGAAACCCTAATGAGTTGGATAATAACCCTAGAAGACTTGTTGGATCAATAAGATAACTTGTATTAGGTTATTAGCCTCCAAGAGAAGAAGTCAAACAGAAGAAATAATATATACTAAACAGATAGATACCCAGAATGAGAAGTTAGCCCAAGAAGTTAGCCAGAATTACTATAAATACAGGAGGCCAACCTTCATTCTGGCAGGCAGTCTCAGAATTGAATAGCATCACTTGTGTGCACTGCGGTGCCCAATTTTGTGTGCAGGTTTGGAGGAGAGATGCCATTGTAGTTGTTGCAGCTAGCAGATCACGTTTGGATTGGACTCTCTTAGTTAGGGTTTGGACTATCTAATCAGCTCTTGTTGGTGTGGTATCCTTGGGGAAAGGTGTGCTACCCTTTGTTTGGCTATCTAGCCTAGGGTTTGCTTCCAGAGTGATTCTTTGTTAAGGTTAAGGTGCTCGAAGGGTGGCTTAGGCTTATGGTTGGGTGAAAATAGTGATATTGTCAATGGTAAAATGAGCACATCCATTATATTCTAACAGCCTTTCCATGCCATACCTTTCCCCTTCTTTGGTTTCCATGCCATGCCTTGCATTGCTTTTCCTTTCCTTTCCATACCTATACCTAGACCTATACCTATAAATTAACTTGCCTTTCCATGCCATGCCTTACCTTACCATCCCTTTCCATGTATAGCCTTGCCTTGCCTCGCATTTCCTTGCCTTACCTCAACTACCCATGCCATGACCTATGTTTCTATGCCATGCCTCACCTTGACATGTCATTCCCTGTGTTTCCTTGCATTGCATTCCCTTTCCTTTCCTTGTTATTACTTGTCATGCCTTGCATTGTCTTGCCTTACCTTTCCTTTCCATGTCGTGCCATACAATGCCTTGCATTTCCATGCCTTTCCTTGCCATCCCATGCTATTCCTTTCCTTTACTTGACATGCCATGGCTTGCATTTCCATGTCTTTCCTTGTCTTTCCATAACTAGACCTAGACCTATACCTAGACCTTGCCTTGCCATGCCTTGTCAAGCCTTTCCTTGCCTTTCCATGCCTAGTCGTGCCTTGCATTGCCTTTCCATGCCTTGGATTGCCATGTCATTCTCTTCCTAGCCATGCCTTCACCTTCCATGGCATGCCTTGCCATGCCTCAACTTATCTTTCCTTTCATTTGCTTTCCTTCCCTTTCCATACCTAGACCTAAACATATACTTGGAACTTTCCTTCCCATGCCTTCCCTTTCCTTACCATGTTTAGCCTTTCCTTGATGTGCCACAACATGCCTTGCAATACATTGCTATGCCATGTTGTGTATTTCTTTGTGTTGTATTTCCTTCTCATGCATTTCATTTCCTTTCCTTGCAATTCCATGCCATGCCTTTCCTTTCCATTCCATGTCTTTCCTTGCCTTGCCTTGAATTGTCATGCCATTCCTTGACTTTCCTTGATATGTCTTGCATTGATTTGTCTTGCCTTGCCATACCTAGACCTTGCCTTGACATGCCCCACCATGTCTTTCCTTGCCTTAACATTTCCAACCTTTCCTTGCCTTACATTTCCCTACCTTTCCTTGAATTTCCATGCCATGCCATGCCATCCCATGCCTTGTATTGCCTTTCCTTTCCTTGTCTTGCCTTACCTTGCATTGACTTGCCATGCCATGCCTTTCCATGTCTTTCCTTTCCATGCCTTGCATTTCCTTGGCTTGCGTTTCCATAACTTGAAATAGACCCAGACCTAGACCTTGCATTTCCTTGGCATGTCCATCATTTCCTAGGTTTTCCATGTCTTTCCTTGCCTTTTCTTTCCATGCCATGCCTTGCCATGTCTAACCTTTCCTTTCCATGCATTTCCTTTCCGTTCCTTGACTTGACATGCTAGGCCTTGCCTTTCCATGCCATGCCATGTCTTGCATTGCCTTGCCTTGTATAACCTTTCCTCGTGTTGCCTTGCCTTGCCATGATATGCCATGCCTTTCCTTGCCACGCCATGCCTTGCCTTGACTTGGATTTCCTTAACTTTCCATGCCATGCCTTTCCTAGCCTTTCCATGCCTTACATTGCCTTTCCTTGCCTTTCCATACCTAGGCCTAGACCTATACCTAGACCTTCCCATGTTATGCTTTTCCATGAATTTCCTAGGATTTCCGTGTCTAGCCCTACATTTCCCTGACTTTCCATCTCATGAATTGACTTTCCATGTCATGCCTTTCCTCCTATTCCGTGCCTTGCATTTCCCTGCCTTTCATTGCCTTTCCTTTCCACGCCATGCCATGCCTTGACTTTCCATGCCATGTCATGACTTTCCATTCCATACCATTATTTTCCTTTCCATGACTTTCCATGCCATTCATTTCCTTCCCATGCCTTTCCATGACATGTCTTGCCATGTCATGCCTTGCCTTGCCATGTCATTCTTTGCATTTCTTTGCCTTTCCATGCCATAACCAAACCTAGACCTAGACCTAGACCTAGACCTTGCCTTTCCATGCCTTGCCTTGCCTTGCCTTTCATTTCCCTGCCTTTCCTGGACTTTCCATGCCATTCCTTTCCATTCCATGCCATCCCATGCCTTGTATTTGCTTGCCTTGCATTTCCATGGCATGCCATGTCGTGCCTTGCCTTTCCATGTCATGTCATGCCTTTCCATGTCTTTCCTTGCCTTGCATTGAATTTTCATGCCTTTCATTTCCTTTCCTTGGATTTCCATACCTATACCTAGACCTTGATTTACCATGTCTTGCCATGCCTTGCCTTACCTTGCCTTGCCATGTCTAACCTTGCCTAGCCTTGACATGTCTTTCCCTCCCTTGCCTTGTAATTTCCAACCTTGACTTGCCTTGCATTTACTTGCCTTTCCTTCACATGACATGCCATGCCTTGCATTGTCCTTTAAATATCTTACCTCTCCTTGGATTATCTTTCCTTGTGTTTCATTCCCTTGCCTTGACTTTTCATGTCATCATTTTCTTTTCCATGCATTTCCTTTTCTTGCCTCTCCTTTCCATGCCTTTCCTTTCCTTTCCTTGGCATGTCTAGATTTTCCTTGTGTTTCCTTACCTTGATTTCCATGCCATGACTTGCCTTGAATTTCCATTCCATGCCTTGCCTTGCCTTGCCATTCCTTTCCTTACCTTTCCATGCATTGCAATTCCTTGTCTTACCTTTCCATACCTAGACCTAGACCTATACCTTGACCATTCCTTTCCATGCCTTTCCATATCTAGCCTTTCCTTGCCTTGCATTTTCCTATGTTGCCTTGACTTTCCATGCCATGCCTTGTCTTTCCTTTCCATGCCTTTCCTTTCCATGACTTGCATTTCCTTGCCTTTTCATACCTTTACCTAGACCTATACCTAGACCCTACCTTGCCTTTCCCTTCCTTGCATTGCCTCCCCTTACCATACCTAGAACTAGACCTAGACCTAGACCTAGACATTGCCTTTCCTTGCCTCTCCATGTCTATCCTTGCCTTGCATTTCCTTGTCTTGTCTTGAATTTCCATAAAATGCTTTGCCCTATCATGCCTTGTCATGGCTTGCCTTGCCATCTCTAGCCTTTCCTTGAATTGCATTGCCTTGCCTTGCCCTGCCTTACAATGTCTTGCCTTGCATTGTCTTGACGTGCATTGTCTTTCCTTATCTTGCCTTGTCTTTCCTTGCCTTGTCATGTTTTTCCTTTCCATGTCAGAATTACCTTTCCTCACAATTCATTGCCTTGCCTTTCAATGCCTTGCTTTGCCTTGCCATGTCCCACCTTGCCTTGCCTTTGCTTTCCTTACCTTCTGTTGCATTGTCTTGTCATGCCTTTCCTTACCATGCCTTGTCTTTCCATGGTCTAGGTCATGATATAAGTTATGGTCATGGTGTAGGTGTAGGTCTAAGTATAGATCACGATTTAGGTCTAGGTATAGATCTATGTCATGGTCTAGATCTAGGTCTATCTCTAGGTCATGGTCTAGGTTTAGGACTAGGTCTAGTTCTTGGTCTAGTTCATGCCATGTCTAGCCATGCCTTACCTTGCCAAACCTTTCTTTTCCTTGCAATACATAGACCTATACCTAGACCTTACCTTGCCATGCCTTTCTTTGCCTTCCCTTGCCATGTGTAGCCTTGCCTATCATTTTCATGTGTTTCCCCTCCTTGCCTTCCCATTCCTTGCATTTCCTTGACATGGATCACATTGCCTTGCATTTCCTTACTTTGACTTGACCTACCATTCCATGTATTTCCTTCCCATGCCTTTCCTTGCCTTTCCATACCTTTCCTTGCCTTGCCATGCCTTGCAATGCCTTGCCTTGCCTTGCCGCACAGTTTGGATTTTATGCCCCCTGACAAAATTTCCAACATGTCCATGAATGGCTTGAGGAGGTGAGTCACAAATCACGATAAATATCTAATTGGGCCTCATATTGATGAAATGATGGTTGCTTTGGATTCAGGGCACCTAGTTTCAGCTAGGAGGACCCCTTTTTCGTCATTCAATTGCCCAAAAAAGATTTTGTTGGAGGATCTCTGAAACTATAGTTTTGCTCAGTGAGGCACATTGAAATTTCTAAATAAGTGGTCGATTTTGAAGAAAACCATGTTGGGAAAATGTGGGTATCGTGGTCACAAGGGCCTTGGACAAATAGACGTATGGGATCTTACAAAACTCTATTATGTCGCTCGGTTTGGACATTATTCCCCTGGACCAAATTTCCAACATGCCCTAAATGGCTTGAGAATGTGAGTTGCAACTCATGATAAAAATCTAACCATGACTCAAATGGATGAACCATCGATTGCATTGGATTCAGAGCACTATGTTTCAGCTAGGGGGACCCCTTTGTCATCATTCCACTACCTGAAAAAACATTTGTTGGGGGATCTATGGAACTAGGGTTTTGTTGAGTAAGGCACGGTGCAATTTTTGAACAAGTGGTCGATTTTGAAGAACATTGTTCCCGAAAAATATGGATAGAGTAGTTGTGTGGGCCTTAGCCAAATAAACATGCAGTAGATTACAAAACTCTGTTATGATGATTGGTTTCTAGTTTATTCTCCCAGACCAAATTTCCAACATCTCCATGAATGGCATGAGGACACAAGTTTCAACTCGTGATAAAACTCTAACTGGGAATTAGATGGATAAAACATAGGTTGCATTGGATTTGAGGCACCCGATTTCAGCTTGGGGGACCCCTCCGTCATCATTATGTTTCCCATAAAATCATTTGTTGGAGGATCTCTGGAACTAGGGTTTTTTTTAGTGAGGCACAGTGCAATTTCTAAACAAGTGAATGATTTTGAAGAACATTGTTCTTTATGATTGTTGGTAGCGTGGTCATGTTGGTATTTTCCATGTCTATCTTTTCCTTGCCTTGCCTTGCCTTACCTTTCATTTTCATGCCATGTCATTCCATGCATTTTCATTTCATGCCTTTCCTTGACTTGCATTGTCATGCCATGGATTTCCTTGATTTTCCATGTTGTTCCTTGCATTGCCATCCTTGCCTTGCCTTTCCATGCCTTGCATTACCTTGTCTTCCCTTGCCATACCTATACCTAGACCATGCCTTTCCATCCCTTGCCATATGCAACCTTGCCTTGCCTTTCATTTCCCTACCTTGCCTTGAATTTACATGCCACACCTTTCCTTTCCATGCAATGACTTTCCTTTCCATGCCTTGTATTGCCTTGCCTTCCCATACCTAGACCTAGATGTAGACCTAGACCTATCCCTTTCCTCTCCCAAGGAACTGAGCTTTGGGAATTCATTCCTAAGGGAAATTAAAACCAAATTTTCAAAAGCATCAACTTGCATAATATTAAGCATATGAAAATTTAAAGAGTTGGGCCTATTTTCTATTTGTTAAGATTATCTAGTAGATCATGTGTTCTACACAATAGCAAGGGATTGGGATACTTGATTTCTCACAAGTTGGAACAAGGACTCATTAAAGAAATTATTCTCCCCAAGAAAACAGTTGGAAAACACATCAATGGACATTTTGTATATGATCCCTTCCTAACCAACCTAATTTCTTCACGAGACTGATTGTTTTAGAGAAAGAAATTCATTATCTACTAGAATTTTTGCTATACAATGTCATCTTCATTTCCCTACCTTGCCTTGCATTGTCTTGCCTTGCCTTAACTTTCCTTTCCTTTCCATGCCTTGCCTTGCCTTTCCTTGCCTTGCATTTCCATGTCTTTCCTTGCCATGCCATGCCTTGCATTGCCTTCCCTTTCTTTGTGTCACCTTGCCATGCCATGCCTTGCCTTGAATTGGTTTTCCATGACATGCCTTGCATTGGCTTGTGTTGCATTGGATTTTAATGCCATTTCTTTCCTTGCCTTGAATTTCCATGCCATACCTTTCGTTGCCTTGCCTTGCCTTGCCTTGCCTCACCTTTATTTGCCATGTCTAGTCTTTCCATGCCTTGCATTGAACTGCCTTGCCTTGAATTCCAATGCCATGCCTTGCCCTTCCATGTTGTTCCTTGCATTTCCTTGCCTTGCATTGCCCTACCTTGCATTACCCTGCCTTGTCTTTCCTTGTCATGCCATGCCTTTCCTTGAATTACCTTTTCATGTGATCCCTTGCATTACCAGGCCTTTTTGTGGCTTGCATTTCCTTGCCTTGACTTGCCATACCTTTCCATGCCTTGCCTTAGCATACCTAGACCTATAACTACACCCAAACCTTTCCATGCCATGCCTTGCCTTACATTTCCATGTCTATCCAAGCCTTTTTTTTCATTTTCCTACCTTTAATTGACTTTTCATGTCATGCCTTTCCTTTCCATTCCATGCCTTGCATTGCCTTGCGTTGCCTTGCCTTGAATTGGTTTTCCATGACATGCCTTGCATTGGCTTGAATTGCATTACATTTCAATGTCATTTCTTGCCATACCTTTCGTTGTCTTGCCTTGCCTTCCCTTGCCTCTCTTTTCTTTGCCATGTCTAGTCTTTCCATGCCTTGCATTGAACTACCTTGACTTGACTTCCAATGCCATTCCTTGCCCTTCCATGTTGTTCCTTGCGTTTCCTTGCCTTGCATTTCCTTGCCTTGCATTGCCCTACCTTGCATTACCTTTCCTTGTCTTGCCTTTCCATGCCATGCATTTCCTTGACTTACCTTTCCATGTGATCCCTTGCATTACCATGCCTTATTGTGGCTTGCATTTCCTTGCCTTGACTTGTCATAGCTTTCCATGCCTTACATTTCCTTTCCTTGCCTTAGCATACCTAGACCTAGAACTACACCCAGACCTTTCCATTCCATGCATTGCCTTGCATTTCCATGTCTATCCAATCCTTGTCCTTCATTTTCCTACCTTTAATTGGCTTATCATGCCATGCCTTTCCTTTCCATTCCATGCCTTGCATTGCCTTGCGTTGCATTGCCTTTCTTTGCAATACCTTTCCTTTCCTTGCATTTCCATGCCTTTCCATGCCATGCCATTCCATGTATGTCCTTGTAATGCAATTCCATGCCATGCCTTGCCTTGAATTTCCATGCCATGCCATACCTTGCCTTGGTATGTCTTTCCTTGTCTTTCCATGCTATGCCATGCCATGCATTGCCTTACCATGCCATGCACTGCCTTTCCATGCCATGATTTTCCTTGCCTTGGTTTTCCATTCCATGCCTTTTCTCTCCATGTCTTTCCTTGCCTTGCCATCCCTTGCATTTTGTAGCCTTGACTTGCCATACCTAGACCTTGTCTTGTGCTATAGTGGGAAAACCCCCCTATGGGCTACACTAGGGTTCAACATGTAGGTAGATCTAACCATCTAAAATTCTCCTACTTGTTGTAATACCCCAACTATAACCCACATTCATACAATAAATACAATATAAAAATATATGGTAACTCTACCTTAAACTCTGCGTCTTGTGTCGATCCTTTCACGTTCGATTGCTCCTCGACTACAAGTCTCCTCACAAGGCTGACCTGCATTCACAAACAGACAAACAAAAAACTACGAACATGCATATCATATATGAATTAGTGGGTTAGATTTCATAATAAAAAATGAATCAAACATAAAGATTGAACACATCATATGGCAGGATAGAAAAAGTACTTATTTTATTAGAATCACAAAGTTTACTTACAATGAGATTGACGATTGTTCCTCGAACCTGGTCCAGGATCCTCTTCACCAAGATCCAACTGCGCTTCCACGTATCTTTATCCTCTCAAACTTATTCTAAAGAAAATGCACGGGCTTATGATTGAGGAAAAAGGAAAGAATAGGGAATTCTGGCTCAAAATTGAAAAGGTGGCTGCAAATTCTTGGGGCAAGGAGGGGATGTGAAACAGGTAGAGTTTCACTATTCTTATGATTAAATTTGGAATGAGACCCCAACACCTCCTTTTATATGAAAAAAGGATGGTTATTCGGTTGGGTGACAGGCTATAGGCGGTGGAACAGTTGGGAAACTGCCCAATAGCACGTAATCTCAACGAATTCCTTGCAACTTTTTAATTTTTGCAACATTTGTGGGTATACGCAGGATATAATGGTGCAACTAGCATACATGTGCGAGTTGTAGTGGTGCAATAAGCATGTGTACGTAGGTAGTAGTGGTGCAGGGAGCATACATATTCAAAAATATGGTTTTTAAGAAGAGTTGCTCAATGATGCCTTGGAAAAAATAGCAAGTGAGAGGGCCTGATGCCAGGTATGCATGTATGGTGAAATTTAGGGTTATAACAGATGCCCCCTAATGTGTGAGGTCAGAAGAGAATCTGATGGCCAAAATACATTACAAATATTTACCAACATACAAAGCGAGTGAGCCCAGGACTAGAGTTTGGGAGGTGCCATCTGCAAAAAATAATAATTGTCTCATCGACGCGGGCATACCCATGCTCGGGATGAAATAAATCATGGTTGCCAATAAAATACACTGTAGATACATATCATATAACTATATAAAGTGTAGCTGCAAACAATACACAATGGATCTACATCTCAAAATCAAAGATATACATGTATAGTATCCATCTTCAAGAAGCCAACGACGCCTGATGGTTGGAGATGAGGTCTTCAGAGCTCAAACAACAACTTCAAGATATTCAAAACTCGGGTAGGATTGTAATGTGAGTGTACGAATTCACTACCCAGAGGTATTTGACGGCTCGTCATGGAATAGACAAGATGATCTTGGTGATCAGACAGAGAACTTCAGTGGTTTCGAACAAGGACTTGATTGGACTTTTGGGTTGGTCGGGCATGAGGGAAAGAGACAAACTACAAAAGGGCCGACTCAGAATGAGTAAAAACTTCCTTGGACAATAGCATGACAGATGATCAGACTCATGAAACATGACATTGACATAATTTCATGATGCAGGAGGCAACGCAAACTCTCCATGTGTTTATAAGAATAACCAAACGGAGGAGGACACAACTCTATGTAGCGATTAAAACTTCCTAAGGTCATATTTAATCCCAAATCTTGATGAACAAATGGAAGGATGTGCTTTGTCCAAGGGTGAATCATTGTTCTTCCATAAAAAGAAATTACTTTTCCCTTCCTCTTTTTGGGGTATATTTGATTTTTTTTGTCATTTTCAATATTTTTGAAGAGCTTGAAAAAGAATAATATAATGTTGTGTTACAAAGGAGGAATCAGTGTTGCAAGCATACTAGTTCCAAGTGCAAGGAACACACTAATTATCATAGAAAGGAAGCATGTGTAGGGAAAGGACACTCAGAAAAATTCCTCCATGGGTCAAGGTGTCAAAACGTAGAGGCAAAGTGCTACAAGGCTTGCATATAAGGCATGCTTCAAAGGTTCAGTTGAGAGCAACATGGAGTCGCCATTAGGAAAAAAATGCAGGGATGCAAATGAGATTGATAGGACACAATGAAACCCCCTTCAATGCATTTTTTATGATCCCAAAGAAGGTAAGATCAGTGGTTTTTCATTTTTAGAGAGTCTGAAAAAGCATAAAAGAAGACCTTGTTGGGGTACCTTTTTCGAAGGTAGTCTAGTCAGTTCGAAAAAGGGGTAAACTAGCACCGAAAATATGTCTATTCAAAACCATTTTAAGGAGTGTGAAAAAGACAATATCACTCAGTGATCTTTTCAAATTTAAGGAGTCTGAAAAGAGCTTAACTATGGACTCACTGCCTTTTTCTAGATTTAGTCTCCCCAACCCGAAAAAGTGAAATTTACTGAGGAGAACTCTCTCGGCAAGACGAATGTCTCAAGGTGTACCTTTTTCCTCCTTAATCTGCAGGCCAAAAAAAGGGGTAAACTCATGCCAATAGATGTTTTTTAGGACCCGTTTTAACGAGTGTGAAAGAACAAGGTCACTAGGCGATCTTTTCAATTTTAAGGAGTATGAAAAGAGCTTAACTATGGACTCTGTTGGGATTCCTTTTTCATAAATTTAGTCCCTTAGGCCCGAAAAAGGGTTAAACTTATACTTGAGAATACTCTTCTAGCAAACTGAAGCTCCTAGAGTATACCTTTGTTCATAAAAATGATCATCTAGACCAAAAAAGGGGTAAACTATCGTCGGACAGACGTGCCTTCAAGTTTTAGTTTGGCGAGTGTGAAGGACAAAAAGATCACTTAGAAATATTTTCATGTTTATAGAGTCTGGAAAGGGCTTAAAGAAGACTTTAGGGGGATATGACTCATGTGTGAAACTGGTTCAGGTAGATCCCATTGCTAGGCTTAGACCAAGAGTCTCTTCGATAGTTAACTTGGAAAGTCTCCCAAAAGGGAAGAAAACACAAACCATGGTGTAAGTCTTCCCATGGTATAGAAACTGTAGTCATGATTCAAGGATAGCCTCATCTAAAGGAAATTCAAAATATGAGAAATCATGCAAATGAGGGTCGACAGTCCCAAAGGGTGAAGTAAACTGACCATATTCCATATGACGATGGAAGCTCTGGCCAGGACTAGCAGATTCTATCAACGAAGAATCACAAGCATGAGGGCTTGAGGATATACAAACAACCAGATCAGACTCGAAAGGAGACTCAATATCACTTGGACCAAGAAGGGGAAGCAAGGGCTCCCATGACCCCATTGGATAAACCAAAGGATCAATTGCTCAGACCAAGTCTCGAGAAGGAAAATGTTATTGCACAGGTTCCTGCTCAGAAGGAATTTAACATCGAGGATAAGACACCACATAATTAACCTGTGGCAAGGTAGATTCTACACGAACACTAGGAACATATAAAGGGTCATATTGAACTAACGTCGAATTAGGATGGTGATTATTAGATGCTAGTTGGTCAATAGTGACAATGCTTCCATTGTGAGGGAAATGCATCACCCAAAAGAGCGTAGACACCACAACATTCATAGCATATACATAATCATTCCTGAGAATCATATTAAAATCTAATGGGCCTTGCACCACTATAACATTGACAAGGAAAATATTCCCACCTAATGAGATAGGAAACTAATAAAGAATACCCAAATATTCACTAGGACGTCTGTCAAAAGCCAACAGCTAATGCAAAGCAGACACAAGCTCGGGAGATCCCAAGACTTTCCAAACTGATGAGGATAAAATACTTGCAGAGGCTCCTTCATCCACAATACATCGATAAAAAAAAATTGAATTAACTTCAACCCTTATTTGAAAAGGTACAGAAGAAGGAAGATGAGGCTCAACAAGATCATTCCAATCAAAGGAAACCATCCTAGGGCTTGGAGGGGGTGTGCTCAAAATGAGTGGAATGCCCCCTTGTTCTGAAAGTACTGAACTATAAATGCTAAAAACATAGTCGGTAGACACATCACTCTCTAAGAGAAGAGTGGGATCAGCCGAATATTGCATCGGTATGACCACTTTCTCAGTCAATGGTTGAATAGGCTGTGAGACTACATGGTCTAAAGGCACCTCACCCCCCAAAAGAGGAGTGGGATCAGTCGATGACTGCATCGACATGACCACTTTCTCAACCAATGGTTGAATAGTCTATGAGACTATATGGTCTAAAGGCACCTCACCCCACAAAAGAGGAGTGGGATTAGCCTATGACTGCATCGGCGTGACCACTTTCTCAACCAATGGCTGAATAGACTATGACGAAATCTCAGAATACTGAGAATCATAAGAGCTTGCAGACAGGGACCACAATATTTGTACCTCTGGAAGGCTAGGGCATAAATGAGTAAGGTGATCTCCCTTGCAAAGATTACAAGGGAAATTAGGCTTACATCATATTCGTCTAGGTTTCTCAATAGAATCAATGCCCCCAACATGACTAGCAATAGCTAGTTTCACATTTCCAAAATGACTTGCAGAGGTTGGTGATGGGTCGATAACATGACTCATAGAGGCTACAGACCTATTTCCAGTATGACTAGTAGTGACTAGAATTTTTCCCCCAACATGAATTGCAAAGGTTGGGTGTTTTCCCCCATAATGACTTGCAGAGGCTGGGTGTTGGTCTTCAACATGACTAGTTGAGGTCGATGACCTATATCCAACATGACTCGCGGAGGTTGGTGATATATCACTTGTATGACTTGCATTGACAAGCCTCGTGCCCCTAGCATGACTTGCATAGGTTGGGTGTTGGTCTTCAAAGTGAATGTAGAGTTGTTGACCTATCTCCAACATGACTCGCAGAGGTTGGTGACTTCTTCTTCCTATTCTTCCTCTTTATATTTTGTTTATACTTTTGGTTACTAGTAACTGTACTTTCACCAGAGGTGGGAGAAGGAGGAGGAGAAGACTTTGTTGATGAAGGAACGTCAACATTATTCCCATGACATAAGGTGCTTAACTGAGAAGCATCAAGAGCATTCAAGACATTTGGAATGGTACCCAACCAAACCGGTAGTCCCACATTCAACCCAAGAATGTACAAAGTGGCCATCAAAGGGACACCAACATTTCTGAAGAAAGGAAAAGAACAAGAATCCCCTTGTGAATGGTTCGTTGGTTGGTATCATTAGAAATTTTATCCATTTCTTCTAGTGGGGAAAATCAAGCACACACTAGAAAAGTTCCTACAAGATAAAGCAAGCAAAACACTATTTAGTTGGAAGAACAGTTACACCATCCAACACTAGAGAAACTTACCGGTGCAAGTGAAAATCAAACATGGAAGAACCCTCCGAGTATACTCTACAAAGCGTGGCCCGATGTATACCCCCGCAGTCACCTCTGTAAGTCCCTAAAATAAAGGCAACTAGGTTTTCATCTCGTGAATAGTCACCAGGCAGGTACAGTCGACAGTCGGGTGGACCGCAATGAGCAGGGTATCAAGGCTGAAAGCTATCAAGGATATCGAAAGAAAGTGGTCTGGAAGACAACTGAGGAACTTGAACAGATTCATGATCCATGAAGCTCCATGGCAAATGCGACCAACAGAATCCCATGACAAGTCCTCTATATGCATTCCCCACTATGCTTGGTTCGGATTTGGAAGGGTTATCTCCACTACCTTTCCACATACGACCTTGTGTTTAGCCCCTGTGTCAGAGGGGGGTCCCATATAATTTTCACATTTACTGGAATTTTTTCACTTCCTAGCACCGACTCCTATGTTTGTTTTTAAAGCCTTAGAGAGTTTCCTCTCCAACCTAAATCAAGGCTCTAGCCTAGACTACTTGATGGACCCTACAAACATAAATTCTAGTAAATTTTAATTTAGTGTTAATTTTAAGTGGCTTGTTTTAAGTCAAGGAAGCGGTAATGAAACTAGTGGTGTGTTTTAAGAGATGAAAGAGAAGAGTATTAAAAGAAACTCAAAGAAAAACTATTTCTTTTTGACAAATAAAGATTTGCAATTTCAACCCTTTAACCAACTTTTTGTAACTAATTTTTCTAAGATCTTTTAAAGGAAAACCAAGAAACAAGATTTTGCTTGACTACAAGCTACTTAATGTTCTAAGAATTTCGTAAAGAACTTAAGAAAAACACTCCTTTTTCCTGAAAAGCAATATAACTAACCTAACTAATTAACCAAACAACAAAATGAATTTGTTTTCCATTTTTTTTGTTTATGCTTCAAATAATAAACTTGAAAAAAACATATTTTTCTTTTCCTTTAAATCAATCAAAAGGGGGAAAAGCGAAGACAAGACAAGACCAAAAACTAACTTCTAGCCCAATGCGGATCGCAGGGAGTCACTGACGATACCAAACAGGCTAATCATAAAAGACTTACAAACTCGTCTAAAACCCTTTAAAAGAAAAACACAAGAAATCTCTTAAAGAATAAGCTAACAGACGTCAAACCTGGGCTAAAGACTATAACAACTGAGACCAGGACTAGATCAAGAAAACCCCTGAGAAGTATGACTTCAATCAGGGAAGAGGTTTACTGCCTCTTCCTGAAAAAAGACTTTCTTGACATAGGCACGCTACTGACACTTCATCAACCTGCGTATGTATGCGAGTTGTCTAAAGGTATGGCATGTATGTACACGTGCAGACCCACTACAAGTCGTGTACACCTCTGTAACTTCTCAAAAAAAAAAAAAATTAATAGTCAAGATGACAAGGCATGGAGTACTAGTATGGCAAACCAGAATCCCTACAAGACTCAACAACTTACAAAAACCTCAAAAAGGTAATAAAACCAATTAAAACACCCAAAAATATCCCCTAAAAACCCTAGAGGCTTCCCCAGTATGGTCGCCAATTCTTCTATAGAGGGAAAACCCCCCTATGGATTCCACTGGGGTTCAACATGTAGGAAAATATAACCATCTAAAATTCTCCTACTCTTTAGACTACCTCGACTATACCCCACATTCATACAAGAAATACAAGATAAAAATATATGGTAACTCTACCTTAAACTCCGCATCCAGTGTCGATCCTTTTTCATTTGATTGCTCCTCAACTACAAGTCTCCTCCCAAGGCTGACCTGCAATCAAAAATAGGCAAACAAAGAACTACAAACATCCATCTCATATATGAATTAGTGGGTTATATGTCATAATAAAACATGAATCAAACATAAAGATTGAACACATCATATGGGGGGACAGAAAAAGTACTTCTTTTATTAGAATCACAAAAGTTTACTTACAATGAGATCGGTGACTGCTCCTCGAACCTGGTCTGGGATCCTCTTCACCAAGATCCAACTGCGCTTCCACATATATTTCTCCTCTCACACTTCTTATAAAGAAAAGGCATGGGCTTATAATTGAGGAAAAAGGCAAGAATAGGGAATTATGGCTCAAAACTCACAAGGTGGCTGCAAATTGTTGGGACAAGGAGGGGATGTGAAACGGGAAGAGTTTCACTATTCTTATGCTTATCTTTGGAATGATACCCCAACACCTCTTTTTATATGAAAAAATGATGGTTATTTGGTTGGGTGACTAGCTATAGGTAGTGGAACAGTTGGGAAACTTCCCAATATCCCGTAATCTCAATGAAATCCTTGCAACATTTTAATTTTTGCAACATTTTTGGGTATGCACGGGCTGTAATGGTGCATCTAGCATACATATGCGAGCTGTAGTAGTGCAACAAGTGTGTGTACATGGGCAGTAGCGGTACAGGGCATGTACATCTTCAAAAATATGATTTTTAAGAAGAGTTGTTTGGTGATGGCTTGGAAAAAATAGCAAGTGAGAGGGTCTGATGCCAGGTATGCATGTATGGTGAAATTTAGGGTTATAACACCTTTCCATGCCTTGGCTTTCCTTTCCATGTCTAGAATTTCCCTGCCTTACCTTGCCTTTAGTTGAATTTCCATGCCATTCCTTTCCTTGCCATGCCATGCCTTTCCTTGCCATGCCATGCCTTACCTTGACTTGGCTTGCCATACCCTGCCATGCCATGCCTTGCCTTGTCATGCCTTTCCTTTCCTTGCCATACCTAGGCCTAGACCTATACCTAGACCCTCCCATGCCTTGCCTTGTAATTTCATGTCTAGCCTTTCCTTGCCTTTCATTTCCCTACCTTACCTTGACTTGTCATGCCATGTATTTCCCTGCTATTACATGTCATCTCATTCCTTGCATTAGCTTCCATTGCATTTCCTTGCATTGCATTGCCTTGCCTTTCCTTGACATGACATGCCATGCCATGCCTTGCCTTGCCATGCCTTTCCATGCCTTCCCTTTCCCTGCCTTTCCATGCCATGCCTTGAATTTCCATGTCTTTCCTTTCCTTGCCATAATGATACCAGGACCTGTACCTAGACCTTGCATTGCCATGAATTTCCTTTCCATCTCTAGAATTACCTTACCTTGCATTTCCTTGCCTTACCTTGAATTTCCATGCCATGCTTTGCCTTGACATGCCTTACCTTTCCATACCTTGCCTTTCCATTCCTTACCTTTCCATGTCATGGCTTGCCTTTCCTTGACCTTCCATGCCATTCCTTGCCTTTCCATGCCTTTCCTTTTCTTAATTGGCCTTCCCTTGCCATACCTAGACCTATACCTATACCTAGACCTCTCCTTCCCATGCCTTTATTGCCTTTCCATGTCTAGCCTTTCCTTTCCTTTCCCTATATTGCCTTGACTTTCCATGCCCTGCCTTGCCTTACCATGCCATTCCTTTCCTTTCCTTCCCTTTCCATGTCTATCCTTGCATTGTCATGCATTTCCCTACCTTCCTTTAACTTGTCATGCCATGCCTTTCCTTTCCGTGTCTTTCCTTGCCATGCCTTTCATTGCCTTGCCTTGCCCAGAATTTCCTTTCCTGGAAATCCCTTTCCATGCCTTGCCTTGCCTTACCATGCCATGTCATTTCCTTCCTTGTCATGCCATGCCATGCCTTGACTTTCCTTGCCATGCCTTGCCTTGCCTTGCCATGTGATGTCATGCCTTACCTTGTCATGCCTTGCCTTCCCTTTCCATGCTTTGCATTCCCTTTGCATACCTATAACTAGACCTATACCTAGACCTTACAATGCCATGCCTTTGCTTTCCTTGCCACGTCTAGCCTTGCCTCGCCTTGCATTTCCCTACCTTTCCTTGACTTGAAATTCCATGCCTTTCCTTTCTACTCCATGTCAGTCCATGCCTTGTATTTGCTTTCCTTGCATTGCCTTGCCTTTCCCTTTCTTGCATTGACATGACATGCCATGCCATGCATGTGATGTCCTATTCCAAAGAGTAGGCCAACAGGGAGTGACTTAATAGTCTATTTGTTCCCATATACTATAGTCAGGTACAATAGGGAACGAGAGGAGAAATAAGGGAGAATTGATAGCTAAACGATGAATTAAGCCAAAAAACATAGGAAAAGTCATTTAAGCCTAAGTCAACAAAGAAATAGAATGAAAAGGTGTTAAGGGGGGCCTTAATTAATTAATTACTCAACTTAGGAGGAAAAGCGCCTATATTAAGTGAGGTCAATGGTGAATTAGATTGGGAAGAATATAAAGGGAGGAATTCGACCTAATTCCTCATTATGCTATATTATGATTTGATGTTAACAGAGATTGCAGAGGAGGAGATTCAAATTCTATTGTTTTGTGGATTCCTGGAGGAAACCACCACCATTGATCGGTTTCAGTGTTGAGAGACACACCCTAGCCCATAAGAGATACCATCCAGGTATTTAACTGTGTGATTCAAAAGTATCTAATTTGCAGTGTTGCGCAGCTCAGCCAGTGAGGGCACAAGTCAAAGAGATGGTTTGTGTAGCTGCATGATATCATAGCTCGTATTGCAAATCCCTTCTGACCCAGTTGAGATCCAGCCACGGTGCATAGATTGAGCCACCTTCCATCAGATTCTGACGGTGCAATATTTTCGGGTGCAACATTCAACCATCCATAGCCCAACTCTTGTGGAAGGGCAGTTGGGGTTATAGATGGAGTATCATATCAGATCTAAGGAAACCCCTCTGACCCATTTCAGCATTATCCAAGGCAATTATTTTGAGTCATATAGCAGTCGATTCCATTGGGGGAATCATTTGGGCGCATTTAGAGAGTTCAGGAGGTGCACAGACCCCCAGGGGGTGAGATTTGGAGCATCAGAGGATAGATCTTCCATATGACAATCACCAAGGTCTGTCTAGAGGCCAGGGTGATTTTGTTGAGACAGTTTTCAACTCATTTTGATGGTTATATCCTTCCAGACGAGTTTTCCAGTTTGTAGCGGTTACCGTACTTCACCGAAACTGTCGATTTTGTTGATCTATCCATGCATGCATCAAATTTTCCTTCATCTTCTGATCACAAGTATTTTATTTTATTTGCATGTATTCCAGTGATGATCCATGAGATCTAACTGATGACTATTTTCTATATTTCCAATATTTCATTATATTTCCTTGCTTAAATCTCATAATACATATTATTGGGTGGTTGTTCTTCCTTATTTTCACATGCATCATATATACACTATTTAAACCATAATGTATAACATGCACTTGCAACAATCACAAAACATCTCAAGCACATAACTAAAACACATCCAGAAACCCCAAAGTATCGAAACTGAAGATAAAACACATCCAAAAACCGTTAGAGTATCAGATCCGTGAGACAAAATACTAGATCAGCAGTAGATATCCAGATCAGTTGGATCTAGGATATTTTAGTGGTATTAGATCTTTAGTCTTGCCAGCCTGTGACTAAAGATGATTAGTTTAGTAGAATACCTAGATGGTCATGAGCACGTAGGTGACGAATATGTCACTTACAACAGGCGCAAGGAAAGAAGAGCTAGGACTGACTTTCCTCCTTTCCCTCCCAACTCAGAGGAAGAGGAAGAGGTACACAGAGAAGCAGAGAGAAGAGAAGAACATGAGGCTGAGAGAAAGTTAGAGAGGATGATAGGAGATAGATATGAGAGACGAGAGGGTTGTGGTAAGGCCCCCATTGAACCATAGGCAACCTTCATGTAGGTTATCAACGATATGTTAGCTAGTCAATAGACCATGTCTCAGTCCTTGGCATAGGTGGATGATAGATTGGCTATGGTGGGCACCCCAAGCATAAAATCCCCACATGCAACACAAGGGAACTCAGGGGCATGCAATAGACCCTAGTCACCCACTCTCACATACACATCTGCGAGTAGGATTCCCCGAACTTTGTTTCCCAGTTTCCATAAGGCACCACCGATAGCAACACAAGTGTTGATAGAATAGAGACCGCCCACTCATGAAGAGGACATTGCAGAGTATCAGAGGGAGTATGTAGCATTGGGTCATGACTTCCATCAGGAGATGACCCTAGTCAAGTATTGTGGGCTCAGACTTAGGAACCACCCCAGAGAACCATAGAGAGGAGGGTCATAGCAGTAGTAGGGGAATAACATTGATTTCATATGGAAATTTGGTAAACTCACCATACCTTCTTTCGATGGATCATCCACACCACTAGAGATTGGGTACAGAATCTAGACACCTACTACAAGCTCAACCACATGATTGAGATAGAGGCCATCAGTTTCGCTACCTTATACTTGGAGGGTGAGGCACACGAGTGGTGGTATCATGGATTGGTGACATTGGGCCACAACCACATCACCTCCTACAGGGAGTTCACAGAGAGACATGTGGACATATTTGACAGGAGGGATACATAGATCCATTTCAGATATCTAGACCAGTTGAGACAAACTGGCACAACATAGGCATTCATCTCAGAGTTTTAGTAGGTATAAGTGGTAGTGACAGATATATCTGAGCCTCGACTGATCATGTTATTCACAAAAGGGCTCACAGAACCCTTGAGAGGATGGGTGAAGGCATACTAGCCTCACAACTTGTAGGATGACATCCTACGCACTAGCGATTTGGAAGACTCAGTGCCACAAGATAAACCATTTTCCAAACCCTTCATACAATAGAAGGATCGAGATCGGAATCCATTCCAGAGAAAATCAAAGGGCGAGGAGAAGTTGGATGATGAGACAAGGTGAGAGCTTATGAGGAAGAATCTTTTCTTAAACTACAGAGACCCTTGGGTCCCAGGAAATAGGTGCATGTGAAAGGGAGAGATTCACTATATTGAGGTGGAAGAAGACAATGTGGATATTCAGGAGGAGGAGAAATATAGTGGATCCACGAGCTCAGAGGAGGAGTCAAATCAGGCGGAGGAGAAGCCTCCCCATATACCACTAACACTGGAAAAGGGCCACTGGTAGTTCCACAGCCTCCTGTTCAGGATAGAAAATGAAAACCAACAAAGGGAGGAGTCATAGCGACCCTTTCTGGTGTTCCAAGGTACAACACACTCCTAATCAGAGGGACTATTTAGAGGCAATGGGAAATCACTCTGATAGATGGTGGGGACACCCACAACTTCATCGATGCTTCATTGGTATAGAGACGGGCCCTTCAAACATAGGAGTTTGAGGGATTTGATGTCATAGTAGGAGATGGCCATATAGTGGAGTGTCTAGATAGAGTTCCAGACTTGGAGATCAAGTTAGGAAACTTTACCATGAGAGATACATTTTAGGTCGTTGACCTATCAAACACAGATGTGGTTTTGGGAGTCCAGTGGTTGATTACCTTGGGTAAAATCACCACCGACTACTAGACCTTGGAGATGGGATTCAGAGACAATGACGAGAAGAGGGTTGTCCTGAGGGGCATGTCGATAGGAGCACCCCAGACAATCTCAGCCAAGAGGATGGAGAGGATCTTTAGGCATGGGGAGGAATCATTTTCCGCAGAGTGCTTGATCACTACACGGAAGGATTCTGAGGGTCGACAGTAGTATCAGACAGAGATGAGGAACTTGTTGGGATGACATCTATAGGTTTTTGGGTTGATTCCACCAGGAAGTCCATTGGACAGGGCATTTGAGCATACCATTGAGTTGGAGGAGGGGGAAAAACCCATGATCACCCCCCCCTATCATCATCCTAAGAGGTTCAAGGATGAGATAGACAAAGAAATCAAGGAATTGATTATGATGGGACACATCATACCTAGTAGCAGTCCATTCGCCTATTCAGTTGTCTTAGTCTTGAATAAGGATGGTACCATGAGGATGTGAATTAATTACTAGGCCTTGAATAAGAAAACCATAAAGAACCGGTATCCTATCCCTCGCATTGAAGATTTGATGGATGAGATGCATGGGGAAGTTTTCTTCTCGAAGATTGATCTATGCTCTGGATATCATCATATTAGCAGCAGAGAGAAGGACATAGAGAAGATGACATTTCGGTGCCATTTTGTCCATTTCGAGTTTCTGGTTATGTCATTCGGGCTAACCAATGCACCAACTACATTCCAATCTTACATGAACCACATATTCAAGGGGAAGTTGAGGAAATCAGTTTTGGTTTTCTTCGATGACATTTTGGTCTATAGAAAGACATGGCATGAGCATATGGGGCACTTGGAGGAGGTGTTGAGCATCATGGAGGCACAGTCACTATACGCCAAAGAGTCCAAGTGTTAGTTCGGGGTGACAGATTTGCTTTAATTGGGCCACATCATTAGTGCACAGGGGGTTTAGGTACATAAGGAGAAGATCAGGTCCATTTTGGATTGGCCAACACCTAGGAGTTTTACAGAGTTAAAGATCTTCTTTGCGTTGTGCAGTTATTACAGGAGGTTTGTCAGGGGTTTTTCGTAGTTAGGAGCACCACTCATAGATTTGAACAAGAAGGGTTTCTTTCAGTGGATAGAGGAGTCACAACATATATTTGAGAAGATGAAGGAGGTTATGAGCACATGCCTTGCTCTATCCCTTCTGGACTTCTCGCGGTCGTTTGTCTTGGAGTGTGATGCATCAAGGGTTGGGATTGGAGCAGTGTTGATGCAGGGAGGCCATCCGATTCTGTTTGAGAGTAGGAAGCTCAGTGAGTCAGAGTGACTCTACTATATTTACGACAAGGAAATTCTAGCAATCATGCACGCCTTAACCAAATTCAGGCAATATCTGGTGGGTAGTAGATTTGTAGTGAAGACTGATAAAGTATTTCCTGGATCAGAAAGACCTTAGTGAGAGACATAAGAAGTGGTTCTCAAAGATCCAAGCCTTTGACTTTGACATTGAGTATGTCAAGGGAAAAAGTAATGTCATGGTAGATTCCTTGTCCATGAGGCCACCAGGGTGTTCGATGATGGACATTTGCACAGATTGGAAAGCACATTTGTTGGTGGGATATTCCAAAAAAAAAAATATTGCCAGGTGATGGATGGGTAGGTGGTTGATGATAGATATCGAGTACTAGATGACATCATTTTCTACAAACACTGGATCTACTTAGTTCCAGAATATACCTTAAAGGGGAAGATTTTGAAGGTGTGTCATGATTCGCCTGCAGTAGGGAACCATGGGTATTTCAAATCTTATAGGAAGATCAGGGAGAGATTCTCATGGAAGGGTCTCAAGGATGATGTACTAAAGCACATCTAGGAGTGAATGACTTTTCAACAAAACAAGTCAGATCAAACACACCCAACAGGGTTACTTCAGCCTCTACCCATTCTGGAGCAGAAATGGGAGAGAGTTTCTATAGATTTCATCACAGGCCTCCCTCGCGTGCAGGGTAGGGACTGTATATTTGTGGTGGTCGACAAGCTAACCGAATTTGCACATTTCTTTGCCATACCCATGGACTACAAGGCTATACAGGTAGCACATTTTTTTTTCATATAGATATTCAAATTGGATGGCCTACCCAAGAAGATAGTGAGTGATAGATATGGGCACTTCATCAATGCATTTTGGTAGTATATTTTCGGTTGATAGGCATAGAGCTAGCCACGAGTACCATCTACCACCCACAAATAGATGGAAAAATAGATATTTTCAACAAATGGGTGGACGGGTATCTAAGGATCTATGTGGGAGGACAACAATGCACATGGGTGAGGTGGTTGCACATGGGTGAGTATTGTTACAACATGAATCACCATATGTCTATCAGGATATCACCATTTAGAGCATTGTATGGATACAATGCACCCACTTTTGTGGAGACTATATTTGGGTATAGCAGGGTCCCGGGGGCCAAAGATTGGGTAGAGGAGAGCCAAAGGATTATGTGGGCAGTGAAGGAAAACTTATAGGCAACACAAAACTAGAAAAATATCTATGCAAACAGGTAGAGGGTCAAGCGTCATTTCGAGGTTGGGGACTTGGTTTTTTTTCGGTTACAACCATAGCGACAATCCTCCTTGAAGAGGAGAGGATCGAAGAAATTGAAACTGAGATTTTATGGGCCATATAGAGTCATCAGAAGGGTAGGCGAGGTGGAATACGATCTAGATATACCATAGGCTACCAATATTCATAACGTCTTTCACCTTTCTTTCCTTAAAAAGGTAGTGGGACAATAAATCGAAACTTCAGAGGATTTTCCACCCTTAGATGAGGTGCGCCAGTTGGAGTTAGTTCCAGAGGAGGTGCTTGAACAGAGGGAGTGAATGTTGAGGAGTAGGATCATCAGGGAGTGCTTGGTTATATGGAGAGGACTTCCAGTGGAGGATTCCACATGGCATGGGGAGAATATTTTGCAGCACCCAGGATTGATGTTTCTTGAGGACAAACAATCTTGGGATGGGAGGACTGTGATGTCCCGCTCCCAAGAGTAGGCCAACATGGATTGAATTAGTATTCTATTTGTTATTGTAGACTATATTCAGGCACAACAGGGAATGAGGGGAGAAATAAGGGAGAATTGATGGCTAAACGATGAATTAAGCCAAAAAACATAGGAAAAGTCACTTAAGCCTAAGTCAAAGGAGAAATAGAATGAAAAGGTGTTAAGGGGGGACTTAATTAATTAATTAATCAACTTAGGAGGAAAAGAACCTATCTTAAGTGAGGTCAATGGTGAATTAGATTAGGAAGAATATAAAGGGAGGAATTCGACCTAATTCCTCATTATTCTATGTTATGATTTGATGTTGAGAGAGATCACATAGGAGGAGATTCGAATTTTACTTTTTTGTAGATTTCTGGAGGAAACCACCACCATTGATCGGTTTTAGTGTTGAGAGACACACCCTAGTCCATCAAATATACCATCCAGGTATTTCACCGTGTGATTCAGAAGTATCCAGTTTGCAGTGTTGCATAGCTCAGCTAGTGAGGGCGCAAGTTAGAGAGAGGGTTTGTGTAGTTGCACGAGATCAGAGCTTGTATTGCATATCCCTTCTGACCCAATTGAGATCCAGCCAAGGCACATAGATTGATCCACCTTCCATCAGATTTTGGTGGTGGAATATTTATGGGTGCAACATTCAACCATCTAGGGCGCAACTCTTGTGGAATGAAAGTTGGGGTTATAGAAGGAGTATCATATCAAATCCGAGGAAACCCCTTCGAACCAGTTCATCATTAGCCAAGGAGATCATTTTGAGTCATATAGGATCTGATTTCATTGGGGAAATCATTTGGGTGCATTCAGAGAGTCCAAGAGGTGTGCAGACCCCCAGGGGGTGAGATCCAGAGCCTCAAAGGATAGATGTTCTATCTAAAAGTCACCAGGGTCGGTCTAGAGGCCAAGGCGCTTATGTTGAGACAATTTCCATCTCATTCTGACAGTTATATCCTTCCAAATGATTTTTCCAGTTTGTAGCATTTACCATTCTTCATTGGAACTGTCAATTTTGTCAATCTATCTGTGCATGCATCAGATCCGCCTTCATCTTCTGGTCACAAGTATTTTATGTTGTTTTCTTATATTCTAGTGACGATCCATGAGATATAACTGATGAATATTTTCTATATTTCCAGTATTTCATTATATTTCTCTACTTAAATCTCACAATACATATTACTGGGTAGTTGTTCTTCCTTATTTCCGCATACATCATATATATTGTTTAAACCATAATGTATAGCATGCACATGCGAAAATCACAAAAAATCTCAAGATCATAACTAAAACGCATCTAGAAACCCTAGAGTATCAGATCTGAAGATAAAACGTATCCAAAAACCCCTAGAGTATCAAATCTGTGAGACATAATACTAGATCAACACTATATATCCAGATAAGCCAGATCTAGGATATTTCAATGTCTTTCCTTTCCATGCCATGCCATTCCTTTCCTTGCATTGACTTGTCATTCCTTGACTTCCATTGACTTGCTTTTCCTTGACTTGCCAAGCTATGCCTTTCCTCGCCTTTCCTTGCATTTCCTTGCCTTTCCTTGCCTTGTCTTGCCTTTCCATTCCATGCCATGTTGTGCCTTGAATTTCCTCGCCATGTAATGTCATGCCTTGCCTTACCTTGACTTTCCATGCCATGTCTTAGCTTTCCATGTTTTTCCTTGCCTTTGTTTTCCTTACCTTGCCATGCCTTACCTTGCATTTCCTTGCAATGTCTAGCCTTTACTTGCCTTGCATTTCCCTACCTTCTCTTGACTTCACATATCATGCCTTGCATCGCCTTGTGTTTCATTTCCTTACCTTTCATTACTCTGCCCGTCCTTGCCTTTTCTTTCCATGCCGTGCATTTCCTTGCCATGCCATGCCATTACTTGCCTTTTCATGCCATGCCATTCCTTGCCTTTCCATGCCATGTCATACCTTTCCTTTCCTTGACTTTCCATGCCATGCCTTGCCTTTCCTTGACTTTCCATACCATCCCATGAATTGCCAAGCCTTTCCTTGCCTTGCATGGCCTTGCATTTCCTTAACTTGTCTTTCCATACCTAGAACTAGACCTAGACCTAAACCTTTCCATGACATGCCTTGCCTTGCATTTCCATGTGTAGCCTCACCTTGCCTTGCATTTCCCTACCTTGCCATGAATTTCCATGCCATTTCTTTCCTTTCCATGGCATGCCTTACCTTATCATGCCATGCCTTGCATCACCTAGTGTTGCATTGTCTTGCCTTGCAATTCCCTTCCTTTCCTTACCATTCCATTCATTTCCATTCCATGTCATTCCAAGCCTTTCCTTTTCATGCAATTCCATGCCTAGACTTTCCATGCCATGCCATGCCTTTCCTTGACTTTCCATGCCATGCCTTTCCTTGCATTTCCTTGCCTTTCCTTGCCATTTCTATACCTAGATCTATAACTAGAACTTTCCTTACCTTTCCATGTCAAGCCTTTCTTGATTTTCCTTCACTTTCCATGCCTTCCCTTTCCATGACATCCCTTTCCTTTCCTTGACTTGACTTTCCATGCCTTTCCTTGCCATGTGTTTCCTTGTATTTCCATGCTTTTCCTTCCTTTTCCATAGCTAGACCTAAACCTATACCTGGACCTTGCCTTCCCATGCTTTGCCCACCCTTGCCTTTCCTTGCCATGTCTAGCCTTGCCTTTCCTTTCCCTATCTTTCCTTGACAAGCCATGCCATGCCTTTCCTTATCACGCTATGCCATGCCTTCCATTTCCTTGCATTGAATTGCCTTGTCATGTGTTTCCTTGCCTTACGTTTCCATGTCATTCCTTGCCTTTCCATTCCATGCCTTGCCTTGAATTTCCATGCCATGCCTTGCCTTGCCATTCCTTGCCTTCCTTTCCATGCCTTGCATTTCCTTGCCTTGCCTTGCCATACCTAGACCTATACCTAGAATTTTCCTTTCCATGTTTAGTCTTTCCTTGCCTTGCATTTCCCTGACTTGCCTTGATTTTCCATGCCATGCCTTGCCTTGACATTCCATCCCATGCCTTGTATTTCCTTGACTTACATTTCCCTTCATTGGATTTCTTTTCCTTGGCATGACATACCATAACATGCCTTTCCTTGTGATGCCTTTCCTTGGATTGACTTTCCACGTCATGACTTGCCTTGCCTTACCTTGCCATGCCTTACATTGGCTTGTCTTGCCTTCCCATAACTAGACCTAGACCTTTCCTTAGCATGCCTTACCTTGTATTTCCATGTCTAGCCTTGCCTATCCTTTCCATGTCTTGCCTTGCCTTTCCCTTCCATGCCATGCCTTTCCTTTCCATGTCTAACCTTTCCTTTCCTTGCATTGTCTTTCCTTTCCTTGACTTGACATGTCATGCCTTGCCCTTCCATTCCTTGCCATGCCATGCCTTGCATTTCCTTGCACTACATTTCCTTTCCTTGCATTACATTGCCTTCCCTTGCCTTGATTTTCCATGCCATGCCTTGCCATCCCATGCCATGCCTTTCCTTTACTTGCCTTGCATTTCCTTGCCTTCCCATGCCATTCCATGCCTTGCCTTGCCATCCCTTGCATTTCCTTGCATTGCCTTGCCATACCTAGGCCTAGACCTATACCTATACCTCCCCATGCCATGTCTTACCATGCCTTGCCTTATATTTCCATGTCTAGCCTTTCCTTGCCTTGCATTACCCTACCTTTCCTTGATTTCCATGCCATGCCTTTCCTTTCCATGCCATGCCTTTCCTTTCCATGCCATGCCTTTTCTTTCTATGTCATTCCTTTCCTTTCTATGCCATGCCATGCCATGCCTTCCATTGCATTTCATTTCCTTGCATTGCATTGCCTTTCCTTGCCATGCCATGCCTTTCCTTTCCATGCCATGCCTTTCCTTTCTATGCCATTCCTTTCCTTGTTATTCCATGTCATTCCTTGCCATTCCTTGCCTTTCCTTGCCATTCTTTGCATTGTATTTCCTTTCCTTTCCATAGCTATACCTAGACCTATACCTAGACCTTGTGGTGTCATTTCTTGCAATGCCTTTCCTTGCATTTCCATTTCTATATTTTCCTTGCCTTGCATTTCCCTACCTTTCCTTGCCTTGTATTTCCCTACCTTTCCTTCACTTGGCATTCCTTACCATGCCATGACATGCCATCCATATGCCTGGTATTTGCTTGCCTTGCATTTCCTTACATGTTCATGACATGCCATCCTATGCCTTACCATGGCATGGCATGCCATGCCTTGCCTTTTCATGCCATGCCATGCCTTGCCTTCCCATGTCATGCCTTTCCTTGCATTGACTTTCCATGCCCTCCTTTGAATTGAACTTCCTTGCCTTTCCTTGCCTTGCCTTGCCTTGCCTTTCCTTGCCTTGCCTTGCCTTTCCCTTCCATGCCTTGCCTTGCCTTGACTTTCCATGCCATGCCTTTTCTTGCCATGTTTTTCCTTACCTTTCCTTTCCTTGCCTTGCCATACCTTACCTTTCCATGTCTATAGTTGCCTTTCCTTACATTTCCCTACCTTGCCTTGACTTCCCATGTCATGCCTTGCATTGCCTTGCCTTGCATTTCCTTGCCTTAGCTTGCCTTAGCTTGCCATGCCATGCCTTGCTTTGCCTTGACTTGCCATGCCATGCCTTGCCTAGCCTTGACTTTCCATGCCATCCCTTGCATTGACACACCTTGTCATGCCTTGTCATGCCTTGCATTTACTTGCCTTTCCTTGCCATGCCTAGACCTATACATACTTTGGGGAAAAATCCCCCTAGTCAGGGTCTAATGGCTAGGAAGAGCGATGAATCCTTAAATGACAAAAACTAACCTATTCTTTCCAAATCTAACTAGGTATAATGATTGATAAGAGAAAGAGGAAACATAATAAGGTATGCACCTTGTGCCCTTTCATTCGTAGTAGATCCCCTTTGTCCATTATTTTCTCCTAGATTGCAAGTCTCCTCCCAAAGATGACTTGAAACAGCTCAGAAAGTAATCTACAACAACATATATGCAATCATTGAGATCATTTATATGTCTATATACTCATGATATAGATTACAAACATAAGAAAAAATACACATAAATTTGGAAATGGAAATCTCTCTTCTATTAATAACAAGAAGGTGAATTGCAACCAAAATCTTGTCGACACTGCTCCACGAACCTCGCCTAGGTTCCTCCAATGAGACTTCAAGTGCATTAATCCCCTAGACAAATCCTCACAATCAACATGCCAAATTAAGTATTTTGATGTATTGCATAAGGAGGATGATGGACTGGGAAAGTTGAGGATGGATACTCATAACTAAATGCATAAAATCTGAGAGAAAGAAGGAGAAATTTGGGAAGAATTTATTTTCTCTTTCATTCCATCCTCTCAAATAATCCCCCCTAGGCCCCTTTTTATATGGAAATTAGATGTTTATTCGGTTCTGGGAAGGACTACAAGAGGTAAGAATGGTTATGCAACCCAAAATATCCCATAAACCCTACTGAAGAGCGTGGAATTTTTATTTTTTTTCAACTTTTGAGAGTAAACGCGAGTTGTATATGTATCAGATAGAATATGTATGCGGGATGCATGTATCTCAGGTCACGTACATATTGAAAAATGGATTTTTTAAGAAGGAAACTCAGCAAAAGTGGCATCAAATTGTATGAGTGTTTAAACCAAAGTTCAAAATGCAGAAGGGTGGAATTTTAGAGCTATAACAATACCTAAACCTTGCCATGCCTTGCATTTCCATTTGTATCCTTACCTTGCCTTGCATTTCCCTTTCTTTCCTTGACTTTCCATGCCATGCCTTACATTGCCTTTTGTTGCATTCCCTTGTCTTGCAATGCCCTTCCTTGCCTTTCCATGCCATGCCATTCAATGCCTTGCCTTGTCATGCAATGCCCTCCCTTGACTTTCCATGCCATACCTTGCCCCTTCTTGAGTTTCCATGCCATGCCTTGCCTTGAAATTCCTTGCATTATTTTGCCTTGCCTTGCCATACCTAGGCCTAGACCTATACCTATAACTTTCATTTCCTTACTATCCCTTGCCATGTATAGCCTTGCCTCTCCTTTCCTTGACTTTCCATGCCATGACTTGTATTTCTATGCCATGCCTTGCCTTGACATGTCATTCCTTGTGTTGGGGCTTAGAAATGTCATATTTTCATCCACCTTTCCCTTCATCATTCTTCACATTTCATCGCCCCATTAACCTTTCATGATATCATTTTCATAAATATACTTGGGTTTCACCTTATTATTCTCCACTTTATTCATTTTAGTATTAAAAGGGAATTTGTGATTAAATGTTAGAAAATTGACATTTTTTCATATATATCTCGAAAATGTGTGAGCTTTGTAATGTGTAGGAATATGTGAAGGATTAATTCAAAATGACTTCTCGAATACTTCAAGATTTGAGGATATAATTCAATCCCATTCCAAGGAGAATATCATGGGGAATGGATAACATATTTTATCCAAGATATATGAGAGATAATGTGTGAGCCTTTGAAGGGATTATATTTTGTAATAATGGGAAAATGGTTGAGAGAATAGTGGATCTGCAATTATGAGATGGTTATCTTATCTTCAAGGCTCTCATATAAAAGAGAGTGCTCTCTCTTCATGAGGGGGTAGTAGGAGAAGTAGTAATAACTGAGGAATAATTTAGTAGTGAGTCGGTAATGATTTGGTAGTCATTAGGATTTGAAAGAAAGGGATTCTTATCTTTGATTCATAGTTTGGGTTTCCATGCTTTCATTATTCTATTATGAAGATTTATTCGGTCATTGTAATGTAAGATTGCTTCATTGGCACGAGCTCACATATGTTGTTGTGTCATTCAACTCTTCACATGTTGTATCTGCTTTTCCTTCATGTAGTTCTCCATTCTTAGATTAGTTTCATTTACGCAATTTCATTTCAGTCGTAGGTTGTAGCAATTCAATTCCAAGTCGTGTGTTTCAATTTCCTTCATTAGATTAATGATTCAATTTCAGTCGTAGGTTGTATCAATTCAATTCCAAGTCATGTGTTTCAATTTCTTGCATTATATTAATGATTCAATTTCAGTCGTAGCTTAAGTATTAGATTAGATTAGTCCCAATTCAATCTTGCATATACTTTGTGTGTGCATCATCAGTTTACAAACCTCGAATTGAAAAATTAGATAGTTGGGAAAGTACTACAATGAAATTAATTCCACATTAGTTCGGTCCAATGTAACGACTTTCATTCCTTTATTACGATTGTTGTTCCCTTTATAGGAAGTGTCATTCATTTGAACAGAACAATTGTCGTTCCCTTTACGATTGTTGTTCCTTTATAGGTGTTGCATCTCTGGAGGTTGTGTATTGAAAATATAAGGTAAGAACCTACATAGGCAACAAGTAAAATTCTTGTGACAACGCCTACCTTCAGATGATGCATAGAGGTTGTTTTTAGGACATCTTTAGAGCCCAAGATTTTGGTGTCGTTGTCAGGGAAGCACGATGGATTGAGGTATTAGTTTATTTTTCATTTCAATTCATGTAAGTGTGATCTAGATGTGTTGGTAAGGGGTCATAGAAGCTACTTGAATGGAGACTCCTCATTTTCTCCCTACCAACTAGGTAAGTGTGAATTTCAATTTCTACAAGAGTAGTTTCAATTTCCGCAAGAGTAATTTTAATTCCTGCAAATTTAAATTTATGAAAGAGTGTTTAATTTATGCAAGTGTGATATACATGTGTTGGTTCTAAGGGTCATAGAATCTACTTTAGTGTAGACTCCTCATTGTCCCTACCAACTATCAATAGCATTTAATTTATGCAGCTGTGAAGAGTAATTGTTTTCTGTTTCAATAAGAGTGCTTTTATTTAAGTTTTTTTCATTTAGATTTCAGTTTTGGGTGTTGTAAGAATCTCTTTAACAAAATGGTTTAAAAATGAGTTTAAGCTTGGAACAACTCACTCAGGTCCTAGCAAAAGTCGGGATCTCCTCTTCTCTGGAAGAGGAGATCTTGACAATAGTCGGAAGCTTAATTACTCCTCCAGAGGCGAACGAAGAATCAACATACAAAGAATCTTGCATTATTAATAAAGAACAATTAGGCAAGCAAGAGATTGAAGAAGACAACGAGGAGCTATAGCATGATCCGAGAAAGACAAATTGCGCCTACGAAAGCCTGATCGAACGTTGGTTTCAAGCAATTACTAGGTTAGTTCCATTTAGTTTTCCTTTTTATTTTGTTAATTTAGAGTTTCAGTAGCTAATTTCACATGATTATACATATCTCTGATTCTCATTTTTGAAATTGAAAGATAACATATTCTTATTACTATTGTGTGCATGGCTACATTGGTTATTTGACTACACATAACTAATCTCTCATTTTTAATTAGCATAATGTAGGTAGGAGGTTTCTTTAAGTTTTTTATTTTTATTTTTTTGAGAATAAGTATGCTCTCCTTCGCGCTTCGTGTGATCGCAAGGATCAGAAAGTAGGATGAATGATTGATTTCAAGAAGATCAATTAATTGACAAAAAGAAAAAAATTCCTAATCTATTTTTTGTCTTCCATTTGCTCATAAATTTTTCATAAGCTTGCAAAATAAATTTTTATTTTATTCTTTATTTTGAAAACATAATAGAAAAAATAAATACATAGATAAAATTTGCACATGCTTATGTTCACATGAAACACTAAATACGTTAGAAAAAAATTATAATAAATGAATAAGAATATAAGAGGCCCAAAACTAATCAACTCTTAAAATGATAAAACAATAAGTAAGATGGTCTGCAATTACAAGATAAGAGTTGCGCTTTTCCACGATGAAACTCGAAGCTGAAACAGTGTTACGACCGCACTCTTCTTGTTTTCAACCTTCGGCCTGGTTTATTTTTTATTTTCTTGGAAGAAACACCATGTTTTTTCCTTCGTCCCTTATCTTGTAGGCGCTTGGAGATAACCCTGCAACAAACAAAATATCATAAAATGCACAGAAACCACCGCAATCTCTTGGTTGAACCAGAATGTTATGGTCTAGTGATTGGTATGCAGATCGAATCGCAGATCTAGATGGGATGAAGGCACACACTTCAACAGCCTTGGTGGAATAACTAACTAAAGGGATGCAAAGGTAAGTGCATGTTGAGAAGGATCGATGAGGTAAGCAGATCTATTTTTTCCCATACCCCCTGAAATCCGGTTTTAGATTCATATTTATCTCCTCGTATCCTTGATACGTTCAACTGAACAAAGAGATTTTTCTGTCAGAGGTTGCAAGATTAAATTCCATTTATATCCAGTCATTAGAAGTGGCCCACATCTATAGTTCCAAGCAATTACATCTGGATTTTAAATATGGGATAATTATAGTGATTGGGGTTATCTATGCAAAATTATCTGCAGTTTGGTTCTATTGGCAATCCAGGATGATTTTAATTTATTACATTAGCAATATTATTTATTAAATATGGGATAATTATAGTGATTGGCGTTATCTATGAAAAATTATCTACAGTTTTGTTCTATTGGAAATCCAATATTATTTTCATTTATTACGATGATTTTCTAACAAAATGCACAAGGATTACGAGTTTTCCATGAGAGCGGGAAGATCCGAAGTGTTTTCAATGCGTCGGGTTGATTGGGACATGTATGCTCTGGATCTACATAAGTATCTCCCAGAATATGAATCAATTGGAACTTACCTCCCCAAAATACTTGTCTGGTGGACCACCTCACCTTAAACGATGTATCAAGTGTCTGGTGGATCACCCCACCTCTGAAAGATATTTCCAGTCGAATCGAATCAATCAATCGCCCTTCGTCCATCGATGACCTCATACACACTCAGGATGTGATATGTTTTGGCGTATACAGATTTCACACCTTTGGTATAGGTTCTTTGTTTATTGTCAATACGAGGGACTGTCACATTGTGGATATCAATGGCCCTGGTATACGTATTGTCGGGCATAAAATGGGGACTGGGAATTGGCAACAGGGAACAAGCTTCATAAACCACTCTATGAGAAAGAATATTAAATTCCTATATGAATTTTTTGAAGTAATAGAGCCTCGATTCACCCGCGAAGGCCTCAAAGGGGAGGACGAATATGGACAAAGACGAGAAAACAAAGAAGACCGTGCAGCATGCTCAGGAAAATCTTGAAGGGCGCCTTCACGAGTAGCGGGAGATTCAACAAGGACACCGCCATTGCTGCAATTCGAAGTGGCAAAGTAGACCTGATATCCTTTGGCTGACTATTTATATTTTAGGGTTTTCAGCTGGTGCAAGTGGTAAATGGCATAGATGTTTTCCATTTCTTACCACCAAAGCATGTTGCGAGGCGTGTGGAAACTTGAAAGTATCGTTTTTTGTTACAGTGATATTTATTTCTTTATGTACAACTATCACCATCTACTTTGCTCTAGAGATCTCATTATCCCCAAAATCAACATAGCAGGCTAGCAACATGGCCCCTTTTACATATTCATGAGAATGAATCTAGGGCTTCCAAAATTCATAATATGAAACCAGAGGGAATTTATGATGATGGATGTAATGTGCAGTCTCCCATACCAAATGCCAGTATAGTAGTCCAGTCTCCAAAGATGAAAGATCAACATGAAAGCTTTAATGATGGACCTGGGGATTGTATTAGTCAACCTTTTGACAAGCATGAGGCATATTCCACCTGCAATGAATTATGTTCTTTTAGTAATGGCACTCAGTTGGTTGTCATGGTTTTCGTTCTCCCTCTTTGATACGGATTGGATGGGATGGGCAGTATATCAGGAGGACCCTAATGCAAAGGGAACAAAAGTTGTAGCTTATCATAAAGGTGTTCAAGAAGGATCATTTGGATTGCTATTAAACTCTATTGTTCTTGGAGTCAGCTCTCTTTTCATTGAACCCTTGCGTCGTTGGATAGAATCAAAAAATAAATGGGCTACAAGCAATTTCATTGTGTTTGTCTACATGGAAAGTACAACAGTCATAAGTGCATAGTCTTTGAGTGAGCATCACAGAGAAATTCAGTATATGATTGGAAATGTTAGCTTTGTCAAAGTTGCATCAGTTGTTTTGTCAAATCCCGATCTTCCTAGGCGCTTTTCCCTCAACTTAAGCTCAACAAGTATGACCGCTCCACAAATTGCAGGGAAGAGGGGTGATTGTTGTAGATAGTATATCACGCTCTCCAAATCTCAATTGCTCTGGATCTTGATGCAAGTATAGAAATGTGAAAGTCAGCAACCATTCTTTTCTTTTGTTTTATAATAAAAAAATAATTCTTTTCTTTTATTTCTTTTTTTTATTTGTTTGTTTCATTATAAAAAAATTATAATAACAAAAAAATATATATTGTTTTTTTTATTTAAAAAAAAATCATAATAATAAAAAGAATTTTTAGTGTGTTTTGTTTTATAAAAAATAAAAAATAAAAATATCAAAATATTACATAATACATAAACATTGTAAAACTCCAAAAATTGCAAATGGACATTTTTATAAATCTTGAAAACAATATCGAAACATGTTTTTACAATTTTATGCTAAGTTGTTTCTTGGAGTCACTTTAGCAAGCAATCAAAAATGAAACAAGTGTGCGCAACGGCCATAACAATAGGTATAAAAATGCATTTTATTTTTACTTTGTCACGTTCATACTTAATCTCACATTTTTTTTTTATGATGATCTCACAAGTTTGATTGCAGGATTAGTACTAATTTGATTGCAGGAATGAAGATGCTCGCATTCCATGCCACAATAATTTTCAAGAATCACAAAACTTTTGATAAAAAAAAAACATGCTTTATTGACTGCTTTAAGGAGCTGATTCTCATTCTACACATCATGGCGTTTGTTGTTACACAACGACCATTCATAAAACTATTTTGCGTCATGAATTCTTTCTTCCCATTTCTCCTTCAAAGCAGATTTGTCATCCCTGTGTTGAATTCTATCATTTCCTTATCATTCATGGCTTCACATGCGCCTACTTTTTTTAGTCGAATACATCTCTTTATCTTTTTCAGTTCATTTTGCCTTGTCAATAAAACTATCCATCTCCCTTCCCATGACTCTATTGCCTAGACCTACACACTGTTGTTACTGAGATCTTTTCATTTATAGTCCTACCAATATTTTTACAAACTCACACTGACTAATGTGGGATTTCTTAAGGCCCACCTTTCAGCAGGTATTGCCTTATCGACCTCAACACCTTATCTGGGATATAGACTAGAGTTCCTTTTAAGTACCTGGAGGCTTGCATGCCTTAATGGAAATTTCTCTCGCTGACAATCATGGAAATAAATCAATGTCCCTTGATCGTTAGATATTGCAAGTGGCTTGACATCATCTCGTTCATTCACACTTTGCAAGATGTACTCGGGTACCTTGGCACTCATTGACATCAATGGTGATTTTCCTCACATTGGTTAACGACATTCATCAATGGCCGGTAATCCAATGACTTATCTTCATGCTCGACATCGACACATCCATTTGCATGATTATAATTGTACCATCAGATTGTAGCGGGTGAAGACTATACACTTTTTTCTGACTTCCTCAACAGTTACGAAAGCATGACTTCATCTATCTGAGAGTAATATAGTTCCACTTTCATACTTCCTTTTTTCCATGATTCATTTAGTAGCAGTTCAGATTCCTCCACTTCACATTCTCTGATCCAACAGATAACAGTTGCATCTATAGCAGCAGTCACCTTTCACATGATCCTGCAGCAGTGACATCTTCCATGCTCCAGCAGCTGCATCAGCCATATTCCTATTTCATAGTTCATCAACATTTTGGGTAAGTGGAGGTATGTTATTTTCTAAATGTTAATCATGTAATTCCTCAACTATTAGCAATGAATAATTTGGAAAATTCCCTCACCAATATCCCTTTCCTTTCCCTTTCTATGACTTATACCAGTTGCATGCGGACATGCAACCAGTTCATTTGGGGGGTAGGGGACTTTATTCACTATCATCACTCCATTTTTCCATTACCATCATTCCATTTTTCATCTCATTTACCATTTACCAACATTTCTTTTCCAACGATATTCTATTGCACTTTGCTTCATAAGCATTGATATACATATTGGCATGATTCACAAATATAAAAAAGGGATTTCTTATACTCAGTGATGTTTCCTTATGCACATTGATAGCATATATTTTCCAGTAAGAATATGGGTAAATTATTATCATGACAACAAGAGAACAAATAACAAAATGAATGTTGCTAACACAAGAACCAACATTCTTTATATTCATGGTTGTCACACAAGAACCAACCAAAAGAAAATGGCAGTTGTTACTCATGTAAATCCCATCCTGGAAACATTCATTATCATCACTCAAAGCCAACATTCAGATGCAAAAATTTCTTGAGAAGATCCATGCATGGTTGTATGCGGGCATGCAACAAGTTCAGTTAGGGGGTATGTTGGGGCTCAAAAATGTCATATTTTCATCCACCTTTCCCTTCGTCATTCTTCATATTTCATCGCCCCAATAACCTTTCATGATATCATTTTCATAAATATACTTGGGTTTCACCTTATTATTCTCCACTTTATTCATTTTAGTATTAAAAGGGAATTTGTGATTAAATGTTAGAAAATTGACATTTTTTCATATATATCTCGAAAATGTGTGAGCTTTGTAATGTGTAGGAATGTGTGAAGGATTAATTAAAAATGACTTCTTGAATACTTCAATATTTGAGGAGATAATTCAAGCCTATTCCAAGGAGAAGATCATGGGGAATGGATAACATATCTTATCCAAGATATATGAGAGATAATGTGTGAGGATTTGAAGGTATTATGTTTTGTAATAATGGGAAAATGGTTGAGAGAATAGTGGATCTGCAATTATGAGATGGTTATCTTATATTCAAGGCTCTCATATAAAAGAGAGTGCTCTCTCTTCATGAGGGGGTAGTAGGAGAAGTAGTAATAACTGAGGAATAATTTAGTATTGAGACAGTAATGATTTGGTATTCATTAGGATTTGAAAGAAAGGGATTCTTAGCTTTGATTCATAGTTTTGGTTTCCATGCTTTCATTATTCTGTTATGAAGATTGATTTGGTTATTGTAATGTAAGATTGCTTCATTGGCGTGAGCTCACATATGTTGTTGTGTCATTCAACTCTTCACATGTTGTATATTCTTTTCCTTCATGTAGTTCTATGTTCCTAAATTAGTTTCATTTACGCAATTTCATTTCAGTCGTAGGTTGTAGCAATTCAATTCCAAGTCGTGTGTTTCAATTTCCTGCATTAGATTAATGATTCAATTTCAGTCGTAGGTTGTAGAAATTCAATTCCAAGTCGTGTGTTTCAATTTCCTGCATTAGATTAATGATTCAATTTCAATCATAGATTAAACATTAGATTATATTAGTCCTGCTTCAATCTTGCATATACTTTGTGTGTGCTTCGTCAGTTTACAAACCCCGGGTTGAAAAATTAGATAGTTGGGCAAGTACTACAATGCAATTAATTCCACATTAGTTCGGCCCAATGTAACGACTATCATTCCCTTATTACGATTGTTGTTCCCTTTATAGGAAGTGTCGTTTATTTGAATAGAACAATTGGCGTTCCCTTTACGATTGTTTTTCCTTTATAGGTGTTGCATCTCTGGAGGTTGGGTATTGAAAACGGAAGGTAAGAACCTACGTAGGCAACAAGCAAAATGCTTGTGCCAATGCCTACCTTAGGTTGATGCATAGAGGTTGTTTTTAGGACATATTTAGAGCCCAACACCTTGCATTGCATTCCCTTTCCTTGCCATGCCATGCCTTTCCTTGCCATTACTTTCAATGCATTGCATTGTATTGCCTTACCTTGCCTTGTCATGCCATGCCATGCAATGCCTTGTCTTTACTTGACATGCCATGACTTGCATTTCCATTCCTTTCCTTTCCTTTCCATAACTATAACTAGACCTAGACCTAGACCTTTCCTTGCCATGCCTTGCCAAGCCTTGCCTTATCTTGCCATGCTTAGCCTTGCCTTGCATTACCTTTCCCTGCCTTGACTTGACATGTCATGCTCTTCCTAGCCATGCCTTCACTTTCCATGTCATGCCTTGCATTGCCTTGCCCTGCCTTGACTTGACATGTCATGCTCTTCCTAGCCATGCCTTCACTTTCCATGTCATGCCTTGCCATGCATTGACTTGTCATGCCTTCCATTTCCTTTCCTTCCCTTTCCATACCTAGACCTTTCCTTCCCATGCATTCCCTTTCCTTGCCATGTTTAGACTTGCCTTGCCTTGGCCTCCCTTTCCTTGGAATGCCACGCCATGCCTTGTAATACTATGCTATGCCATGCCTTGCATTTCCTTGTGTTTCATTGCCTTGTTGTGCATTACCTTTCCTTGCCTTGCAATTCCATGCCTTTCCTTGTCATTTAATGCCTTTCCTTGCCTTGCCTTGCCTTGAATTTCCATGTCATTCCTTTCCTTTCCATGCCTTGACTTTCTTTGCCATGCCTTGCATTTCTTTTCCTTGCCTTGTCATACCTAGACATAAACCTATACCTAGACCTTGCCTCACCATGCCTCACCTTACCTTACTATGTCTAGCCTTGCCTTGCCTTACCATGTCCAGCCTTGCCTTGCCTTGCATTTCCTTGCCTTTCCTTGACTTTCCATGCCATGCCATGTCATCCCATGCCTTGTATTTTCTTGCTTTGAATTGCATTGCATTGACTTTCCATGCCTTGCCTTTTCTTTCCTTTCCATGCCTTACATTGGCTTTTCTTGAGCTTCCATAACTTGACATAGACCTAAACCTAGACCTTGCCTTGCCATGCCTTGCCTTGACTTTCCTTGGCATGTCTATCATTTCCCATCCTTTCCATGTCTTGCATTTCCTTTCCCTTTCATTCCATGTCTAACCTTGCCTTTCCATGCATTTCATTTCCTTTCCTTCACTTGACATGTCAGGACTTGCCTTGCCATGCCATGCCATGTCTTTCATTGCCTTGCACTACATTGGTGGACATAATTTTCATTGATGTCAACATGAGAAGTACATAACCAAAAGTCCAAAGATCTGGAAGAAGAATGAACTATTGATCACGATAGGATCAACAATCAGATGATGTTTAGAAAGGCCAGCGCATGAAGAAAGCTCTGAAGGAATAATAGAGTGTAGAAGATGTAAAGGAAGAAAAGAGTGTAGAAGATGTTGTCAGGATCAATGGAAGGATTACACAATTGATAAAATGCAAAAAAATGGTGAGAAGACTCAGCAACCGTCCAATCACTTGAAAAGAACAGCTATCGTTCGATCAGAAGTTGACCGTGGGCTTAAGGGTCATGAGAGGATCGTAACCATCAAACAGGATGAGAGTTTGACTATCCATATGCCCATCAACTGTGGGATCAAACCCAAGTTCTTGTTGAAGTAGTCGAATCATTTTCAAGTAGAAGGAATGTTGGATGATTGGTCAAACGACCATATTAAGTCGTGATCATCGGATGTGCAAGTGCATGAATCAACAGTCGTTAGATCCAGGTAAGGTGCACACACCTTAATATGTCGGTGAGAAGTGAGAGTGGTTTTAAGGGGACCCACGTGAAATCACCCCATTCCATACCCCCCCCCCCCTCATTAAAGGTAGAATGGCAAGGGGGGTCTATAATCCAATCTTAACTGTTGATCTAATCTCCTTGATCTCCGTTGTCCAAGACTTGTGTGTCCAATTATGGACCCCCCCCTTTCATTAAAGGAAGTATGGAAAAGGGGGTCCGGAATCTAACATCAACCACAGATCTAGACGTGCACATCCTAGCCGCCTGAATCAACCTACTGCTTAGCGAAATGCGCAATTTGTAAAATATCGACAGCCATCCATCACAATGGTTGAATAAGTCCTGGTTGTTGAATGAAGGAATGTAAGGATTAAAATAAACCATTGAGCTATCTTCGTGAAAGAAATGTGAGTCATCTGATCATTTCGGCGATATCGTCTTTAGAAGATTTGACATGTTGTGAGTCTCGAAGACTCGAATGGATAAACGTCAAAACACCAACAATCGTCCACATATGTGGGTGATTGAAACACAACCATTGATTCTAAAGCGCTCAAAATGAGCATTTGGTCTAACACCTGGTCACTATGGTTAGTCGTATGGTTCCAAGATGTATTCAAAAATTTCATGACTGGGGGTTTGGTAATATAGTGGAGTCATGATGAATTGAATGACAAAGTCCCGAAACCCTGTAAGTAGCTCATCTCAGTGAGCAATTAAATCTTGACCATTGATTTTAAAAGAAGCACTCAAGCGCTTTTTTGGTCTAATTGCCTAAGCATGAGGTCATCGCCCTTGGTCATATGCTATAAGTGTCTTATTATAGATCGTTGTAGTTGGTAAATCTCATGGTCTTATGGCACGGTCATATGTAATGGCTTGAAGGAAGCGCCTTCGAAGTATCTGGTCTCTATGAAATTGACAGAGATCCGTGAACAAATTCAATGGATAAAATTGATCCATGTTGTGATCAATTTATGAAAGGTACTCATGTTAAAGACAATTAAAATATGATTATGGTTAATTTATCTTAAGAGGTTCGATCCACTAAACATACAACAATTATGAATAATCAAAGAGGCACGATGGTCAAAGAATGAACCAATACACAGTCATAGTTAAAAGAAAATAAATCATGAAAATATGAATAAAGAATAAAAAGAAAAATGATATTAATTAAAGTTTAGATTATCATTTTAAATGAAAAGGTACAATGGTTCAAATTAAGGGACACGTTGTTTTAAAATTTCACACCAGTTTGAAGATTATATAAATGAGATAAAGTGGTGAGAAGAAAGTGTCTCTACAGTCCAGAAAAGAACATCAAACGCTGAAGCAGATTCCAGGAAGAAAAGCTAATACCTATGCATTAAGGGTGGTTGGGTGGTGCAAGGGCAGGTTGGTGCCTGTAGAGGGAGTTGGTGCTTCCTTGTCAATTGTAGTTGACTAAACAAGGGGGTCATAGCCTCCTACCAGTTGATGTTGGTAAACCAAGGTGTGGGTGCATCTTGATCAGTTGGTGTTGATCAAAGATGAAGTACATCTTCCTTCTATGTAACATGTAAAACAAATTTTGCAGTTAATAGTAAATAATTTGTGGTTTTCCCCATTTGGATTCTGTTAGCACTCTATAAATTTTGTCCGGCTGAATAGGCAGATGATAGAGGTAACTGTTTCAACCAACTTTAGAGCTAAGGCACTAGCCTGCCCAACTTAGAGAGGGCTCTCTCGTGTCACTTGATACATCTATGGAAATCGATGGCTAGAATTGGTTTGTTTTGGGGTTTTAATAAATCTGTTGAAGAGTTGAAGATGACCTTTGGGATATGGGGTCAAGAATGTAAGATGTATTTCCAAATCATGAAAACAATCAAGAGGAAAAGGCTAAATGAGGAAGTGACTTCTGAGTTTATGCTTGAAAATTTTAGATGGTACCAGAAGAAAAGAAACACACAACTATTATCAAAGCATTATAGTAATGAATTATGAAATGGTTTAGAACAGATGAACACAGTCTAAATCATCAAGCCAAGAGCATCAAATAATGAATTCTGGACTTTTAGTTTCTCAATTTAGACAAAATAAAGAAAAATGAAAATAAAGAATAACAGGAATCACATACTATGAGAGAAAACGAGACTCATAACACCACCAATTAGAATCTTTTCATAAAAAGTCCCAAAATTTGTCCCTACACCCATGTATTCATTCCAGCCCCAGAGATTTATAAAGTTTTCCTACACAGAGGGTAGGCTCCTCTTTTCTCCCCATTATATACTCATGAGGCCAAGCATATATAGAGGAATTTCATATGGAATTTAAAACTTTCGAACTTCCTCATAATTCTAAAAACAGATACGAGTTACAAAAAGGAAGAAAAGTTGCATTATTTAAAGGGATTGTTAGTAATTGGTCTGTCATATCAGGACTCCCTTCTCTTAAGCCAAAATCTATCCAAAACTATCTAAAATACACCAAATTGTTACCTGAGTATTCACCTCAGCTTGGCGATTTCCTCCTCCAGGGTACTCCACCAATCGGAATTTTCCCCGACGCTCTCTATCATCTCCGTTTTGGCCTCTGATTTCCTCCTTTTGCTCCTCCTCTTCTTTGCGGCTGGGTGGTAGGTGTTTTTTGTGTGTTGATTTATGACAAGATACCTTATAACGAGGTTTAATATTATTCTTGACTCTGTCTTAGTTTCAAGTTCAGTATGAAATTTAGTCACATGCATCTGCAAGAACCATATTTCATTCTTACTTATTGACCTGCCCGGTACCTTTGTTGAGAACCCAATTGTGCCAGACATCGTTTGATGAATATTATCCATCCTTTATGAACTTCACAGAGACCTTGATTTGGCCACCCTTTGGGTTTACAAAATTTAGGAGCATGGGTCGATATTTTTTTTCTTACGCATAAGATGACAATTTCCCAGAATAGGATAAAATGATTCATATCTGAGATTTTGATGTTCTATGTACTTTGCTCATGAATTACTATCATAGTACCTTGTTGTGCCATGCTTCATCAATCCACTTCGAATGATGAGCCTCGAGTTAGTTATGTGGCAGCATCCTTTTGGTACGTCATCGGGGAAAGTACCTGGACCGGTGATGTGAGGTGATCTGACCAACTGCCATCTTCCCAACGAGCTATTGACATGACGTTTTGAAACACATGACATCTGGGACATAGGAAAAGTGGTTTCAGGCAATCTGTTGTCTCTCATGATGCGTGTGTAAGAGCGCCATGTGTTCCCCATCGAAACCAGAGTATTTTTCCCCGGTATGCCTTCGCGATGTTAAGTTCCATGCTATTTGTTTGCCCGATGTAGGCTTTGATTGTAGATCTAAGATTCTTCAAGATCAATGGCCCACTGAGCTACTCCCTTCCCACTTCCACTACATTCATTCACATGTCATGGAATATAACCGAGCGCCATGAAATATCGCGCCTCTACTGTGGTATAGCGTCTCGCTAAACTTCAGAAATTTTTAGATCCCGATAAAAATTGTTAGGGTGATAACATTGGCTCCAAATGGGGATGCTATCCTCCCATCTAGGTAGCAAAGAACTCATAGACCTGGTGCCTGATCCATGGGGATGTTCCCCAAAACATGTGTGTGTCCTTCTCCAACCAAACTCTGTGCACTGCTTCGAACTGCATGGGGAACGTCTAAGTGCATTATTGAAAACTGATTGCATCTAGTGATAGAAAACTCAAACTGGAAAAATGCTTGACCGACAAGATTATTTTCACATCCCTACCTACCCTAAAACTGTTGGGATGACCACTCGCTCAGGTGATGCTAAAGTGCCAATGCAGCCAATCAAGCAATTGGTTTCCTGATTTTCCTTTCACATTTTTTTCAAGTTGGTAGAAAAGTGTAAAGGATGGCGGCTGAAAAAACAAACTGAATCCAAAATTTGAGCTTATGAATGAAGCAAATTCATCCTTCACTAAAGACTGTAATAGGATGGCCATCAGATCTTGAAAATCATGAAAAATCATTTCTCCCTGATGAGCAAAAACCGAAAGGCAAGTATCTTTCATCAGTGTTAGTTGTTTTTGCTCTATTTCTTCTGTTCTGAGAACATCTTCGAATGAAATGGCGATGATAGGTTTGTCTTCTTGGCCATGCATATCAACAAAAATATTCATATATTCTTGAACATCTTCAAATATGACAGCCATATAATATGCACCAAGGTTATCCTCTTGTTCATCAAACAACTCTGATGTGGTTTCATTAAATTTTTGGAAATTTGTTTGAGGACAACCACTTTGACTTTCCAGTGAATAAATAGAAATAAGTTCCTTCTCATGCACTACTTCACAGTCTAGAGCTCCCGTGGATGGATTTTCAAAACCCTGATTTTCAAATGACTTGAATAAAACCACTGCATCTTCATTATCTTTTTGTGTTTCTGATGGACAAATGGCATACACTGCTTCATCTATGTCATTTGTTTCTTTATTGCCGGAAACTTCCATAAATGCAATTTCATAATCTTCATCCATGTCTATGTTGCTTAAAAATTTAACCACAATGTCATTCTCAAAGGAATAGAAAATACTCTAAAACACCTTTTCACGTTGAGAATCCATACTGATTTCGGGATGGAGAAAATGACCTTGAACAATACTTTTTGGAGCAACTTCTTCTTCCTTTCCGGGCTGATAGCTGAACATAGACTGCAAATCTGAGCTGACATGACCCTTTATGTGATTGTCCATAGAATTATCATCACCACTCCATTCATGCTTGGAGGATCCATGTCCTGAGATACTACAAATATTTTTCTTCAATAATTCGAAAGAAGAAAAACATAATGGTAGGGTTGTCCTACCTGATTTGAAACCGTCTTCAATTTCATTGCCAACATATGGTTGTATTTCAGTGCAAGCAATAGGGTCTCCAAGCGCATGAAAAGAATGTTGTGACATCTTATCATTCTGCTCCATTGATCTAGCGTGGCTTTGCATAAGCACAGATTCTTTTTCTTCGATGATGATTTTAGGATTTTCTTTCAACAATTTGAAAGAAGAAAAGCATAGAGGTAAGGAATTCCCTTCAGCCGATTCAATACTTTCTTCTTTGTAATTTTGATATGTAGCTTGATTTCTTTCATTATACTACTGAAAAGGAACATTTTCTAATAGAGAACATGTGGTTGATTGTTCCAGGGGGTCAACATCATAATCATCATATTCATCATATATAGACAAATCATTAACATATGCCATGTCATCTAACAAGAACAAACTTAGCACATCAACCTATTCTTCAACAAGCTTCTTTCACTCATATTCTTGACTATATACAAATGAATACATAAAATGATCAGCCCTCTACTCATCATGGAATGGATCAACACCTCCTCTTTCGACAAGTGGGATGCAATTTTTTGCAAAATCATTAGCATTGGAAACTTCAAGAGGACCCATGATATTGTCAATTCTATGCTCAAGATTCCAATCAACTATTTTCTGTTCATTTTCACTTTCATGTCCTTGAAAATTCAACCCCTAATTTTGGGTTTGTTTACATGCTTGGATGTTGTGTTGAATGTCTTGAGCATCACTAAACATATGTTGTAAGGACTCAGGTCTTGTTTCCATCAGGAGGAAAGAAAAATTTGGATGAAGAGCAGTTGCGTAATGGAGCATGGCAGCAGCTTCAAAGGGTTGAATTTCTTTGGACAAATTATAATAGACGCTAGAGAAATTTCTACTGAATACAGAAATAGATTCATTGTTGCATCTTTTCAAGGTGTAAAAGTCAGTGAGTTGCAGCTCTAAGGATTTCTCCTTACCCCAAAATTTAAAAAAAACCTTCTTCAATTCCACCCATGAGTTGATTGTTTCTGGGTGTAAGTGTTTGAACTAGTGTTTGTTGTCTCCTTTCAAGGATTGATAGAAAACTCTCATACACACATCGTCGTGGTCAATATCGAATAAATCTATAAAATTCTCAAACCCTTGAATGTGCTTTTCAGCAGATATGATACTCGATTCTCCGTCGAACATAGGTAGGAACTCATAGTAATTTGAAGGGAAATCATGAAGGGTTTGGGGTAGATTTAAGGGTATATATCTATGTCGGTCCTTAGGGGGTGTTGGGCCAAGAACGGTGGGAGAGACATTGGTCTGAGTCTCATGAGATTCATCAACTTAGACATTGTCATTGCGTGGCCTAGGTGAAACCTTTTTATCAGAACCAGGGACAAGGTGAGGGTATGCATGTGCAACGTATAGAGGAGGAAATATAATTTTAAGTCTTTCATGATCATTATTAAGATACAATAGTTAAAATAAAGTTCGTTTGGAATTTTCAAGGAAGTAGCAGATGCAACTTAAAATGAAAAGTAAAATGCTTTGTAAGAGGTCCCATTTTGAGTACCTGTTTTCCCTCATGATGCCCTTCCTTTCCCCTGTCAAGGGGTTTCATCTTTCAGTGAAGTTTCAGTCTCACGCTTGAAGTATTCAAAGCAAGGTTGCCTCTTGGAAATTTAGGATTCTTTTATCAATGGAGTCACCTTCGAACTGAAGTGGAGTCCCCTGAGTAGGAATACAGCCAATGTGTGCCTAAGTGTCTGCCGTTCTCAGACCTTAAAACTCAACCATGTCGTTCTTCCCAGGGAAAAATTTTCAATTTCATCCCTGGAAACGGCACCAAAATGTTAGCACTATGTAAATTATGTTTGGCTGAATAGACAGACGACAAAGGTAATTTCTTCAACTAGCTTTAGAGCTGAGGCACTAGCCTACCCAACTCAAAGAGGGTTCTCTCATGTCACTTGATACATATATGGAAATCGGTGGCTAGAATTGGTTTTTTTTTGGGTTTTAATAAATTTTTTGAAGAGCTGAAGATGAGCTTTGGGCTATGGGGTCAATAATGTAGGATGTATTTCCAAATCATGAAAACAATCAAGAGGAAAAGGCTAAATGAGGAAGTGACTTTTGAGTTTATGCTTGAAAATTTTAGATGGTATCAGAAGAAAAGAAACACACAACTATTATCAGAGAATTATAGTAATAAATTCTGAAATGGTTTAGAAGAGATGAACACAGTCTAAATCATCAAGTTGAGAGCATCGAATAATGAATTCTGGACTTTTAGTTTCTCAATTTAGACAGAAGAAAGAAAAATGAAAATATAGAATAACAGGAATCACATACTATGAGAGAAAACAAGACTCATAACACCACCGATTATAATCTTTTCATAAAAAGTCTCAAAATATGCCCCTACACCCATGTATTCATTCCAGCCCCATAGATTTATAAATTTTTCCTGCACAGAGGGTAGGATCCTCTTTTCTCCCCATTCTATACTCGTGAGGCCAAGCATATATAGAGGAATTTCATATGGAATTTAAAATGTTCCGACTTCCTCATAATTCTAAAAACAGATACGAGTTACAAAAAGGAAAAATAGTTGCATTATTTAAAGGGACTGTTAGTAATTGGTTTGTCATATCAAGACTCCCTTCTCTTAATCCGACATCTGTCCAAAACTATCTGAAATACACCAAAATTTTACCTAAGGATTCACCTCAGCTTGATGATTTCCTCCTCCGGGGTACTCCACCAATCAGAATTCTCCCTGACGCTCTCTATCATCTCGGTTTTGGCCTCTGATTTCCTCCTTTTTCTCCTCCTCTTCTTTGTGGGTGGGTGGCAAGTGTTGTCTGCGTGTTCATTTATGACAAGATCCCTTATAACGGGTTTTAATCTTACTCCCGACTCTGTCTCAGTTTCAGGTTCGGTATGAAATTTAGTCGCCTGCATCTGCAAGAACCATCTTTCATTCTTACTTATTGACCTACCTGGTACCTTAGCTGAGAACCCAATTACACCAGATGTTGTTTGATGGATATTATCCATTCTTTCCAAACTTCATAAAGACCTTGATTTGGCCACCCTTTTGGTTTACAGAATTCAGGAGCACAGGCCGAGTTTGTTTTTCTTATGCATAAGATGACAATTTCCCAGAATAGGATAAAATGATTCATATCTGAGATTTTGATGTTCTGTGTACTTTGCTCATGAATTACTGTCTCAGTACCTTGGTGTGCCATGCTTCATCAATCCACTTCGAATGATGAGCCTCGAGGTAGTTATGCGGCAATGTCCTTTTGGTACGTCATCTGGGAAAGTACCTGGACCGGTGATGTGAGGTGATCTGACCAACCGCCATCTTCCCCGCAAGCTATTGACATGACGTTTTGAAACATGTGACATCAGGGCCATAGGAAAAGTGGTTTCGAGCAATCCTTCATCTCCCTCGATGCGTGTGTAAGAGTGCCACTCGTTCCCTGTCGAGACCAGAGTAGTTTTCCCTGGTCTACCTTCGCGATGTTAATTCCCATGCTATTTTTTTCCCGATGTATCCTTTGACTGTAGATATGAGATTCTTCAAGATCGACGGCCCGTTGAGCTACTCCCTTCCCACTTCCGCTACATTCATTCACACGCCATGAAATATAGCCAAGTGCCCTGAACTATCGTGCCTCTACTATGGTATAGCATCTCGCTAAACTTTAGAAGTTTTTATATCTCAATAAAAATTGTTAGGGTGATAACAGGTTACACGATAAAATACTATGTCAAAATCATGTTTGCATTAATAAATGAAAAATTGATATAATTGTTTTGTCACTGATTCACCCCCCCCCCCTCTTAGCAACAAGATCTAATTCTACAATTGGTATCAGAGCTGGTTCCTTCAATACAGTCTAACAAACTTGAAGGCAGATATTGAAGATGGGTCAACAAGAAGGGATGTATAACAACAAAGCACCATTGTTCAATGGAGAAGGCTATGCTCTATGGAAAATAAGAATGAAATTTTTTTTCTTAGCACTCGGTTTTGATATCTGGCAATCTATTATAGACGGTTACATTGCACCGACTACTCCACCCAAAGACTTTGGAGGAAAGAAAATCTATGATGATAACTCAAGAGTAGTTAATGTAATTCTAGTTGGGTTGACTAATTCTATATGTGTGAAAGTTATGCATTGCAAATCGGCCAAAGAAATATGGGACAAATTGGAAGTTGTATATGAAGGAGATGACAAAGTCAAAGAAGCTAAACTACAAACCTACAAAACTCAATTTGAAAATCTGAAAATGAAAGAAGAAGAAAATATCATTGAGTACTTTCACAGGGTAGATGAAGTGGTGAACTCAATTAGAGAAGCAGGAGAAGAAGTTATAGATAAACCTATTGTGAAAAAAATACTAAGGTCATTACCTATGAGATATAATGCAAAGATCTCTTCATTAGAAGATAGATCCGATCTAAAAACACTCACAGTTGATCAGATCCATAGAATCTTTACAGCATATGAAATGAGAACAGGGCATGATAAATCAACAAAATATGAAACATCCTTCAAAGCATCTAGGACAAAGACAAATCAGAAGAAAAATCCTCAATCTAATCATCACGAAGAATCTGATTTGGAAAACTTTCGTTAGAAAACTTCAGAAAGGTTCAGGGAAGTACAAAGGCAACCTTTCGTTCAAATGATTTAACTGTGGAAAAATTGGTCATTTTGCATCCAAGTGTCCTTACCCCAAGGAGGACCCTGAAGATCAAGAAAACAAAAATATTCAATATCAGAAAAAGGAAAAGCCCAACTTTAAGAAAAAAAATTTACAAAGGGAACAAGAATTTTTATTCAAAAGAGGAAAACGGTAGATCATCTGAGTCCAGTGATAACAATGAATCTAACAATGATGAGGTCCTTTTCTTAGGTATTGAAGAGTCTAATGAAACATAAAAAAATCAAATATGAAGAAGAGATAGAAGATGAAGAAGAATTCAATATGGAGGAAGAACTTCTCAGTGCTCTGAATGAATTAAGAAAACACAAAACCAGATATAGACACATGAAAGGTTTTGTAATTGAACAAAAAGAAAAATATAAACAAAAGGAAAAATAAATGGAGAAACTCATGAGAAACATGAGAAAACAAATCTTAGAAGCAAATAATATCGAAGAAAATCTGGAAAAGTCTCTTAAGGAAAAACAAACAACTTGTGAAAGAATGGAGGCAGAAATAGTTCATCTGAAAAAGGAACTGGATGCAAAAATCATTCAAACAAAATTTGAAAATAGCTCTAAAATATTAGATAAGATTATTACAGCTCAAAGGGATCTTGAAAATAAAAATGGAATAGGTTATTCTCAAAAGGAAATCCATGTTAACTCAAAATCTTATGTAGATTCTCTTTGAAGTACATTCAAGAAGAAGAATGAAGAGAAGACAAGTAATGATAAGAGCTCCAAAAAATTACCTCCACTCATTAGGAAAGAAGGAAAGACAATGCCAAAGAAGCTTTATCAAAACAAGTATCCTCGCATTTTTCTTGGTTACTGCTATGCTTGCTCTAATTTTGGACACAAAGCTATAAACTATAGAGAATATAAAAAGAAGAATCTAAAGGTTAAGAACTACATCCATAAAGATAAATAAGTAGCAAAACTAGTTAGAGGCAGAAACTATAACCCCTTTGCACCCTTACAAGAAGGGGACTTGCAATGCTTCAGCTGCCACAAGCATGGGCATAAAGCCATTAATTGCAGACTGATGGAAGCCTCTGAATAGTCCAAGTTAATTAGAGAGTAGAAGAAACTTTGGAGAGTAAAAACATCCAAGAGGGATTACCGTATTGCCCTAAAAACTCAAGATGAAAAGGATCTCTGGTATGTTGACAGTGGATGCTCGAAACATATGGCAGGTAACAAGAACAAGTTTTTAGACTTAAAGAAACAAAAAGGTAAAGTTACATTTGGTGATAATGCTTCAAGGAACATACTTGGGAAAGGCAATGTGAGCCTTGGAAAAGACAAAGCTAGAAATGTACTACTTGTCGATAAATTGAAGACTAGCTTATTAAGTGTCAGTCAAACCTATGATCAGGAACACTTTTGTATCTTTGACTCTCAAAAGTGTGAGATTAGGAGAGAAGACACAGGAAAATTAGTTGGCACTGCTCCTAGAACTCCTGAAAATGAATACATACTAAATGCTAAATTAAAAGAAGAGTGTCATATAAATTCAGTAGATGAAAGTTGGCTATGGCACAGAAGGTTGGGGCATATTAACTTTGACAATCTTGTGAAAGTCAGCAACCTTGGTGCAGTAAGAAACTTGCCAAAAAACATAAAACCTTCAAATCCTATGTGTAGACACTGTCAACTAGGGAAACAAACTAGAGTAAGGTTCAAGGCAAAAGAATACACAACCTCGAAATCGTTAGAACTTGTTCACACTGACCTATGTGGACCTACTAGAACCAATATCTTGCAAGGAGAGTCTTACTTTATGTTATTCATTGATGACTTTACTAGAATGAGTTGGATATGTTTTCTAAAATAAAAATCAAAAGCACTCATTAAATTCAAATCTTTTAAAACCCTTGTTGAAAATGAAAAAGAGACAAAAATAAAATGTCTTAGATCTGACAATGGCGGTGAATTTACCTCAAGAGAGTTTGATGTCTTCTGTGAAACTCAAGGAGTAAAAAGAAAATTCTCTGCTACTAGAATGCCCCAGCAAAATGAGATTGTTGAAAGAAAGAATAGAACAGTTCAGGAGGCTGCAAGGACCATGCTAAATGAAGCAAAATTATCAGATGGATATTGGAGGGAAGTTGTAAGCACAGTAGTATACATATTGAACAAAGGTCAACTCTGGATTAATAGTGATAAAACCCCTTATGAATTATGGTTTGGAAGAGCTCCATCAGTGAAATACTTCAAAGTCTTTGGAAGTAAATGCTACATCAAAAGACTAGATGAGAGTCTTGGAAAATTTGATGCCAGATCTGATGAAGGTATTTTTCTTGGATATGCTTCAAACAAAAAGGCATACCGATTCTACAATATTAGATTACATAATATTGTTGAAATTTCATATGTCAGAGTAGAGGATATAAAAACAATAAAGATCAAAAATCAAGAGACCATATCTACAAATAAAGATGAATATGATGATGAGACATTCGACACCCAACTAAAAGAAGTAGAAGAGAGTGAAAAAGAAAGGGAAGAAGATGATATGGATAATAGTGATAGTGAAGAATATAGTGAATATGGAAGGATAAGAGAATAATTTCCAATAAGAGATACAAGGACACCCTCAAGAATTATTCAGAAAAATCATCCCGAAGAACTGATTATTGGAGATATGAATGATGGAGTGAAAACAAGAAGACAATTATTGTATCAAATAGAATTTGCATTGTTGTCACATATTGAGCCAAGCTCAATAAAAGAGGCATGTAAAGACGAGAACTGGCTTAAATACATGAATTAAGAATTGGATCAAATTGAAAGAAATCAAACTTGGGAGCTAGTTCTTAGACCAAAAGATAAAAATGTCATTGGAACTAAATGGGTATATAAAAATAAAATGAATGAAGATGGGCAAGTATTCAAAAACAAGGCTAGATTAGTATGTAAGGGGTATGCTCAGGTTGAAGGAGTAGACTATGAAGAAACATTTGCACTTGTGGATATATTGGAGGTAATTAGGATGTTCTTAGATTTATCCAGCTATAGGAAATTTAAAGTGTACCAAATGGATGTCAAGTTAGCATTTCTGATGCAGGAGCATCGTAAGTAGCCAGCCAAGCAAGCAACATAAAAGCGAGAGATAGTTGGAAAAGCACCAACGCACATTTTGATGTGTTTTGCGATTGATGAATGGAAATTAATGTAATAGTTAAGGGAAGCGTACTTACACTTATGTTTAGATGTTGTAAACAAATCTTGAGCGTTGCTCTCATATGTAGTATGTAAAGGCATTTATTCATAATGAATGCAAGTAGGTAGATTTAATTTAATAGATTAGACATTTTAGAAGCGCAGGAGGGAAAATGGATATAGACACCCTCACCTTTGTATTATTGCAATTTTGGGGATGATCATTCAGAATTTATAAGTTGTAGAGCTGTAGCAGAGAGCTGTAGAGAAGAACCCATGTACAGGAGCACTTGAGTTAATATATGAAGCTTTGACTCAACTTTCATGGTGTTATGATGCTTACTTTTTACATTTGTTGAATGGTATGTTTACAGTTGTTTTATTTCTCTGTTATGCATTTGTTTCAATGTTGTATTGTGTGTATGATTTCATATTGAGTGTATGAAGTCTAAGAGAGGAGAAGAATGAGTTTCAATTGTTTCTCTTCCTGATAATTTCTACAAAGAGTGCATTGAACGTCCACAAGGTGTGTGTTGACGAGGGTCTGATTTTTATCTCAGAAAGCTCAGGAGAGATACTGTTGTTCTCATACCAGCTGAAGTGCAGGTGAAGCATAGAGCCATGCAAGGTGTGTGCAGGCCAATTGAAGCCTTGCATTTTTCAAATCCAGTAGGAAGAGTGAGAGACTATTGTTGCAAAGAGTGCACAAGGTCGAAAACTCAAATAACCAGAGGTTATTTGAAGGTTTTTCACAAGGAGTGTGAGAAGGGATCCTTTTGGGGAGCTTGAGTTTACAAGTGAAAGATCAGGAAGGATAACAAATTTGAAGTGCTCAAAGGGAGACTGATATTGAAATCGTCTCGTAGAAGTTAAGTTTAGGAGGGAGAACACCGAGTCGTTTGGACAAGGGTCATTGAAGAGTGCATCTGGTGGTCATAATTCTCCGTGGAGAACTCATGAAGTCGCGAGGACCATAGTATCCAGAGGAGTTGTAAGGTGGTTAGGAGTTGGATGAATATGCCGCCCTGACATCAAGAATCAATGTGGAACATTGATCGTGATCTGTTTGATCCATCGGATCATTTAGGGGATTTAGGATTCGCAAGTTTAGAGTGCAGACCAAAATCCTTGGTCACGCAAATTCCTGGATCATGAAAAGGATTATCAGGTGTGGAGTTTTGGAATTTTGGTAATTTGGGATTTGGCATACCAAAAATTCTGATGACAAGGAACTGGACTCTTTGCATTGAAAATCCTGAAGTCATGAAACGTGGTGTGCCTTTGGTGTGGGATTTCAGCATTTTAACTTTCCAGATTTCAAGAAGTAGAGGAGGCAGTGACTTTGGAATCGAGAGTTTCAAACTCCCGGTTCGCAAAATCCCGAAGAGGGAAAGGAAAATTTCCTGAAAGATTGAGGGACAATAGACGTTGGGTACCAATTAGGTTTTGGGGTTTCAGGACTCAAGAAGTGGAGTTTCATGGTCAACACAACTCCTGAAATTGCGAAGAGAGAAACACCAAAAGGTGGGTCCCAAATCTCAGTCAGAGGGTACATGCGGCGGAAGTCAAAGGAGGGGTCAAGCTTCAGGAAAAATCCTGAAAGGCCATCAATCTCGCATTCCATGGGACGTTGACCCCATTTTGAAATCCCAGAATTTCATAGTTCGGGGAATCATAAGGGAAGAGGAATGATTGTTGGTTGTTTTCTCAAAGTCCCGAAAGCTGAAACTAGTGGGTAACAGGTGGCATGTGCTCATCGCATTAGAGCAGTCAACCTTCATTGACATTTCGCATTTTTGCACTAGCCAAGAGTTGTGGAAATACATCGAGACTCTCCAACTCCCAAAACCTGAAGTCCTTTGTGGCTTAAAAAAATGGTTTGATTAACCCTTGGCGTGGTTTTAGTGAAGATCCTACATGGATCTCAGCCCGAGGGTAGGGGGTATGCATCAAAGTGGTATCAGAGCACAGAACAGATTCTTTTCTTTCTGTAGTAGCGAGAAAAGAGGAAAATTTTACAGCCATGCCACCAAGAAGAAGAGATGGGCCAATGCCCAATCCAGTAGTGGAAAGAGAAATGCGTGAGTTATGTGCCAGACTTGATGCTATGGAGACAACACAGAGGCGCACAATCGATGTTGGGGATATCAATGAAGTTGAAAGTGAGAATGAATCTAGAAATGAAGGAGAATAAGTTGCAGCCAAAGATGTTGCAGATGAACGCCTATTCAAGGTTGTTGCAAGGATAGGTGCCAGAGAAAAAATGGACATTCCAATGTACGAAGGCAACTTGGATGTTGAAGAAATTATAGACTGGATTAGAGCTCTAGACAAATATTTCGACTATGAGGATGTCGAGGAAGATAAGAAAGTCAAACATGTTGTTACTAGATTTAAATGGCATGCAACATTATGGTGGGATGAACTATAGGCTGACAGACGCTGCAAGGGCAAGCAGAAAATCAAAAGCTGGGACAGAATGGTTGCAAAGATGAAAGCCAAATTTATACCCAGGGATTATCAAATCACTTTGTTTTTGAGGATGCAGAATTTGAGACAGAAGCTGATGTCAGTGAAAGAATACATTGAAGAATTCTACAGGATAAACATCAGAGCAGGTCATCAAGAAAGTGAAGATGAAAAGGTTGCTACGTACATGAATGTTCTATGATATGACATTCAAGATGAGATGATCATGATGACCATTTGAAATGTAGAAGATGCTTATCAAATAGCTATGAAAGTTGAAGAGAAGTTGAGCCGTAAGCAAGGTCAAAGAGGCCGAGGTAGAATTCAAGCCAGAGGCAAAAAAATTACCCAAGACAGAACTCAGAGACCTAAAGAAGAGGGAAAGAAACCTCAAACTCAACCTGAGAGAGGAGGAAGCTCACAAGGAAGGAAATATGTTGATAGAAATACTTTTCCTCAATCTAGAGGAAGAGGAAGAGGCAGAGGAGGTGAAGTGAAATGCTTCGTCTGTGGAAAAATCGGACATAAATCCTATGAGTGTCCAGATAGGAAGAAAGATGGTGGTGAAACTCACCTTACCAAAGCTCAAGGATGGAATGTTGAGGCAGAAGATGTTGAGGGTGGAATATCTTTGATGATGAGGAAAGTTCTCTTGAAGCCGGAGAAGGAGGCAGAGAATCCATCCCAAAGAAACAGTCTGTTTCAGACTGCCTGCAAAACTAAAGACAGTGTATGCAAGGTCATCGGTGGATAGTGGTAGCACATACAATCTCATATCTACAAAGATGGTAGAAAATTTGGAGCTGGAGACTGTTGTACATCCAAGCCCATACAGGGTTTCGTGGCTACAAAAGGGACATCAGATAAATGTCACTAAACAGTGTTTAGTTGAATTTAAAATAGGAGGATATAAAGATGAAATATTATGTGATGTCATTCCCATGGATGTATGTCATCTACTATTGGGTAGACCATGGAAATATGACAGAAACATAGTTCATGATGGGAGAAAGAACACGTACACCCTGGAGAAAAATGGTAGGACTCACATGTTGCTGCCAATTAAGGATAAAGAGGTGAAAATAGAAATGAGAAACACTATACTTCTCATGAGTGGGAAGGAACTTCTTGATGAGGTTAAGAAGAAGGAAGACACACAATTTATTATGGTCAGGAAGCCCAAAATTGTTTTGACCAGTACGAGGATAGATGATTTACCAGAAGAAATACAAGAGTTACTAGGAGAGTTTGTTGATATATTAGTGGACGAACTACCTTGTTCATTGCCACCTATCAGGAGTATAAGTCATCATATATATCTTATACCTAGAGCTAGTTTTTCGAACAAAGCAGCATATCGGTTGACGCCACGGGAAAATGAAGAAGTTAAGAGACAAGTCCATAACTTAATGGACAAAGGATTGATTCGAGAAAGCTCGAATCCGTGCGTTGTTCCGATAGTGCTTAGCCCAAAGAAATATGGAGGTTGGAGAATGTGTACAGACTCAAGGGAGATCAATAAGATTACCATCAGATACAAATTTCCATTGCCAAGGATGGATGACTTAATGGATTGCTTGAGTGGAGCAAAGTTTTTTTCAAAGATTAATTTGAAAAGCGAGTATCATCAAATGCGAATGAGAGAAGGTGATGAATGGAAGACAACATTCAAGACAAATGAGAGGCTGAATGAATGGATTTTCATGCCATTTGGCTTAACGAATGTGCCCAGTACTTTCATGAGGTTGATGAATGAGGTCCTGAAGGATTTCATAGGGAAATTCATCATTGTATATATTGATGATATATTAATTTTCAGCAAGACAGAAGAAAAACACTTAAAGCATCTAGTTACAGTAATGAAGAGATTACAGCAGGAGAAATTGTTGATTAATATGAAGAAATCATCATTTATGAGGACAGAACTCATTTATTTGGGTTTTGTTATCTCTGCAAATGAATTAAAAATGGATCCAGAAAAGATAAAGGCGATTAAGAATTGGCCATCGCCAAAGAGCGTGTTTGAAGTACGAAGCTTCCATGGTTTGGCTAGATTCTACAGGAAATTCATCCAAAACTTCAGTGGAATTAGTGCACCAATGATGGATACGGTGAAGAAGAGACATAAATATTTTCACTGGATGGAGGAAGCAGAGAAGAGTTTCAATCTGCTGAAGAAGAAGATCACTGAGCAACCAATTCTGGTTTTGCCAGATTTTAGCAAGACATTCCAGGTCAGGTCAGGTGTGACACGAGTGGATTTTCAATTGGAGTGGTCTTGAGCCAAGACAATAGGTTGGTCATGTACTTCAGCGAAAAATTGAATGAAGCGAAGGTTAAGTACTCCACATATGACAAAGAATTCTATGCCATCATACAAGCATTGAAGAAATGGAGACATTATTTGGTTCCTAAGGAGTTTGTTTTGTACAGCGATAATCACGCTTTGCAATTCGTGACTCGACAGAAGAAATTGAACCAAAAACATGCTAAATGGGTTGAATTCATGCAAAATTTTACTTTTGTGACTAAGCATATTTCTAGAACTACTAACAAAGTTGTTGATGCTTTGAGCAGGAAATGTTTGTTCATGCAGGAATTCAGAGTCAAGACTTTGCGTTTTGATAACCTCAAAGAAATGTACGGGGATGACCCAGATTTTAAAGAGGCATATGAGGCATCTAAGAATCCAATTCTCAGGGATAGAAGTCAATGGACTGAATACATGATCCAGGATGGATTATTGTTCAGGGGAAATCAGCTATGTATTATGAAATGCTCCATGAGGGAGAATTTGCTGAAGGAAAAACACAGTGGAGGATTGGTCGGACATTTCGGTCATGAAAAGATGTTCTCAAAGTTGAATGGCTCATATTTTTGGCCAGGGATGAGGACAGATGCTAAGAAATTTGTGGACAGGTGCAGAATTTGTCAGCACACGAAAGGAAAAAGGCAGAACATAGGGTTGTACCAACCATTACCCATACCTGAAAGGCCATGGGACGCAGTGAGCATGGATTTCATATTGGGACTACCAAGGACATAGAGAGGATATGATTCAATCTTTATGGTAGTTGTCAGATTTTCAAAAATGGCACATTTCACACCATGCCAGAAAACCAATGACGCAACTCATATTGCGAACCTGTTTTTCAAGGAAGTCGTTAGACTTCACGGCGTGCCAAAGAGTATCATTTCTGATTGAGATACCAAGTTTGTAGGGAATTTTTGGAGGACCTTATGGAATAAATTGAGGACAAATTTGTCTTTTACTCAATGTATCATCCTCAGACACATGGAAAGACAAAATTCATGAACATGAGCTTGGGAGATTTGTTAAGAAGCTTAGTGATTGAACACCATAGTCAATGGGATCACATTTTTCCACAGGCAGAATTCGCTTACAATGATTCACTCAATCGAAGCACAGGGCAGAGTCCATTCCAGATTGTATATGGAATGTAGCCAAGGGGAGTTTCTAAATTGAAAAATTCGGAACAAAATGAATTCAGGAGTGCTAGTGCAAAGGACTTTGTAGAAGGAATGAAGGAGCTTCACAGCCAAATTAAGGAGCGATTGCAGAGTTCAAGTCAAGAATACAAGCAAAGAGCAGATCAACATAGGCAAGAACTTCAATTTGAAGTTGGTGATCTGATTCTTGTGCATCTGAGGAAGGAAAGGTTCCCAAGGGGAACATATAATAAGTTGAGGATGAAAAAGATTGGACCATGCAAGGTCATAAGGAAATTTGGAGCAAACGCATATGAGATTGAATTACCCGATGGGGTCGAAATCTCATCGATATTCAATGTTACACATTTGTACCCTTACAGAGATGAAGAAGTTGGAGCAGAGGAGGAACAAAAAGAAATTCAATGGAAAAAACAAATGCCTGTAGCTGTAGAGCCACAAATGGAAAGCATAATTGACAAAAGGGCTAGCAAAAAGACTAGGAGAAAAGAGTATTTTGAATACTTGGTCAAATGGAAGGGACATCCAGTTGAATATGCCAGTTGGGAGGATGAAGTAGCAATTCATAGGCATGGAAAAACTGTGCAAGAGCTCATGAAAAGGAGTTCATGAAAATTTTCAAGCGAGGGAGTATGATGCAAGAGCATCGTAAGCAGCCAACCAAGCAAGCAACATAAAAGCGAGTGACAACTGGAAAAGCACCAGCACACATTTTGAAGTGTTTTGAGATTAATGAATGGACATTAATGTAATAGTTAAGGGAAGCATACTTACACTTATGTCTAGATGTTGTAAACAGATCTTGAGCGTTGCTCTCATCTGTAGTATGTAAAGGCATTTATGCGTAATGAATGCAAGTAGGTAGATTTAATTTAATAGATTAGATAGTTTAGAAGCGCAGGAAGGAAAACGGATATAGACACCCTCACCCTTGTATTATTGTAATTTTTGGGATGATCATTCAGAATTCATAATTTGTAGAGCTATAGCAGAGAGTCGTAGAGAAGAACCCATGTATAGGAGAACTTGAGTTAATATATGAAGCTTTGACTAAACTTTCATGGTGTTATGATTCTTACTGTTTACATTTGTTGAATGGTATGTTTAAAATTGTTTTATTTCTCTATTATGCATTTGTTTCAATTTTGTGTTGTGTGTATGATTTCATGTTGAGTATATGAAGTCTAAGAGAGGAGAAGAATGATTTTCAATTGTTTCTCTTCCTAAGAATTCCTGAAAAGAGTGCAATGAACGTCTGCAAGGTGTGCATTGATGAGGGTCTGAGTTTTATCTCAGAAATCTCAGGAGAGATATCGTTGTTCTCGTACCAGCTAAAGTGCAGGTGAAACACAGAGCCGTGCAAGGTGCGCATAGGAAAATTGAAGCCTTGTATTTTTCAAATCCAGTAGGAAGAGTGAGAGACTACTGTTGCAAAGAGTGCACAGAGTCAGAGACTCAAATAACCAGAGGTTATTGAAGGTTTGTCGCAAGGACTGCGATCAAGGATCCTTTTGGGGAGCTTGAGTTTACAAGTGAAAGCTCAAGAAGGATAACACCTTTGAAGTGCTCAAAGGGAGATGGAGATTGAAATCGTCTCATAGAAGTTAAGTTCAGGAGGGAGAACACCGAGTCATTTGGACAGGGGTCATTGAAGAGTGCATCTGGTGGTCAGAATTCTCTGTGGAGAACTCGCAAAGTCACGAGGACTGTAGGATCCAGAGGAGTTGTAAGGTGGTTAGGAGTTGGATGAATCTGCCACCCTGACATCATTAAGAATCATCGTGGACCATGGATCATGATCTGTTTGATCCGTCATATCATTTAGGGGATTCGGGATTCGCAAGTTTGGAGTGTAGGCCAAAATCCTTGGTCACGCAAATTCTCGGATCACGAAAAGGATTATCAAGTGTGGAATTTTGGAATTTCAGTAATTCAGGATTCGACATACCGAAAATTCTGATGACAGGGAATCGGGACTCTTTGCATTGAAAATCCTAAAGTCATGAAATGAGGTGTGCCTTTGGTGTGGGATTTTGGCATTTCATCTTTTCAGAGTTCAGGAAGTAGAGGAGGCAGTGATTTTGGAATCGAGAGTTTCAAACTCTCGGTTCGCAAAATCCCGAAGAGGGAATGGAAAATTTCCCAAAAGATTGAGGGACAATAGTCGTTGGGTACCAATTGGGTTTCAAGGTTTTGGGACTCAAGAAGTGGATTTGCATGGTCAAAACAACTCCCAAAATCGCGAAGAGAGAAACTCCGAAAGGTGGGTCCCAAGTCTCAGTCAGAGGGCACGTGCGGTGGAAGTCAAAGGAGGGGTCAAGCTTCGGGAAAAATCCTGAAAGGCCATCGATATCGCATTCCATGGGACGTTGAGCCCATTTTGACATCCTGGAATTTTGGAGTTCGGGGAATCATAAGGGAATAGGAATGACTGTTGGTTGTTCACTCAAAGTCCCAAAAGTCGAAACTAGTGGATAACAGGTGGCATGTGCTCGTCGCATTAGAGCAGTCAACCTTCATTGACGTTTCACATTTCAGAACTAGCCAAGAGCTGTGGAAATACATTGGGACTCTCCAACTCCCAAAACTTGAAGTCCTTTGCGGCTTAAACAAAGGGTTTGATTAACCCTTGGCATGGTTTTAGTGAAGATCCTACGCAGATCTCGACCCGAGGGCAGGGGGTTTGCATCAATTTCTCAATGGAAATTTAGAAGAGGAAGTCTGCATTGAGCAACCAAAAGGATTCCAATTAACCAACAAAGGGGACTATGTTTGCAAATTGAAAAAGGCACTCTCTGGATTAAAACAAGCACCCAGAGCATGGTATGCAAGGTTAGATTCTTATTTACAAAAACAAGGCCTCAAAAGGGGATCAGAAGACAACAATATTTATTGCAAAATTGATGGTAATAACTTGATCATTGTGTAAGTGTATGTTGACGATATCATTTTTGGTAGTAATGAAATAAAAATGAGTGAAGACTTTGCTAAAATGATGCAGCAAGAATTTGAAATGTCCATGCTTGGCTAACTAAATTTCTTCCTTGGATTACAAATAATACAGTCCAAAAGAAGATTTTTTATCCATCAGTCTAAATATGTTAAGGATATGCTTAAGAGATTCTAGTTAGAGGATTGCAAACCTATTAGTAAACCTATGACAGTTGGATGAAAACTAAGCAAGGATGATGAGTCCAAAACTATAGATACAAAATATTACAGATCAATGATTGGCAGTTTTCTCTATGTAACAGCTTCTAGACCCGATGCCAAGCAAGTTTTTGGGATAGTGGCTAGATTCCAAGCAGAACCAAAAGAGAGTCATGTTCAAGATGTAAAAATAATCTTCAGATATTTAAATTGAACCATAGATTTGGTTTTGTGGTACCCCAGAAGGACTCATTCACATTAAAAGCATATTGAGATGTTGATTGGGTAGGAAGTATAGATGACAGAAAAAGTACAAGTGGAGGAGCATTCTTTTTAGAAGAATCACTAGTTACTTAGATAAGCAAGAAACAATCTTCAATTTCTCTGTCAAGCACTGAAGTTGAGTATATTTCAGCAACAGAATGTTGCACACAAGTATAATAGATGAAACAAACTCTACAAGATATCAAAATAACATTTGAAGAACCCACCATTATCCACTGTGATAATACAAGCATGATAAGTCTTTCCAAGAACCATGTTCAACACTCAAAATCAAAACACATCCCCATAAAATACCATTATCTAAGAGATTAGGCTGAAAACAAGAACATTAAATTGGAATATGTTCCAACACAAGAATAGGTGGCAGATATTTTTACAAAACCCTTAAACAGATATGTATTTGAACATCTGAGGCAAAAACTGGGAGTAATTCTTCCTCCTACTTAAATCTCTCAAAAATATAATGTATAAGTGGGCACCTATATAGGGGGAGATAGAAATGAATGTTAGAAAAAGTTACTCAGTTATGACAGGCAAAGTGTGATTGCAGGAGAAAATACCAGGTGTCAAAACAAAAATTATACATACAAATCATAAAAAATAAAAAATAAAACCTTTCCCATTGATGCCAAAGGGGGAGAGTAACTTCAAAGGACAGAAGCATCACCACAGGGGGGATTGTGTATGAAGTTTGATTGTTTCCCTCAATGACAAAGGGGAAGATTGTTGGACATAATTGTCATTGATGTCAACATGAGAAGTACATAACGAGAAGTCCAAAGATCTAGAAGAAGAATGAATGGTTGATCACGATAGGATCAACAATCCGATGATGTTCAGAAATTCTAGAGAATGAAGAAAGATCGAAAGGAAGAACAGAGTGTAGAAGATGTAAAGGAATAACAAAGTGTAGAATATGTAGTCAGGATTAGTGGAAGGATTACACAGTTGATCAAATGCACAGAAATGGTGAGAATACCCAGCAACTGTACGATCATTGTGAAAAGAACAGTTGTCGTTTGATCAGAAGTTGATTGTGGGATTAAGGGTCGTGAGAGGATCAGGACCATCGAAAAGGATGAGAGTTTGACTATCCATATAGCCATCGACCGTGGGATCAAACCTAAGTTCTTGTTGAAGCAGTCGAATCATTTTCAAGTAGAAGGAACATTGGATGATTGGTCAAATGACCATATTAATTTGTGGCCATCAGATGCGCAAGTGCATGAATCAACATCTGTTAGATCCAGGTAAGGTGCACCCACCTTAATACATCGACGAGAAGTGAGAGTGGTTTTAGGGGGACCCACGCAAAATCACCCCATTCTGGACCCCCCCTTCATTAAAGGAGGAATGGTAAGGGAGGTCCGGAATCCAATCTTAATTGTTGATCTAAGTTCCTTGATCTTCGTCATCCAAGACTTGTGCATCCAATTCCATACCCCCCCCCCCTTTCATTAAAGGCAATATGGAAAAGGTGGTCCAGAATCGAATGTCAACCACAGATCTAGACACACAAATCCTAGCCGCCCGAATCAGCCTGTTGCTTAGTGAAATGCACAATTTGCAAAATACCGACAGCCATCCATCACAATGGTTGATTAAGTCCTAGTCATTGGATGAAGGAATGTAAGGACTAAAATAAACCGTTGAGTTGTCTTCGTGAAAGAAATGTGAGTCGTCTGATCATTTTGGTGATATCGTCTTTAGGAGATTTGACATGTTGTGAGTCTCAAAGACTCGAATGGATAAACGTTGAAACACCAACAACTGTCCATATTTTTGGGTGATTGAATCATGACCATTGATTCTAAATCACTCAAAATGAGTGTTTGGTCTAGCACCTAGTCACTACGGTTGGTCGTATGGTTCAGAGATGTATTCGGCAATTTCATGACCGGGGGTTTGGTAATATAGTGGAGTCATGATGACTTGAACGACAAAGTCTCGAAACCCTATAAGAATCTCATCTCAGTGAGAAATTAAATCCTAACCATTGATTTTAAAAGAAGCGCTCAAGCACTTGTTTGGTCTAATTGCCTAAGCATGAGGTCACCGTCGTTGGTCATATGCTATAAGCATCTTATTATACATCGTTGTAGTTGGTAAAGTTGATGGTCTTATGGCATGGTCATATGTAATGGCTTGAAGGAAGTGCCTCCGAAGTATCTGGTCTCCATGAAACTGACAGAGATCTGTGAACAAATTCAATGGATAAAATTGATCCATATTGTGATCAATTTATGAAAGGTACTCATGTTAAAGACAATTAAAATATGATTCTGGTTAAATTATATTAAGAGGTTCGATCCATTAAACATACAACAATTACAATTAATCAAAGAGGCATGATGGTCAAAGAATGAACCAATACATAGTCATAATTAAAAGAAAATAAATCATGAAATAAAGAATAAAAAGAAAAAAGATATTAATTAAAGTTTAGATTATCATTTTAAATGAAAAGGTACAATGGTTCAAATAGAGGGACACGTTGTTTTAAAATTTCACACCATTTTGAAGATTATATAAACGAGATAAAGTGGTGAGAAGAAAGTGTCTCTGCAGTCTAGAAAAGAAGATCAAAATCTGAAGTAGATTCCATGAATAAAAGCTAATACCTATGCATTAAGGGTGGTTGGGTGGTACAAGGGCAGGTTGGTGCCTGCAGAGCGAGTTGGTGCTTCCTTGTCAATTGTAGTTGACTAAACAAGGGGGTCGTAGACTCCTACCAGTTGGTGTTGGTAAACCAGGGTGTGGGTGCATCCTAATCAGTTGGTGTTGATCAAAGAGGAAGTACATATTCCTTCTATGTAACATGTAAAACAAATTTTGCAGTTAATAGAAAATAATTTGTGGTTTTTCCCATTTGGGTTCCACGATAAAATACTATGTCAAATTTTTGTTTGCATTAATAAATGAAAAATTGATATAATTGTTGTGTCACTGATTCAAACCCCCCCTCTGAGTGATAGGATCTGATTCTACATGCATTTCCTTGCCTTGCATTACCTTTCCTTGTGTTGCCTTGCCTTGCCATGCCTTTCCTTGCCATGTCATGCCTTTCCTTCACTTGGATTTCCTTGCCTTGCCATGCCATGCCTCGCCTAGCCTTTCCATGCCTTGCATTTCCTTTCCTTTCCTTTCCATACTTAGGCTTAGACCTATACCAAGACCTTCCCATGCTATGCCTTTCCATGAATTTCCTGGGATTTCCATGTCTAGACCTACCTTGCCATGTATTTCCTTACCTTTCCTTGAATTTCCATCTCATGTCGTGCCTTTACATGCCATGCCTTTCCTTGCTATGTAATGCCTTTCCTTGATATGCCATGTCATGCCTTGAATTGCCTTGCATTGCATTTCCCTACCTTGAATTGCCTTGTATTTCCTTGCCATGGCATGCCTTTCCTTGCCATACCATGCTTTTCCTTGCCCTAACTTTCCATGCCATGCCATGCCTTGCCTTGCCATACCATGCTTTTCCTTTCCCTGATTTGCCATGCCATGCCTTGCCTTTCCATACCATGATTTTCCTTGCCCTGACTTGCCATGCCATTCCATGCCTTGCCTTGCCATACCATTCTTTTCCTTGCCCTGACTTGCCATGCCATGCCATGCCTTGCCTTGCCATGCTAGGCCATGTATTTCCCTATCTTTGTTACACATTATTTTGGTCACCTCAGTGATTACCTGACAACATATGCTAATTTTCCCTGAAAATATTAAAAGAATACTTTCTCCATGAGAAGAGTGGTTTGCTTTCCTCTTTCAAAAACCATATTAAGGAAGGTCGTCACACCCTGCCATATGCATGGGGTGCAACGATCCTTGATCATCGCATTCTACCCTAAACCTAGACTATGATGTCGTTGCATGATGCTTGTGCATAGGGTGCGATGATTCTTAAAGCATAAGAAAAGTCAAATTTCACGAATGTTCAAGAAGGGAATGTTCTAGAATGTGAGGTGGCCTCTGATCAGTTTGGATCTTAATCGCTTCTTTGATTTGGTGGGATCATCCTAATATCCTCATCCATCTCTCTTTCACACTATATAAAGAGGGATCTCTCATGGAAAATGATAAGGTTGAATAGGCTAAGATTTTCATGGAGAGTTCTACTTCAGATTATGCTTGAGAGCTTTGCTTTAGTTCCTCAAGTCATATTGTGGATCTTCTTCATTCAAGGCATTGGAGCAAAGGTGTGTGTGTTGAAGCAAAGGGCCATTTAAAGGGGACCTTGAAACATCAAGGCATGGGTTGTATTCTCCACTTTCCATTCATTTAATAAAGTAATACATTTCTTCCCTATATAAGCATCTCGTCTTCTATTGTATAATTCCTTGATCATATACATAGACTTCATTAGAATACATATATCTTTCTTTTCCTTCTTTGTTGGCTTGTGATTCTTAGACAGGCTTACTATTCTGCAAACTCAAGGAAGGAGCTACAAGGATGAATTTAGTGAGGGTCAAGCATCGTTTAAAAGGTATGTCACTTGTACCTCACTAAACTAGTTCATATAATGATGAAGTTTAAGGCAAAGTGAATATTTTGTTATGCTTTGTTCTAGTTTCCTGTGGAAGTTAGGGAGATATGTTTCTGTCTGCACTTAACGATTAGTTCGATAACAAAATTGGTGACCATAATGGGGATAAAATTTGTTTTGGTTTTTTTCCTCTTTTTTTTTTTTAGCCTGCCTTCTTTTGGTCAAATGCATTCTCTGAGTCTGTGGGTGATCCATCTAAACTCTCTGGGTCTAAAGGTTCAGTGAGAATTTTTGTCTATATTTTCATTTTCCTTTAGTTTCAAAGATCATTTCACTATACTCTATATACATACCGTGATGATCCTATGATGTCGCACTCTACTGGTGCAGACCAATGCGATGATGTTGCACTGTACCTATTGGAAGCATGTGACAACCCTAGATCGTCGCACTGTACTCCACTACCACCTGTGACGATTTTTGTAGGAATTGTTGGAGATAGCCAATTTTTCTTTTTCTTGCCCAGTTTTTTCTCAATTGCCTGGGATGAAATTATAACACTACTGAATCATTTATTTATGAGTTTGAAGCTTGCATTTTATTGGTTTTCAAAGATTGAAAGTTTTCTTTATAAATTTTGCAAGTTTTGCTTTTGATTTTTGTCACAAGGGTATAATCTATGGGTCTTGATCTTGAGTGCTTGTTTGACAAAGGATCTTTGATTTATTTTGAAGTTTTGGATTGTTTATATTTTCTGGATTGTTCATTGATTAAGAGACAATTTTTGTTTTGTATTTGAAAAAAAGTTTTCTTATCGTTTCATGTTTGTCTACATTATAGGTTTGATTTGGGAATAGTGTTGAGAATGTGTTAATTTTCTTGGATTACGCTTTCTTTTCTTCATTACATATATGATATGATTTGAGGAAGAAAGAACTAAAGTCATTCTTCTTTTTAGTAGTCTTTTGCAAGAAAAATATTGCATTCAAAATATTTGTTCAAAGAGAAAATTGGAAAAATTTGTAGCTTTTGATTATTTGGAATTTTGTTCATTCAAAAATTGAGAAATTGTGTTTCATAGCTTTTGTATTTCAAATGGAAATACCTTCTCCCTACTGTAATTAGATTGCATCGAATCAAAACATTTCATAATCATCTCTTATTTCACTTTATTGGGTCAAGGTCACATACATCATCAATTTCATTTATGTTTCTCTTTTGAGTAAGCAACAACCTTTAAAATACAACGAAATTTTAAAATTTATTAGTAACTTTTATTTTCTAGGAATTCTCTACACCAACATTAGCTAGGATAGCTCTTTGGAATAGGTTGTAAGGAACACTCTCTAAAGAACTAAAACACACAATAGTATCTTGTGATATGGAGATTTCAAATCCACTTGCTACATTTTCTCCTGGGAATCCCTTCTAACACAAGGATCAATCATGAGGTCGCATTAGGACTAGAAGAGTTACTCACCCTGCTTTGTCAGTCTTAGTGTATAGATTGCACATATTATTGGGGGTCACTTGAGAAGAAAATCCTGTGGGGACCATCTCGAGTTGATTTCAGACTAGATACCCTGCCTTTGTGTGTGGATCGGACTGTCGATTGTTTCCCCAGGCATCATTGTCATAATTGGTAACCTTAGTAGCCTATATTTTTAGGGTCTCTACACAAGGTGACTGTGGAGGGGCAAGTCTTCAGGATACCTGGAATCGACGTTGGCCAAACTCATTCGGGATCCTTGGAGGGTATACCCACAATTATGTGTGGGATCTTGCACTAGGGTGTAAGTCCGTTAAGCAGGTCATCTACGTAAATTTTCCACCTACTTTATCCCAACCCCTTCTTGTCTTGATTTCACAACGTTGGATTTCATAACCAACTAGTGACTTTGAATTAAGAAGGTTTGTTTGCTTGTTTTGATTTCTATATTTTATCAGTGAATGTTGTTTGTTTCTCTATTTGGCCATAGATTTGTTTCGTTCTTTATTTGGTGCGGCCAACATTGGCCCTCGTCATTCACGGAGGATGAAAGGGATACCTATGGAAGATCTATAAGATTGTGTTCCTTTGATTCCTAACTCACCAAAGGGTTGTCCTGAAAGAGAAGTCAATAACGACATAGCCTCTGAAATTGGAAGTTCTACTCCGTTGGAGGAGTCAATACTTCCCGTAAATTATTTATTGAGTGTTGTACAAGATCCACATTTTCTCTGAATTAATTCATCAAGAGACATTGTTGCTGAAGAATATATTGAAATACCTATTGGACCTCATGCAGAGTCTGGTGTAAATGATCCATTTTTTCAAAGTGAGTCATTTAGAACTCCAGTTCACACTGTTGGAAATTTTGATCCTAGAACTCCTGGTCCTAGTCATACTCTTTGGAGAACCTCTTCGAGACAAGATATTTTTGATAAAATAGGAATGAGACACTTACGCTCGAGAACTCCTAATCAACCTATGGAATCACAAACTCTTGTGATTTCCACTACTTATAATGTACCTTTAGACCATTTTACTGGCATAACTAGGAATGTCATCACAGTTTTAGACCAATTGTTGGTTGGTTCTCACTCAACTCTTCCTCTCCATCTCACTAGCTCTACCATGGTCTCGCAAGCTACACTTGTTTCTGTCGAAAATACGACGATCACCCAAGATCCTATTGGAACACGAGTTCCGCTTAGATCAAATCCATCACTTCCCCCTAGGTATAATGCTTTGAATACTTCCATTCCCAATCCTACCCAGAATCCATCCAGAGGGTCTAATAGTTTTGTTCCTCCTGGGTATAATGTTGCTAGTCATTTTGTCCCTACACCTACCCAGGTTCTCTCCAGGGGGCCTTACGTTCCTCCTCCACCTTTGCCTGGAGGATCTAATCATCTCGGCCCTAGTAGCTCCAATCAAATTGGAGGCAAAAGTCATTTTTTCACTTCTGGTTTTTAGATTCCTATTGGAGGACAACCTCAAGTTGGGGGGAAACCTCAAGTTGGGGGGCAACCTCAAGTAGGCGGACCACCCCAACTTGGGGGGAAACCTCAAGTTGGAAGCCATAACCCATTTTATGGGAAAAGTATACATGCGTTACAATATCAACCTTGGAGTCTTCCTTTCCAAGGGAGTCAACAATCATCTGGGGGGAAACATCCTCAAATTAATTATTTTATACCCCCTAATCTCGAACAACCTTTTCCAGGTTCTATGAATCCTACTTGGGGTCAAAATTTTCAGTCTAATGCTCCTTTCCGAGGAATCTGACCTAATCAACCAGCTCATGTTGTATATTTGACTCAAAATCCTCCACCACCGAATTTGACAGGACTTGCTAACTATATACAAACTTTTTATGGTCGTGCTAGTATACCTACAAGATTACCCCCTCAAAACTACCAGCTTCCTCAAGTGAATAGAGAATTTCCCTTTCTTGCTACTTTGGATTTACTGTATTTATATAGGATTTTGAATGATCCTATTTTTCATTCTCCTTATTGGCTCATCATATCGGATAAATTACCATATGACATTCCTAATTTTGATGGTCGATCTTGAGAAGACCCAAATAATCACGTCATGACATTCCATCTTTGGTGTTCGTCCAACTCATTTATGGATGACTATAAGATTATGAATTTTTCAATGAACTCTTATGGGTTCGGCAGCCAAATGCTATATTGAGATACCACTAGGTTTATTTAATGACTTCAATACTCTAGCCATGGCCTTCTTAACACATTACCAATTTCCAATTCGATATGAGACAGGAACCGAAATTTTGAGTGCTTTCAAACAATCCTCTTCTACTCACATTTCTGATCATATTCATGAATGGAGGAGAAGAAGACGCTTAATCAAAGTTCCCCTTCCTGATCAACTATTAGATGAGTGGTTTACCAAATCGCTCATTGGCCCTATAGCCCGTGATGTTTCCATGGGTGGTGTCATCACTGAAGAGCAGGAGATTAGTCATGCTCAATATCTAGATCTTGTTTATTCACAAATGGGCACACTATACGACTTGATCCCTAATGCTCCTTGTCCTTCTATGAACCCTACCCAAACACCTCCAGTAGCTTCTCATGTTTTTGATGGTGTGATTGGAATTTTTCATGTTGAGACTCACTCTAAACAATCCATTCATACCAATCCCAATTCTACTACCTCTAATGTACAAAATACTCCTAATCTAACTCCTTCCCCAGTAAAACCTCTGAAGTCAATTTGGTTCAATATACACCTACTGGTAAAAATCAAAATAAAAAGAAAGGGAAGGGTAGGAATAAGGAGGACAAAAATAATAATCAACAATCTAAAAAACCCAAAACACAACCTGCTGATGAAAAAGACAAGCATAAACCTCGTTATCCTTTCCTTATCTATGGTGAGGATCATTATACAAAATATTGTCCATGACGTGTTGAGGTTACTAAGTTCCTGCAAGGGACCGGGACACCTCCTACACCTTTCGTCTTGTCACAACCATTTCCTTCTCAACAGCAGGCTCAATTGGTCATTCATGACCAACCTTCTCCCTCTACCACATATTATGTACTTATGTATACTGGTGACTCCAAAAAGAATGAAGTTGCATTCACAACTCGAGCCAAATATTATTCACCTTCGAAAGAGAAAGTTGATGATTTACCACCTCTGTTGGTTCAACCTCCCCACCAACTTCACCTCCAAACGGTCATCTTCATCTCAAACGACTGGGCCTATATATATTTTTGCATCCTCCTCCCAAGGGCATTGTTTGAAAGTCCTCATTTAATCCTCACGCACTTGCTTCCCAAAAATACAATATTTTAGAAGACCTTGTGCAAGCATCCTCTGCGATGTCGGCTCTCGAAGTCCTTCAAAGTTGTCATACTCAACGAAAGGCACTGTTAAAGGCTATTGGTGGAATTGATCCTATCAATACTAATTTAATAATATTTGACTGGGAATATCATATTCCAAGTCTCTATCCTCAGTTAGTGTTTCACATCCAAGTCGTTATGGAAAATAAGAATATTTGTCAAATGATTATTGACAAAGGAGTTCAGCTTGCATCATGTTCTTCACTTGCTGTAAAGATATTGGCTCTTATGCCCTTACCGAGTCGCATAATACTCTTAAGGATTTTAATGGTACATGGTTTAAACCTTATGGTGTTCTTCCTTCGTTGTATATTATGTTAGAAGGTAAAGAGGTCAATGTATAGTTTGGGGTCTTTGATGCACCTCTTTGATGCACCTCTCGATTCCATGCACGCAGTTGTTTCTACTCTTTTTTGTGTGTTACGTTTACCACACTAAGGAAAACTCATTACTATTGATCAACTGGCCTTCATTAATTCTGATTCACGTACTAAAAATGTACCTTTTATTTTGAAAACACCTCCTGGTTATGAGAATGTCAATGTGGGTCTTTTGAAAGACTTAACCTTAATGGGTACATTTCCTATTTCGCCACCCGATATTCCTCCTCCTTTTTTCACCTTGATTAACATGATATCAACCTTTGTTCTTTAAACCCCTGACTCTTATGACCCATGGATAGTACCTAGATCTGCTGACTATCTTCGTTATGGTGACTAAATGCCTTTAAGTCTGGTGGAATCAACTTATCAAGATATCCAATCGGCAACTCCTTCTCTTCCTTCTCTCGGTGATACATCTCCTAATCCATTTCACGTGATCTTTCCTACTGATGAGATGATTGTGAAGGTCATGTCTATGGAATATACTCCATGGGATGATGGGCATCATCGTTTTGTTCTCTTCCTAGAACATGAGACCATAGAGAGTTATCGACGGATTTCCAATCCGTCCACCATTATTGTTATTTATTTTTTTCTTGAATCAACACACGATGTTTTGTATGAAGGTAACTTGAGTAATATTTCATATACCATTCCTCTTGACATATCAATTAAACCTTGATTCATGTAAAATGTTCATATCGGTGCCTCATGTTCTACTGATGAAGTCTATACTTATAAAACCCTTTTCCAAGAATGCCATGACATTTTTTTCCTGGAGTTATGAAGAAATGCCTTGTATTGATCCCAATATTGTTGTGCATGAGATTAAGACTTACCCAGATGCTAAACCCATTCAGTAGAGACTTCAACCAATGCATCCACGTCAAGTTGTTGCTATTAATCTTGAAGTTGAAAAACTTCTTAAAGTCGGCTTTGTCTTTTCTGTGGCTTTCACCGATTGGGTGTCCAATCTTGTTTCGGTTAACAAGAAACAAGTCACGATCTGAGTTTGTGTAGATCATAGGGATATAAACAAAGTTTGTCCCAAAGGCAATTAACCAACCCTTTTCGTTGACCAGATTGTTGACGACTGTGTCAGGAGTGAAATATTCTCCTTGATGGACGGTTTCTCCGGCTATAATCAAATCAATATTTTTCATGTGGATCAACATAAGACTTATTTTATTTTCCCTTGGGGAACCTTTGCATACTGGAAACTACCTTTTGGTCTCAAAAATGTTGGTGTGACTTTTCAGCGCGCTATGTCTTACGCTTTTCACGACATTAAGCACATTGTACAACCCTATCTAGATGATCTACCGACGCATTCTATTGATCATCAATATCACCCGACACATCTATGGGTCATTTTCCTACGTTTGTGTTATTATCGCATACGTTTGAATCCACACAATTGTGTTTTTTGTGTGGAATCCTGACGACTTCTTGGTTTTATCGTGTCTATACATGGGATTAGGGTATATCCCTTGAAGGTTGAGGCTATTCTCAATTTACCTCATCCTTCCACACTACGCCAACTCCAAAGTTTGCAAGGGAAAGCAAACATTTTACATCAATTCATTCCCAAATACGATGAATTAACGAAATGATTTACTCAACTTCTCAAAAAAAGTTACGACTTTGTATGGGACAACACTGCCAACAAAGCCTTTGAAGATTTGAAACTCGCTTTAACCTGTACACTACTATTGTTTCCACCTGATTATAGTTGATATTATTTCCTATACTTAGATGCTTCAGAATCTACCATTACTATGGTTTTAGTACAAGAGGATGATTCACACAATGAACATGTTATATACTATTTGAGTCGGAGTCTCATGACCACCGAAACCAAATATTTACATGTGGAGAAACTGGCCTTGGTGGTTGTTCAAGTTGTTCAATGTTTTTGTCACTACATCTTATTACACAGAACCCCGGTCATTTCTAATTGGAACCCCATGCACACATCCTTACTCGACAATTGTTGGGGGTCAAGTACTCTAAATGGATAGTTATTCTCCAGGAGTTTGATTTGGAGTTTGAACGTGCCAAGTCAAAGAATTCTTTGGTTTTTTCCAAATTGATATGTGACCTTCCCTCTACTAAAAAAGAAACTATGGCAAAGGATTCCTTACCTGAAAAATCCCTCTTTCTGATCAATTCTGACGACGTATGGTACAGAGATATTATCATTTATCTCCAGACTCAAACTTTCTGGCTTAATATTTCTAGTACAAATCATCGTTGTATCCGGTATCAAGCACGTCAATACATTATCCTTGGCGATTGTTGGTGTATAAGTATGCTTAGTATATTACACTCATTTATATGTCAATCCGGGATTCGTAATCAAAATATTTTTTACACTATATGTGTCGAAAACAGGTAACCTATCTATGTTTGTTGTATCTATCTCAATCAGGAAATAATTAATAACATAACACTCTGTTTCTAAAATATTTGAATGCTTCACACAAATTTAAACTCAAAAGACAAGACTGATAACAAAACTCTAAAATAAACACTAAATTAAAAAGTCTCTTGCTTAGGTGACAAGTTTGTTCATTACAAGCTTATGAAATGAAGAGATGAACTTAAGATCTTGTTCCCTGTAGCAATTAAAACAATAATCAACAATCCACTTTATTCACTCTTAGAAGAAATCAATCATAACTCTATTAAGTCCAATCAAACCTTCTTTAATACAGGAAACAGTCAATATGATTGAGAGACTTCATTATATGGAACATGAAGGTGAGAGATGAAGTCTTATGGTTCTTGTACCTACTAAGAACATGTTAGCGTCGGAAGTCACTCTTGGATTGCTTACAGGAGAAAAGCCCGACACCCATCAGTTTAATGTCACGATTTGTTTATAAAGGGATGATCAAATGGAGATGAAGGCTCGAGGAGATATCACTCTAACTCAGGGACTGGGTCTGGCATATATGAGACAAAGGAGGTCTTGACCAAACTTCAGCCAGTGGGTTGATTGAAAGATGAGCAGGTGGAAGACTTGGTGAGAAAGGTGAACAAACTGCTTTGGGCAACAGGCTTTCAGCGGTTCCCAGAAGAAAAACTTTGAATGCAAGATCCTCTTGGTTCAGGGTCTCAAGAAGCTGAAAAGGGGACTTGACTGGATCCTCCAATTCCAAGTCACTCAGGGCTGAGAAAAACACAGGCACTGATCAGAGACAACGCAGCTGTTACATTGATCCATTACAACATCATCATATAACGGCTACAACTTGACTGGACCCTCCAATTCCGAGTTGTTCTAACACAGTATAACAATGATGTAAAGGAAACTGGCATTCATAAGGAAAGAAGTCTCAGAAGTCTATACATAACCAGAATATCAATGCTTCGTTAAAACTTTACAACCGGGAGCTCTGCTCAACCATCGATAGATACAAAAATGGCGGAAACACCTACATATACTCAAAACAACAACAGCAACAAAATCAAGACGACGCATTAAACTTTGCATTTGCATGGCTTCTGACCATCTGCACCTGCAATCTCTGAATAACCATCCACTTATGACAGACGCAATCGAACTCCTGGCAGTTCCGTGGGCGAATCGACGTGCCTTTAATTTGTCGTCGGACTTTCCCATTATGGCGGAGGTGATGTCTAACTACCACCAACTACTTCAATAACTTCTTCATTGGGATTGAGGATGGCCCGGCCAACTCGGCACTTCTGTGACGTGGAAGACCCTTTGCGCTGCCACATGGATTGGCTGAACGGCATGATGAATGGGCATGGAGGCCAGCGCGAAGGATGGGGTGCATAACGGGAGTGGTGGCACCAACACTATGACGGTGAGGTATGAAGTGATGAGGCGTGAGGGAGGTGACAGGGAAAGATACATGGCGGAAGGCAATAAGAAGAGGAGGCAGGTGATGAGATACAATGGGAACATTTTAATGGAGGCTACCATGGAAAGGAGCAGGACACATGGTAGGTGGTAAATGGTGATGAGATGGAGAAGGGACCACCCGAATTAAAGTGGAGATAGACAGATGACACATGGAAACAGGGGAGAGGCGGCTCAGGAGGATGACATAACGGGGGAAGGGTCCACGTTGGTTAAACATAGAGCAGCTGAGAAAGATGGAATCGCATGAGCGTCATTGATCCGGGCGCTTAGATCTCGGCCATTGGGAAGTTGCGCGCCAGATTCCGGACCCCCCCTCGGCTTAAAGGTAGAAAGGCAGGGGGGGTCCAAAATTTCCTTGAGCGTCGTTGATCTGGGCGCTTCGATCAGGACCGTTGAAGAGATGCACCCTCGATTCTGAACCCCCCCCCCCTCCGCTTAAAGGTAGAAAGGCGGGGGGATCCAGAATCCTATATGCACCATTTATCCGGGCGTGAGAATCTCTGCCACCCAGAATTTCTTGTCACTTACCACAGGCGCATTAGCATTCCAAACTTAGGACAATTGGGTTTTTAACCCATTCCTTTGCATTCTAACCCCCTTACAAGAAATATTGCTAAGATTTGGCTCCATGGGGGATAGAGTCGTCCCTGTGATGCTCTAAGAACTCTTTTGCAAATTTAGTGCCTTGTTGTTGGGATATGGAGTCATTTATTAGGATGAAAACAAAAACAATATTTACAAAAGAAACAAAAAGAGCCGACTGTGGCTCATAGAAAACATTTTTTCAAGAAATGCCCATTTACTGGGCCACTAAAAACTTCTTTGCCTTCCAGATCCTATAACCTGTAAGTGTTGTTTGAAAATACTTCAAGGATCTTGAAAGGCCGAAACCAGAGGGCATCAAATTTACTGTGCTTGCCCCTGTCCTGCCTAGGTGCATCCCATTTGAGCACCAGATCACCCTGCTCGAATTATTTCTTTCTTCTCTTCCTATCGAAAGCCTGCTTGATCTTATGTTGATGATGGTAGGCCATGTTCATGACCTGCTCCCTGATCTGTTGTACTTCCACCATCTAATGAATCCTTCTAACCATATGGTCAGGCTCTCCTTCAAGGTCTTGGAGGAAATTCGCCACAGATAAGGCGAGCTGAGTAGGGAAAACAACCTCTGTCCCATAAACAAGTTGGAAAGGTGAGATGCCCAGGGACTTCTTTGTTGTTACCCGATTAGCCCATAAAGAAAATTTGAGCTTTGAATCCCAGGCCCTTTTATTATCTTCCAATAATTTCTTAATGAGCTTGATCAGACTTTTATTGGAAGATTTTGCCAGTCCATTTCCTTGAGGATAATAGGGAGTAGAGTGAATCAGTGAAATCCCATACTGTTTACAGAACTTGACCAAGGGCTCATACCTAAAGGAGGTGGCATTGTCAGTGACAATCCTGCTAGGGCAACCAAATCTGGTTAAGATGTCTTCCAGAAAGCTGATAATTACTTTGTGAGAAGTGATCCTGGTGGGGATAGCTTCTATCCACTTGCTGAAATAGTCTGTTGCAGTCAGGATCCATCTGTGTTGGCCACTTGATGGAGGATGAATTTCTTCGATGAAATCCAATACCCACTACTGAAAAGGTGCTGAGACTACTACAGGCTTTAATGGCAGAGGTTTGATCTGCTGCTTCCCTGAGAACTTTTTCCATTTAATGCAAGCTATGACTTCTTTGCAAACATCAGGGAACAAAGTAGGCCAGTAATACCCAGCTCGGAGGATCTTATGGGTTTTGGTCTTCCAGAAATGATGCCCCCCACAAAGTCCACTGTGGAAATCGAATGTAACCTGTTGAGATTCTTGTGGGTCCAGGCACCTTAAGAATACCCCTAAAGGGTATTTCCAGTACAAAGCTTGGTCGATGAGGCAATATCTTACCGCCTTGAGATTTAAATCTCTCGCCTTGCTCTTTTCCATTCCATCAAGAGGCCTCAATTCTTGCAAAAAATACAAGATGTCCCTATACCAGGCACATTCTGCTAGTGATAAGGCATCCTGGAATCGCTTGTTGGATGACTTAGCTTGCTCATTGATGAAGTTAATTCCTAAATCTTTGCAATTGGACTCAGCTAGCAAATTGGCTAGACCCTGCCCCTTTATCAACTTGGTGGGCTTAATCTCCAAATCAAACTCTAGGATTTTGGCGATCCACTTACCTCTCCTCCCGTCTATGTCAGGCTGTATAAGAATGGCCTTCACAAAGGCTGAAGGAACATATGCAATGATCCTCGAGTGCAAGACATAGACTCTGAAAGCCTTGAGAGCTTTCACCAAGGCATAGGCCTACTTCTCCATGATCTCGTACCTAAGTTCTGCATCTCTCAATGCCTTGTTGTAGAAGGCAATAGGTTGTTCTCATCCTTGATCATTTTTCTACAACAAGACTGCTGCTACTGTATCACAGGAAGTGAAAGAAAAAATCAAAAATATTTGGAATAGTCAGGACTGATTAACACAGGTGCCTCAATCAATGCCCTCTTTATTTGGACAAAAGATTCCCTAGGTTCAGTAGTCCATTTTACTTCATTCCCCTTCCTGAGCATGGTTGTGATGTGCTTCACCAACTCATCAAAATTTGAGACAAATCTCCTCAGAAAATTTATCTTCCCCAAAAAGGCCTGGACTTCCTTCTTAGATCTAGGAAGTGACAAGGTCTAAAGTGCTTCTACCCTGCTAGGGTCAATATTTACTCCCTCTGCTGACACTATGTGGCCTAATAAATTCCCCTCCTTCATAGAAAACAAAGATTTCTTGGGGTTTAGGGATAAGCCAAACCTCCAACACTTCAGGAAAACCCTTTTCAAGTGGCAGCAGTGCTCCTTGTCTGTCCTGGAGAAGACCGTGATGTCATCTAGATAAATTACCATGAACTAGTCTTTCTCCCCAATGAAAGCTATGTCCATGGCTCGCTGAAATGTTTCTCCTACATTCATCAGTCCAAAAGGCATTTTGGCATACATGAATGTGCCCCAAGGAGTGGTGAAGGTCGTTTTTTCTCTGTCCTCAGGCATGACTGATATCTTATTGTAACCAGAGGAGCCATCAATCATGGATATTCTCGATGCACCGGTTACCTTCTACAGTATATATTCCATGTTGGGCAGGGGATAATTATCTTTCTTTGAGCTCCTGTTCAGGTTCCTGAAGTCAACACAAAGCATGATTTCTCCTCTTTTCTTCCTTACCGGGACCATATTGGCCACCCAATCGGAAAATCTCAGGGGAACAATGATTTGGGCATCTAGCAATTTCTTTACTTCTTTCTCCATGACAGGTAGCAACATGGGATTTATCGGTCTCAGCTTCTGCTTGAATGGCTTAGGCTCTTCCTTCAGCAGGATCTTGTGTTCAATGACTGATGTGTCATATGTCTTGAGGTCTTCGTAGGTCCATGCAAACACATCAGCAAACTCTCTCAGCAACTCGGTATATTCAACCCTCTGCTCCTTGGTCAAACTCCTTGACAGCTTGACAAACTTAGGCTCCTCTGGTGTGCCAATGTTGCACTCAGCTGTGTCAGCATCATCACCTGAAACTCTCCCCTTTACCGCCACGTCATTCCCATCGAACAACCTCTCTAATGGGACTAGTCCCCTCAGAATGAGATTGTTAGGCAGTTGAATAATGTCATGCTTTGCTATTCTACCCAGCAGCTTACCCCCATCAAACCCTTCCTCAGAGGTGGAATCATGGTCGATATGCATCTCTGAAAATTCTTTGATAGTCTCCAAGAATTTCTTGATCTCAAGATCATCCTCAAACACCTTCCAATGCTTGACATTGTCAGGTATGGAGGGCATGTATTTTACTTCTACATCATACCTAAGTTTGGGTGGCAAGGGTACTTTGAAATTGCTTGCTGATGTAGCTAAGGAATCTGCCGCTGTGTTCTCCTCTCTTGGGATGAAAGAAATGTTAAACGCTGAGAAGAAACTGTCAATTAGGTCCCTTACCTCATTTATGTAACTTCTGAGTCGAGGATTCTTGGCCTGATAAGCGCTTCTGATCTGCTGGACTACCAACTCGGCATCTCCGAACACTTCTACCTCCTGAATTCCCATTTCCCTTGCGGCTCTTAATCCTAGGATTAGAGATTCATACTCTGCCACATTATTAGTGGTTTCAAATTCTAGCTTATATGACAGGGATATGGTTTCCTGGGAAGGGGACACAAAAAACACCCCAGCACCAACGCCTTCTCGGGAACAGGCTCCATCAAAAACCATCTTCCAGATTGGGGTGATGAAGGGAGGAAGTTCAGGGGAAGCAATGGGCTTATTTCTGATTTTCAGAGGAGGCTCGAGGGCATGGGTGAGCTGCAGTAAATTGGAGCCTAAATCAGTGTCCAAGGCAAAGATGGGATGATTGGTAGGGTTGACTTCATCACTGATTATGTAGGCCAGTTGGGCTTCCCTATACAGTCTTCTATGCTCTCCTCCAAACACTGGAATAGTAGCATATGTGAGGTCCATCTGCAAGGTTCTCCCCAGTATTTTTATCCAAGATCTTAACAATAGCATACCGAAATTGGGGGGAACATCAGCTACTACGATATCCATGACCACACTTTTCATGGGTAGTTGAAATAAGGTCACAACCAGGTCTTTAATGACTCCAAGACACTGAACTCTCCTGGAGTCAAAAGAATAGAGGTCATGATAGGCTCGGGTGACTTCTAGTCCTAACTCTTCCATGACAGTTTTGGGCATGAGGTTGTGAGAAGCCCCTGAATCCATCAAGCAGTTGTGCATCACTTTATCATGTATGTTCAGGGATGTGTAGAAGGGAGGGGATGAATCATCTCTATCCTCCACCATGGGACCTAGGACAATTGTTGGCTTCTCATCTTGGAGGTTTATGGAGTCCATGGGAAGGCATGAGGCTTCAGATTGTAAAAGCTCAGAAAAGCGTTTTTTAAATTCTTCATGTTTAATTAACTCAGTGAGGGGTACAGGAATTCTGAACTTTTGAATCTCATGCTCGAAATTAAAAGAAGATGTAAGCTTTGGAATTTCTCTCATTTCAGGAATATGATGGTGAACAATGGGAGAAAGGGGTTGAACCTTCTTACCTCTATGACTGTCTGCTACTCCATTAGCAGGTTTATCTATTCTAGTGGACTGCTCCGGAATATCAGGTGTTGTTGTCTTTTTGTCGGACCTCAGGTTGTACCTGCCTCGGCCGCCGCTAGCCTTGTCTCCCTTGCTCAATTCATTTAACTAACTGTCCATGAGAGACTCCTCGTAAACTACTAAAGTGAGATGAGGAAAAGGAGGAGTGTCTTCTAAGCAGTGGATTTTAGGATCAAGTTCGTTTGTTTCCCCCTTTTCCTCTTCGGTCAAAAAATTGTTCTGAAAGGGGACCTGAATTCTCTGGTCTTCTCTGTCCCTCCCCTTCTCTCTTTGCACATTTGGGAGAGTAAAATTATTTGGCCTCCTGAAAACCCCTTTATTTTCGGCGTTCTGAGGGCCCTTATATGCTTGCCTCCCCTCCACCCTCATTCTCTCCATCTCTGCAGACAGAGATTTCACCATCCTGGTCAGTTCATCCACTTGAGGGTGGGGCACCGATTGGTCAGAAGACGAGGCTTCGGACCTTCCTTTTCTCCTTTCTGTGTCGTCCTTGCTTCTCATTCTGTCAGCTGCTAACACATTGGATTCCACCGCTATCTCCGCATATTTCATTTGAGCTAAGGAAGTGTCTCTTCTTTCTCTCAACAAAAGGCAGAAATCGGGGCCGAATGCACTAGCATACAAAATCTTAGTTGAGGCTTCTGAAGGATTTATCTCGGCAGGGATCTTCTTATACATCTTATTGAATCTTTTGGAGAAGTCAGAAACAGACTCTCCTTCCATTTTCTTCAGAGACCCAAACTCTGTCATGTAATACATGAAATCTTTCCTATCTCCCCACTGCCTCAGGAAAACATCATCCAGGGCTTCAATTCCAGCAATAGATCCAGGGGCCAGTCCCCTGAACCATTTCCTCACCTCACCATCCAGGCTCTGGACAAAGACTCTCATCCAGACATCTTCATTTTCAATTTTTAGGTTGTCCGCGTAACTATAGAAAGCAGCTAAGTGCTCTTCTGTCGTTACGTCCCCTTCCCCAGTGAACTTGGGCATGTACTTCAAATAGTCTCCAGCAGGGAAAGGATTCATAGGATGGGGTAGGATTAAAGGATCATATCTAGCAGCAACTATGGTGTCCATCCTATTCAGAGGAGGATTAGCGCCAACCATGGGAATATTAGGTTGAGGAGAGCTGGGAGGAGAAGGGGTTCGCGAAGGGGCTACTAGGAACGAGTCTTGAAGTGGAGTGGGAAACAAGAGAGGATTTAAGGAGAAGGCTAATGAACTCAAATCAGCAGGTGCTCCTCTATGTGCAGGAGCAGGGAAATCCTCTATAATCCATGGTTTACACCAAGGAATGGCTTCAGAGGAGAGGGGAGTGACAAGGCTTTCTCCCTCTAGTCCCAGACCAGGAGGGGAAAACTCAGCAGGAATGTTATCCACAATTTTGGTCATCGTGATGATGTCCTGGTGATGTCATGATAATAGCAAATCAAACTCCTCATTAAAGAACTCCTTCCTGAAAAGGGTTTCTCTTATCTATTTCCAGAAATCATGTTTTGAAGATAGTTCGCAGGCTGCATATATACTCTCCTGCGAGAATGATACATTCCCGCATGCTGCATTCAACTAGGGTGCAAAATTTTCGCACTGTAATCATTGATAGGGTGCGAACATCTTTTTACAAAGGAAAAAGCTAAGATTCTCGAGCCTTCTAGAAGGAAATCTTCTAGAAGGATGAGTTAGTATTCAAATGGTTGTTCAGAAGCTGGCATTCCAGATTTATTGGGATCATTCTTATCCTAGCAACTAACCTATTCTCTCTTATAAATTGATGAGAATACTCATGGAAAGGGTTAACAAGAAGTTGGCAAGCCTGAGAGATATATTGGAGAATTGGTACATGATTGTATGGAGAATTGATGCTGCAGCAGATAGAGACAACAGCAAGGTCATCATAAGTAGTTGATTTTCTTCATGCATGAGCAAGTGTGTGTGTCAGAACTAGAAGCCATTGAAAGGAGATCTATGATATCAAGGCTCAGGTTGTATATTTCTCTTTCAGTTAATTTAATACATGAATATGTCCCTTTCCCATAACGATGATGTCATCTTATTACATGATTCCTTGATCACATGTATAGGCTAGGTATTGAATATATTAATTTTCTTGTACTTCGATTGGTTTGTACTGTTGTGATTGGACGGCACAAGAGCATTGAAGAGGAGCGAGGAACAATAGATATTTAAGGAGAGCGTTCATAAGGCATGTCCACTATCCATTTCTCTTAGTTCATTCAATAGTCTAGATATAGGGAAAGAGTAGTATTTTGTCTTGTTTTGTTCTAGATCCAGGTGGATCTAGGGAGATTGGTCTATGTCCGCACTCACGAATTTATCCTGAAACAAAATTGGCGACTCCACTGGGGAATTATCCCTTTTTGTCTTTTTGGTTTCTGGATTTTCTGTGGCCATTTGCTCTGGTTGCTTTTTTTTCCTGATTTATAAATCTCTGAGTCCTCAGGATACCCTGAGTGACCTTCTGGGTTAAAGAGCCAGTTTGGATTTTGCTTGATTTTTCAAAAAAATTTATTAGTTTCAGGGATTCCCGCACTGTGCCCATTAGCAGCCT